>NW_019379602.1:2124384-2254892 GCF_000648655.2 Copidosoma floridanum | reverse complement strand
TTTTTTTTTTTTTTTTTTTTTTTTTTTTTTTTTTTTTTTTTTTTTTTTTTTTTTTTCATGAAGAAAATGTCAGTTCTACATAAATATATAACATGTAGTCACTGATGTGGGGTGTTTTCGGTGCATATATTTGCTACGTATATATACCTGTATCACCTGATGTAGAGCACTCTCGGCTCGATCGCGAGGACGATGAAAACGAATGAGCTCGAGTGGAGAAGAAGAAGAAGAAGAAGGGAGTGTAATGTATGCAGGAGATAAATGAAAACTAGTGAATAAAGAGTGAAAAATGGCACGCGCTGGGTTTACGGAGATATACATTATGTATATACCCTGAAGGGGAGGATGACGCATCAGGTGGGCACCGATCGTGATTGATCGGTTTCATCAAACGGATCACTGTTTCGTCATTTTTTTTTTTTTTTTTTTTCCTTTCCTTCTTTTCGGCATTAGCTGTATAATCATTGGGTGAATTTTCTTTATCTAATGTACAGCTTGCATCGATCGACAAGAGGTAAGGGTTTCTACGACGAAGAGCATAATAATTATAGTTACTTACAAGGGCACCTTGCCGATGAATTTTCAATCGTAGCCGAGATTTTCGATGCAATGATGAATGATGGTTTTTTTTTTTTCATCCATCACTTTCCTACTATACGTAAATACGGCCATTTTCTAAGGAAAAACTTTACGCTGTATAACTGACACACTGGAGGCAGAGATGATTAAAAGTCATAGGTTGGAAAAGGGGTGGAAGACGGGGAATGAAAAGCGAGGGAAAAAACACGGGAAAAAGAGATGAAGGAGTGGCGAGAGAGCGGGGTATTGCGGGGCCGCGGTGCACGGGGTCGGGTCACAAAGGCAAAATAGAGTCTTTGAGTTGAAAGCGGATTTGCTCGTGCATATAAACGTCACCGGGGTTTACAGTTGTGTTTGTTGCACACCCACGACTCGGTGGACGTGTTTCATTTTTTTTTTTTTTTTTTTCCCTTCCCCTTATCACGCGTTGCCTTCAGAATGCCAACCACAACACGAGGCCTCTCTATCCGCGTAACGTTAATTTGTACGGAGTACGCGTAGGCGTATTTTTTCCCCTCTCTGCGACTTACATGCAGTCCGGTTTCCTTATACGGACACTTGATAATTTTGAAAACGTTTTCTCTGCAAGGAATTTTACATTTGAGCTCCGACCTAAGCAGATCTCTCGTTTCTTCGTTGCTCTATTAATTTCTGCTTGGTTATTTTTAGCGCTGTAAAAAATTTCAATTACGGCGTTCGATAGCACAAATACTTGATCAATTAATACGATTCGTCTTACTTTCTCAAGTTGATTTATTTGTTCTTATAAAAAAAAAATTTACAGCTTTTCGAGATGATGATTTAATATTTTTTGTCGTGCTTGAATGAAAAAGAAGAAAAAAAAAAAAACAATTGTACCACCCTAAAATTCGAAAAAAATTAAATTTTTTCCCGAGCTTAGAGCGAAATGCAGTGTTTGGGAAACATCACATGCATCACCTAACGTTTTTTTACGTAAATGGTACAAAAATAATTGTCTCAATGGTAGTGTACTTATCTGCGAAAAGTTCGGTTGTATCCTTTTTTGTTGTAAAATTACACTTTTCGTACAATTTATTTTTCACACGTATTTGTAAAAATCCGTTTTCACATTATCACGAATAACATGACACTCGTGCGTCACGATGCGGATAAAATCAGCGACGACACGTGCAGGGCAAGAAGTCGCGTTAAAAAAGACCGATCGACTCGAACCCTCGTTATTCCGCGTCACAAGAGGTTTGCGCGTTCACTTGTACGTGTTGCAGCTATTTGTATATTGCGAATCGTCGGCTGCCTGTCGCGCAACTTCGACGCGCGCTTGAAAATTCAATTCAAGCACTTTCTTGACTTTTCCAACTCCACATTAATCACGGCTGTCCCGTATAGGCTTGCAGGCCTTCCCCACTTACATATTACAAAAGGGAGGCGTGTGTGTGTGCACGAAGCAAGATTTCGCCGAGGGCTCGAGTTATGTATCTATATTTTGTATTGTAAATTACAGAATGGCTCAATCAGTATACCATCGCTGCTTCGAGATTTTTGGGGTGTTTCATAAATTCTCGTTAAAAGTATAGAATACAATTTGTTCCTTTTCACACGTACTTGTTGTGGTTTCCGCGTCTTTTTTTCATCGAGGCCCGATATGTACACATCTCACGATCCGTTCCAATCGGAGGGGAGGAAAAAAATATGGGCAAACACGAAAAATTCTTTTTACTTTACCCTGAGACGATAAAGACTGTAAATCTAAATCAATATGGATGCATGTGCACCACCTATAAAGTATTATCAAGAAAAGTTATTCAAACGCAATAAGATTAAAGGAGAGGAAAATAGGGGGACGAGTATATAATATGTGAAAAGGAGGGTGAGTCGCTACAGGTGAGTTGAATACCAAGTGAGACGTTATTCATTCATTTTTACTGGTATGATATCGATGTCAATTATTATGACGTTACGAGGTACCTTTCGTTAAAAGTCAATTCAAATGCGTTTGATTAAGTGAAGGAATCTACGTCAATCGCGATTAAAGTGGATGATTACTTATTTTTAGAATGAAATAATATTAAAGTAATAGAGAAATTTCATGAAAAACTCCCGTGTTGGCCCCTTTTCGTGCTATAAGCAGTACTGTCCAAAACATTGAGTTTTATCACTGAGATCATACATGACATATATATTTACTGTTGTATGTAGTTCATTGTTATTTTTATTTTCCACATCGGGAAAAAGAGAGCAATGTGGCTGGTGCGACGTGACAGACGCTGACTAAACATTTCAGAGAAAAATGGTGCTCTGCACCTATACATACGTGTACTCCTTGGGGAAAAAAATGTGATTGATAGATGGTTTTTTTTTTTTTTTTTTTTTTTGACAAAATGTGATTAACGCTGATTTAAAGCAAATGTAATCAAATCTTCTTGTTTAAACGTTTCAAACTTAAATTCGTTTATTTAGAGCATAAAATATGAAGAAGCATATTACTTCAACATTTTATTCCTCAATGAGTTAAGAAATTTTTCTTTCTTTTTGCTCACAAATTTCATCAACTTAACCAAGAGCATGAATAAACCTTTGTTTAACATTAAAATTACTATCTCTCCAACTCTACACTTTCGATACTGAGTTGAGGTACCGTAACATTAATACTATACGTCCATGTAGAGTCGGATGTCCATTATTGTCCAAATTTCGTTTTTTAGTCCACAGTTTTTGGTATTTTTGTTACCTTCTTGAATGGAAAAATCATTATCAACATTTTTTTGACTTAAAAAAACCTGTAAAAAAAAAAAGAGAAGAAAAATTAAGGACGAAGCAATGACTCCACCCATTGTTATTATATAACGTTCAAGTGGATTAAAAATCGTTAAAAAGGTAGTCCCTTGTTGTCGGGTATCTGTTATTTTTCTCTCTCTCCCACATTATCCCCCACACTCCGAGGTATTCTCTATAATAACAAGTATACCCATACATATACATGGAGGTATGCGATGTATCCCCGCGTGCGTGAGAGTGGGCGCTTGTGTGTACACGACGTATATAATATGTACAAACCTCGGATCGGGCCATTCAATGCAAATTAATCGTTTCGCTCGCGTCCTTAGTCCCTACGCGCGTCCTCGCACGTGCAAGTATTACATGCATGCGCGCGTGCCTCCTGTTTATTTTTTTTTTTCTTCTTCTTCTTCCTTCGTAGGTATACGTACATACGTATATCCTCGATCGTATATATATATGTGCAGTACTCTTTCGCTCGCATCAGCGCACCTGTTTCTCGTTCTTTTGTCCGTGTCATTTTTTCTTTCGATTGTCTCTTGCCTCTCCGACCCAGCCAACTATCGGAAGTACTTACGCGGTTGCACAACCCATTTTTCATCCGATAAGGCTGAAAAACATCCATGCTGATTCTTACCCAACTTGTTGGACGCGCCGAGTCTACATGGATATATACACGCTGTTCGGAACGATAAAAGACGATTTGGAAAGGACCCTCTTTTTGCCATTTCTGCCAATCATCCACAAAAACGCCGATAGACGCACTCCTCGGCTCGACGAGTGGCGTTGGATGTGGACACAAAGAAGAGCTCAGATTGTCGTTTTGGAAGAACTACAGTTTAATGAAAACGGCTACCTAAATAATGTTTTGATTTCAGTATATGTGTGAAAAAAGTGGATTCAAAAAGTCCACTGTACAAATACGGCCATTATTTTTCAGCCAAAAGACACATAAAACGTGATGTACTATAATTAAGATACGATAGGTATGGCTCCTTTTTTGCCCGCAAACACATATACGCGCACCAAGTTTTACGTTGTTATGCATTATGACAATATCGTAAGAGGCTAGCGTACTAATCGTCTCGTATGGAAAAAAGATTATACATAGAGCTCGTTATTTCGTGTAGGTTCGCCGATGCTGGTGGGCGGGGAGGGTCGGCGTGCTGTACATATATAATATAGACCGTAGTTTTCTTCAAGTCCCCTCATGTTCCCCCCATCTCGGGTGTATCATCTTGTCTCTTGAAGCTCCAGGTACATAAGTACGTCGAGTCAACGGCATATTCTGTTGGCTAATTGCATGCGGGCTCTTACCAACCTCCGACGAGGTACTTCACTCGTGTTGGTGCGTCGTGTCGTTCAGCGTCATTGTCGTTGTCATCATTGGTTGTTTGCTGACTATACGTTTGCGGCTTTTGTGACCCTTCCCCCTTTTGCAAGTATACGGGAACAAATATCTATTGCCGAGCATTTTCACACCCCAATTCGTTCGGTGGGATTTTTGGCACCTGTTTTTCGCCGACATGATTAATAACTTACTTGCGAAGGATAATGGCAGGATCAATTGTGCCCAAAAATATTAAACTGTATATATACCCTTATGATATCCTTTCCGAGTCTAAGGCATCACTTGTCCCGTCCAACTACAAAGTAAACACTCGCTCAATCAAGAACTCGGCATCTCCCTCTGTGTCTGTGTATACATGTGTAGCGTGCGTGGTAAACAGTAACTTAATTGCCCGGAACCGAAGCTAGAAGTGTTTAACTCTGACGCAGCTGCGAGCCGGGGGCGGAGGGACGTTAAGGTTTATGAGGCGTACAGTATACATACATACATACATACACATACATAATCATAGCTACTGCTGTTGCTGCAATTGTACTTACTCTTCTGTAACAGCGTCCGCACTTGCGAAAATCTGACCTGCACACATATTATTATTCGTTATTCATTCATTTTTGACCATGTAGTATCGATGTCAATTATTATGACGTTACGAGGTACCTTTCGTTAAAAGTCAATTCAAATGCGTTTGATTAAGTGAAGGAATCTACGTCAATCGCGATTAAAGTGGATGATTACTTATTTTTAGAATGAAATAATATTAAAGTAATAGAGAAATTTCATGAAAAACTCCCGTGTTGGCCCCTTTTCGTGCTATAAGCAGTACTGTCCAAAACATTGAGTTTTATCACTGAGATCATACATGACATATATATTTACTGTTGTATGTAGTTCATTGTTATTTTTATTTTCCACATCGGGAAAAAGAGAGCAATGTGGCTGGTGCGACGTGACAGACGCTGACTAAACATTTCAGAGAAAAATGGTGCTCTGCACCTATACATACGTGTACTCCTTGGGGAAAAAAATGTGATTGATAGATGGTTTTTTNAAAAAAAAAAAAAAAAAAAAAAAAAAAAACACCCAACGTCTACTCTCGACCATGTAGTACCTACAATGCAGATAAAATGAAATTGAGACCCGGGGGTTCTCCTAAGAGCTGGATATTTGCGTATTTCAATGGACGCACTGCAATATATTCGAAATTTTCAAAGCCTCCACTTTTGCAAGTATACATTTGTATTATACCATTACAACAGCTCACGGTAAGCTTCACGGGCCATCGAAAAGCTCACCCACGGCACCAGGACAGGCCAACTTAAAAAAAAAAAAAAAAAAAAAAAAAAAAGTGTTCTCTTGGTCCACGTGAATGATACGTATTATTGTTTCTTTCACCTTTCGGGTATACAACTTTTGTCATTCCAAAGGGCGACGGGAACAAATGCACGGTCAGTAAAGTTGTCCTGATGTATGGGGTATGGGGAGGGGGTGACCTAGAGAATAGAGAAAGCACGAGGATCTTGTAGTGGGTGGGGAGGGAAATAAAAAAAGGGAGAAGAAGAAAGACTGTGACGCTCTTTCGCACCTGCAAGGGGATCAAGCCGACTTTTCCGTATACATATAGGTATATGTACGAGCGCCCACACCGACCCTCGGGATGCTCGAGCACTTTCAGAAAAACTTTTGACCGCTCGCGTCCACTAATGGATAAAACCGACAAATTGAAAGACAAACTGAGAAGTTTGCACTCGCGAGCAGTTGTATGTGTGCGTGCGCGCTCCCGATTGGGCTGGAAAGCAAAGAGCGCTGCCGAGGGAAGTACGGGTGATGGGAACTTGCCTTACTCAACGTACAAAAGTGATGCGTCAACATTTGCCTCTTGCTCTCCATTCCCTTTAGCTACTCCATCCCGTTTTACGTGATCATCAAACCCACACCACTTATATATATATATATATATATATGCACGTATATCCTTGCCACGTGTGGGTACGTAAAAAATGTGTGCGCGGTTATAAGCGCGCACTCCCTCTCGGTAGTTCCTCTATATAGTGAACGAGTTATATTTCAGATGACCTCGCGCTTAAATATACGTGCTCATATATGTATCTGTATTCCGGCCTGCTTCTGTACACCCCTTTTTGTTCCACGCGTATATATTCTACGGCAAACGTTCCCCCCCCCCCCCGAAAGCCCTCTAACTGAAAATTCAATTTTGTTGCGAAGCAGCTTTTGGCGCGACGGTGTGTTTTTTTTTTTTTTTTTTTTTTTGCTGGCGAACCAATATTTTTGGTCTGCTCAGCAGATGGACTGCCTTGGGTCATGACGACTCGCCATTGTGCTGCATGACCCCACTGTAACCACCGAAACAGAGAACCGAGATTGGGGTAATTGATACGGGCCGGGTCCAGCGTATTTTTCCCCTCCCTCCGGTTGGCCCGATGACGCGGTCCGGTGGTTACTTTTAATAAAACTCTGCCGCGTGATAAAAGTTTCAAGTAAAACTCGTACCCCATGAAAACCCATGTACCCCGATCCTCTGCGAGCGATACCGCCCTCCCTTTGCGAGTATCCGTGTAGCTAACGGATGAAAAAAAATTTTTTTCGCGACATCGAGCTGCGCGTTTTTTTCAATGCGTCCCTCTACAATATCCACACGTGTTTATCTATTTTGAAATTTTCACCAAAATTTCCCATGTTTCTCGTACCAATGGACATTCAAATATTGGTGATTAGTCCTCAGTTTTTAACTTGTCGTTTTGAAAAATTTGTAAAACGCCCATCTCCCTTTTTTTTCGTATCTTCAAATCATTGAGAAAAAAAGAAAAAAAAAAAAAAAACAGAGATAATCCGCTCGTATGAATTTTATTCTCCAAATACGGGCTTTGATCATCTTGAAACATATTTTTTTTTTCACGGTGCAACGAGCATGCGGTCACTTTATCCTGCAACAGTAGCGAATGATGTTAAAAAATGATACTAAAAATAATGGTACAACAACCCTCGATAAACAGTTTGTGCCAGTGATTAAATAACAACTTGATAGACACGACAAAGGCCCACCCGAGTTAATCACTAAATACTCTTTGAAATGGATCAGCCCGTGTGTATTATCGTAATAATTGAAGGACGAACCAAAAGGAACAACAACTGATTCGACCGAGTGATATACTTTGTGGCTTTACTTATACTTGAGGACAAGAGCAGTGGAAAAACAAAGCGCCGTTATTATACATGTCGGTGGTATATATACATACATTTATGCATGTACTCGCACGCGTGGCGTCATAGCCATCCTTTTTGTTTTTATTATTATTATTTTTTTGTTTTTCTTATAAAACAAGCACCTAGTGTATGCGTCCATATACATATATTCCACAAACAACATCTCTATACACACACACACACACACACACACATACTAATTGTATTGGTCTCATCGAGTAGGCAGTTATCTGATGCGCGTTGTGTTCCCCCGCTACTCGTTCAAAAACACAATACGACTGTTCTCTCCGTTCTCTCTCTCTCTCTCTCTCTCTCTCTCTCTCTCTATGTAGACATATGCGAGTACCCTTTACACGTATGTAACGTGCCAACGTTCCCGCGTGCGTGGATGATAAATGGATGATGGGTGTACGGATGAATCCGAGGTTATCGTCACTTGCGATGTGGGAAATTCCCCCACATTGACGGGTGTGCTCTACATTAATTTCTATATGTAACATACAACATTGGAGTAACATCAATTCGCCTAAGGATACAATCAAAGGCCCATTCAGAGGCAAGGAGTTGTGAGATCCTTGGCAATATGTTGCACGTAGATATATAATAATAATAATAATAATAATAATAATAATCTCTCTTGACCCCTTCGCACCTAACTCTGTGGCGACGTTGCGTGTAGTCTCTGTTGATCATAGAAATGTCCTATTACTACCATTTACCACGAGTGCATTGCAGTTAACGAGCCGAGCAGTACATGACAGCGTGTATTGTTGAACGAGGGGTTGTCGATGAGATGATGATTTCGTCCATACGCATACCTATACTCCTTTGATCAGCAGGCATTGGTACTAGTACCGCCAGCCGGGGGGGGGGGTAGGGAGGCGATATTTTTTGGAGCATTCAAAGGGGAGAGGGCCCGTCAAGGTGAGACAGTTTTTATACGCATCGGTCGTCCGCAGCTTGAACCTATTCGTTTGTTCCTGTGGATGTATATTATATGTAGGTACACGTTAATCACATGAAAAAAAAACAAAAAAAACAAAGGTGGCGCAACCCAAGCGTGCCATTTAATGGCCCGCGAGTCGCCGAATCACGGAAGAAGCTACGGAGGTGTATTCTTTTTCTGTTTTGTTTTTTTGTTTTTTTTTTTTTAATTTTTTTTTCTTGCTCGTCAGCTCCTTGCTCCACTTGTACATCATTCATGGTGGGGACTGCGTTTTTATTAGCATGGCTCGGGTAATGTAAATCGCGGTGTATAAAAGTCCCGAGGCTACCCTGACATGTGGATCATTTTTTCGGCAACCATTCCCACGACAACAGCCAACTTGAGATCACGGATCACGGAAGATTTCAATCCCCTATATCGCTCCGTCGCTCAATCGGCATGAAGGTAAAAACTTTGTTGTTATTTGTTACTTTTCACTTTTGCCGTGCCATCGACAGGTTAATTGCTCGAGCGCTGCTCGTGTCACCCGATTACGGAAACAATGACTGAAACAACTTTTTTTAATAGATCGCTTGGAACGTGTCGTACCGCGATAACCAATCTGCCGAACAATACGTTTGTTTTCAACAATTATCAGAAAATTCGTTATTCAATAGACGCGCGGATAACTCGTCGTGCAAAACCGAAATTAATTTTACGCAAACGCATCTCGTTTAACAATGTGGCGCATCACGTGTTAAATTGCACGGCGTTTGACGTACCGTCGACCAATGACATATTCATTTGGAAAATTCATGCATTTACAATGTTGCGCCGTGCGATGCGTAACAAATTAAGGTTCGATCAAAATATTGACAAGCCAAAAGTAAAATGCACGCGTTTCCCGTAGGTTTTGTCGTCGGTGGTGCTCGCCCTTGTCATTGTCGGCGCAGCTCAGGCCAGCCTCGAGCCTCCGTCGGGTCACTATCTGCCACCCCATCGTCAACTCACGCCCTACCGGGGCTTCAGATCGCCCCGTGGTCGCAACGAGGGTTTTCGCAGGACCTCGCAGGGAAGCGACTCGTCCCACTACTACTCGTACCCGAAGCCCGGATCCACATCATACGAAGCCCCGGATCTTCGGGGTTCCCAGCGGCACCAAGAGGTAGGCGTTGTTTCGCTTTTTTTTTCCTCCTCTCACGGTATATACTTACATTTTTGGGGCTTTGAAAAGTCAGTGGGTGCACGTCAAGTGTGGGGTGTGACGCGCTTTTCAAAAGTCGACCATTACCTATCACGTCATTATGACAATACACAATACCTTTTCCCACCACATTGAATCAGTTTAATTTACACATTTATTGCCATCATTGCACCCACTCTCTCCTACTTACCACAATATATGCCAATCATTTTAATGCGACAATTTTGTTGCCATTTGAATAATAGTTCTCCAAAATCCACACTGTTTAATGCCATCCAGCTATTTTCTATTTGTCATCATTGCTGTTATTCAACATTTTTAAATTGCAATTCAACTTATTGGTCACTCTATTGCGTTACAAACGTACACCACTCCTACCCCCCACTACGTTCTAATGATTATTTTATTTTGTAAACTTTGTTGAATTTGTAGTTATTTTCGTGTTTTCAATGAAACAAAGTTGTTTTCAGATTCCGAACAAAAGTTTGTATACGCCAGATCCTAACTGACGAGAAAACGGAGCCTAAGAGGAAAGTAACTGCAGATGACTCCTCGTCGTCTCGTTTTCTCGAAGAGGCCCTTCCCCCCCCCCTGCCACCCGTAAAACTTTTTATTCAACGAGTTTCGGAGGTCTTGGCTCACTCAACACTCAGTTTGCTCGAATAAACTCACCCCGGACAATTCGTACCTGTCGACTTCCTTGTACACACTCACTCTGAGAGTGGCACCTCATTGCATCGCACCAAGTGGGGCGGACGCGCTCGTGACACCTCTCTCGGTGTAGTTCACGTTCATGAAGATTCGCACGATTATTTTTGTTCGCAGTTCGAGTGGAACGAGCCAGCCAAGTATGACTTCGGCTACAGGGTAAGGGACCCCAGAAGCGGTAACGACTTTGGACATCAGGAGTCCCGGTACGGCTCGAAAACCCGGGGCCGGTACCACGTGCTGTTACCCGATGGACGGAGACAAGTCGTGGTGTACGAGGCGGATGAGGCTGGCTTCAGGCCCAGAATCACGTACGAGGCCCCTGGCGCACCGTATTGACCCCATCATCGATGTGCCTGTGTGTATTACTAATAAATCAAAGCCCAACTGGAAAATACTTTTTTTTTTTTTCTCTCTCTTCTTAAATTCATTTGTTGGTTGGGCGTTGCTCGGTAAAAAGGCGAGTTCTACCGTGCAATAGTGATGACAACAACACGAAAACGAGTGAATCGATCGATGCATGCAAGAGTGCATCAGTGCATAAAATCTGTACTTCTCAATAGAATGACGGGCGTCGTGTGTCATGAGACGTGTTTAATAAAAAAACAACTTTTGTGTATGTATATCTATTCGATTGTTTTATATACATATAATCTTGTGACCCCAACGTGGGAGCTAATAAGCCTAAATACATATAATTTACCTGATTTTGGATAACACTTTGGTACATTGAGACGAAAATCCAAAGTCTTAGCAACAACGGCAACAAAAAATGAAAGAAAAATAAACACTAATTCGCATGTAGAGCTGTACAATGACAATACAAACGAAACACACGAGAATCTTTCTTGAATATCAGTTTCTAAAAAAGTAGGTGTAATAGATATACTGGCTCTGTACCGTAACGAATCGAAGCGTATCAATGAAAGCTCCCACGTGTTTGCTTATTAAACTTTATACCAACGATACATTTGCATAAAATAGGTACATTATTTTTTTTTCTAATTTATTGACACTCGTAAGAGCACAATCACTATTATAGCGATGCAGTCAAATCTATGAGCGCGTAAATGAAAGAATATCGTCAAGTTGAAATCTAATGTTGACATTTCGATGAGAAACTCCGTAGCACGGGTAAGGACATTGGGGTTGATGCCGATGGTGCCATCGTTAGAGACAATTAGAGACAATCGAATACACACTTTATGTCCCGCAGCTCCAACTAAAGGATTTCTCTAGCCGTAAGGGCAATAATTATATAAAAAATATCCCCACCAGATCATTTGAAAAAGATTATACCTTACCAAAGATCTCAAGTATCTGTACTTGTCTTTTTTTTCGCGAACCTAATATTTATAGGACTGTAACGCAATTCACGTCAGTTAACTATATTAATTTTTTTTTTTTTTTTTTTTTTTTTTTTTTTTTTTTAATACGAAGCACAAACTCAAATATCTCGAAGCGGCCTCTATTTCAGGTAGGTATGTCCACGTGCATTGTGGAGCAGCGAATCCGGCTGATCGATCGGATAACACACGAGCACTGTATTGTCATGTATTTTCAGTTTTCGGCGTCTGAGAAGCGAAAATTTTATGCACCAGCCCGAAAATATGAAAAGCCTGGGTTATACGAGGTGTTGACGCACACCACTTGAATAATCGCCAAGAGCTGAGCCACTGTCGCCGAAGTATAATTTCGCTCCAAATTGCGAGACAGAACCAAAACTCGAGAATCTTTGTTCGATTGCTATTGGCCGAACGATTAATATACACGTATGGTGTGACATTGAACTTAGCACCAACTACTCATCTGCATCTGATTAATCCAATTGAAAGACAAAAGTGCAGGTATATATTCATTGTACGTGGCGGGTCCTTTGCTCGCGTCCTCACTCCCGATACCCTGTGGCGTGCATTACAATTGCTCATGTATAGATAGTTCTCGTCACACGCGCTGGAAGTTATTGGCTCTATGCCTAAATTACCAATATTTTTCCAAGAGTATACACATAAAAATAAAAAAATAAAATAAAAAATTATTAGGTGTGTACTCAAATGCATGGATACATGTATGTGCTTCAAAAAGACGACAATGCCCCCTTTTTTTCATATACTTTTCGCGAAACAAATGATATGCAATACCATTGCCAACTGATCCCCTGGTTTCACACTTACGCACATCACGCGTAAGCGGACACTCTCGCGGAAGACACGATGATTAAGCGAGCGTATCAATGACGCTCTAGTACCATTGTACGATAAATTACACACTCACCGTCACCTCGAAGTATACATATGTAGAGCAAAAGTACAGGCACTACAGGCATGTAGTAAAAGGTGGTGATGGTGCATACGCATAGGTAATAATATAGGTGTAGGTTGGTGGTGGTACGCGGCAGAGGAGGAGCCGCTTGTCTGCAATACTTACAGAGTCTTGTAACGCATTTGCTTGCAAACGTTGCGCGGAACGGGGTACCGTGTGATATCTATTTCTTGGGGATATAAAAGCCGAGAACCACGCCGGTGGCCCACGAATCCGAGTTGCACTTCCGTCGAGTCCGCGTTCTACCATCGTCATGAAGGTATACATATACAATTGGTAAAATTTACCTATATTTGCCTCAAAATCTGTCACATATAGTTATATTACATATAAATACACATAGACGTGAGTTGTATTGTACCTACAGTTCGGTTGTTCCGTGGTTTATACTTTATTTTTCGCGTAAATTTGTTAACACCACTGTAAGCTGATTTCGGCTGCTCCATCATTATTTTGTTGGCTGTTGTTGTTATTGTTGTTGTTTTTGTGCGTGTCTTTGTGCAAAGTGGCCCAAGTCAACGACTAAATCAATGTTTTACGTAACTTTATGTATACTTACACCAGCAGGGGCGTACTCTTAGCTTTGATTTTTTCATTAATTCGCAATTTTTTGTCGAGCCCTGCTCAAACATGCCTCCCCTGACCGCGATCATCATTGCACCGAGTAAAATTACGCACATATAATATCTCTTGGATTGAATCAATCATTTTGGTATACCTTAGGACTGAATTGAGGTAACGCCCGTTAAAACATATTTAAACAGCTACATTAAAAAACACAATGTAAAACACACATTCATCGACTGATGTATATGATTTTCTCAACAACAAAGTCCATGTGATTAGGCGTTTGCACCTCAAACATATAGGTGTATAATATATACGGGGTTGGATAAGCATGACAGATCTATCGTTTCCAGGTGATGTTGATAGCTCTGGTGTCGCTATTGGGGAGGTCATCACTGGCCAGTGTCGAGTCCGCGCCCATCGGCACCGATATCCCGTCGCCGTACTACTACGTACCCCCTCGGGTCCAGCTGCGCCCCGAAAAGACAGTCCCCAGCAGCAGTAGACCACCACCACCACCTTCCAACACTTACCTGCCTCCTCTAAAGCCATTGCCTTCCTCGCCAGCGGTGCCTACGACGACCACCTCGTACCTACCACCGCCCATCACCCGGTCGCACCAGCCGAGCACTGATTACTTACCACCCAGCGGCAGTGGCAGGAGCCCATCAGTCCCAGAGGTGCCAAGCAATTACTTGCCACCCCTGCGATCGGACTACTTGCCACCTCCGACGGTCCATCCACCGGCGTTCACGACGCGGAGTCAATACCTGCCACCGAGCAACATCGCTCCTGTCGCCGACGACAAGACCTCGGGGCCCGAGCACGCGCAGCTTCCGGAGCCGGTCCACGGTAGGGGTCGACCCTCGTCCAGCTCTCCTCCGACGGAGGGAGGGCCCCGTGTCAAAGGTGCCGAGCAATCGGTGACGGACAATTACCTGCCTCCCGTCTCTGGATCCAGCGAGTCGTACGGAGCCCGAGCGAGCGAGCATTCGACCACGGTGAGCCGCTCATTTTTTATCTCAAAGGAAGGGGTGAGGGCGGCAAGGGGATAACAAAAATAATCATAACAACAACAATGCCCAACAGGAGTTAGCCAAGTACGAGTTCGAGTACCGGGTGAACGACGAGTTTGGCAACGATTTCGGGCACAAGGAGAGCCGGGAGGGTAACCAGGCTCGGGGTTACTACAGCGTCTTGTTGCCGGACGGCCGCAAGCAAGTGGTCCATTATCAGGCGGACGAGGCGGGATTTAGGCCCAGAATCATGTACGAGGAGGTGGCCACGGTGCTCGGGCCCAAAACGCCCCGAGTCGTCGCTGCCAATCGCCTCGACGTCCCCCAAGGGCCCTACTAGTCTACTGTTGCTTTCCACCCCCCCCCCTGCTACTACTCTTGCAGTGTGTATAGCACGCGACGGCGAGCCTTTGATTGCCGTTGCTATTTTCAAGTGTTTACGGGGCGAAAATCGGTTTGGCTGCCTACGGCGAGAATCCTGCAGTTGTGAAATAATTGAATGAAAAAACAAACCCATTTCAAGTCCTTTGTTGCAGATGACTATATATACCGAATTGCTCAATTTTTTGAAAAAAAAANAAAAAAATTAAAAAAAAAAAAAAAAAAAAAAAAAAAAAAAAAAAAAAAAAGTAATTGATGTTTCGAGGAACTGTTCGGAAAGCCGATTTTGTACTTGTAAAAGTCAGCTCTTCTTGAAAACTTTGTTTTGTTTCTCCCGGTAATAGTTTGTCGGAGCTTTTCCAGCGCTGGTTCCCGAGGCGCCACTTTGCATTGTTATAATTTTGGTGGAGCAACACGATAAAGTCTCTTTTGTGTTGAAATCACAATACTGGGAAGTACATCGATTTGACGGCTTATGTGTACGAGTTAATTTTGATGTCGTTGTTTAAGTGTACTATACTTTTGTCATTAAAAAAAAAAAAAAAAATTATTTATTTATTTGTATAGGTATAGGCTACAATCCCTGTTGTCGTAAAATGTGATTAATGTACTTTACACAGCAAAGCGGGTAAGGATTAAATATTGGGTATGAATAAGTGACAAAATTCTTTACTCTTAGTAATGACATCATTAATGATTGTAATAACAATAGTAATAAAAAAAAGGGAAAAAAAAAAGAATATTGCGTAAAAAATACAAATGCATGTCTATAATGTTTATTAAACCAATAAAGAAATGATAGTCAACCTCAAGATGGTGTTTTATTATCCCCTATTTTTCGTTGGCCCCTAAATAATACGCGATTGACTGTACAATGGCTTGGTGTGTTTAGTAATTACAAAATTGGATTGTTGGCACTTTACGTAGCCGAAGTTGTATTACCAATTACGTAGATAATACTGTTGCCACGAAAGTTTATTTTGAGATTTTGGGTAATCTTATAAGAAGTTAGTACATGGGAAGCAAACAATTGTTTAAAAAATTTCCAAAGAATAACCATAAACATCAACAGTCTGTTTTTAACAAGTAAACTGATGTATGAAGAACATCTTCTCTATAATTGTACAAAATGTACGTAAAAAAATGTAATGTTTATATTTATCTCATTATTAGAGAAGCGATTCCTACATAGCTATGACATGGTGAAGATTTTTACTTTTGGTCCATCATGTTTTTGAATCATCCCAATGCAGAAAAAAGAAAAATGCTACGTTCAAAAATACGCTGCAAAAGCTGCATGAGAAAATTGACGCGTTTATTAACGAGTTTAGCAATACGTTGCAAATAATGCATTTGATGTTTGTACCACCAACCCTATACTGAAAATTTATTCATAGTAACCTTCAAAAACTGTTGACGTGAATCCAAATTGAGAAATCACCTAGATATGAGTCTTTGTCCTTTGGGTACATTTAAGCTTGTCTGGTCTGTTATCTGTATGTATACAATAAAAACTGACTGATGGGTATCCTGTTACCCCGAACTGTCAAATGTCTAATCAGATAAATTTTTCCTCTCTCGTTAACAGGAAGGAAAAGCTTCGAAGTCTTGAACATGTCCATCTTTTGCATGGATAACCTTTATATACCTACGTTTTTGGCCCTGAAAAAGGGAGATGGAGAGAAAGAAAAAAGTGAAAAGGATCCAATGGAGCTGCGACGCATCCACATTATATTTAGGTATATCCATGTAATATGTATGTACATACATAGTTAAGGAAGGATATGCAGTGGGCACACACTGCGGGAGGTCTTGGGCAATGTAAATAAATTAACAAGCACGCGAGTGCTCATGAAAATTGTAATTAAAAATTATTATTATTATTATTATTATTATTATTATTATTATATTGTACATATACAAACACGATACAAAGAGACTGCGCGCACTGCATAGGAGTGCTCAACCACTTCTCCAGCAAACAACTCTACAATCCTGCTGTACATACCATCTATATTTTTAAACTACCTATTTGCTACACACACATACGTAATGGGTAGATATATAGGTACCACAACTTGCCCCTGTTTGTCTGCCAAATCGCATACTCTCGTTCTTCTTTTGTCGCAGCCATCGGCTACGCATATACATACACGTATAACATTATACGTGTGTCCGTACATGCATAATTGCAGTGCTTATATCGATGCACAGTCAAATATTTGCTTGTATATACACGTGTTGTTCCATCATATCGTCACAATACTAATGTACATTTTGTGTGTGTGTGTGTGTGTGTGTTTGTATGGGTATTTGTATAGAGGTATACACGTACAAACGTAAACAATGTGTGGGTGTACATATATATACATGTATATATATGCAATGAGAGAGAGCACGTCGAGCTATGTTACAGAATGTAGATGAGGGGCGAATGGGTTATTCAAACATGAGGGGGTGCGCCCCCGGCAACCCCTCTCGTAATACACAAAGTATATAATATCAGTTTTATCATGAGTATAGATGATAATTTCGCACTTGTGTAATATATTTTATATTTATATACTTATATATATATATATATATAGATGTGTGTGTATGTATTTATATACGCATAAAAAAAAACTTTTGTGTATGAAAAAGTAACGAGTATTTTCACAAAAATATAGTTTTCAACTCTTGCTGTTTTACGTGCTCGTGGATACTTGTTTCCTAAATACGTCAAATTGTTTCCCCCCCTCTACTTTTAAATACTCCAACTGCGATTTTAAGAAAAAATTCCAAAAATGCGTAGCTTCAAATGCAATTTAAGAAGAGTACGCTCGGTTGCACTCGTGCCAATTGAATCGCGATCATTCGTCTCCAATTATCGTGCAATTTTTCAAACCAAAGGTCAAAATTAACCAGTGCAAGCGCAATTCCATAGTATTCAATGAAAAAAAAAAAAAAAACAAAAAAAAAAGTTCACACGGCCCAATGATGAAGCCTTTCGGCGTTTCTAATAGTTGTATCCACCTTGTCCGCCGCTCGGGTATCCTCCCGGACCGCCGCCACCACCGCTGGGATAGCCTCCTGACCCTCCACCAGGATATCCCCCTCCGCTCGGGTACCCACCCTGCCCACCTCCGCTAGGATAGCCTCCTGGGCCCCCACTGGGATAACCGCCCCCCGCACCACCACCACCTCCGCCCCCGATGTAGGTGACCTTGGGCCTGTATCCCTCCTGATCGGCCTCGTACTCGACCATCTGCCTCCGTCCGTCCGGCAGCAGGACGAAGTAGACGCCGCGCGTGTAGTCACCGTCCCGCGACTCCTTGTGCCCAAAGTCGTTGCCCGAGGGTGGGTCGTTCACCGCGTACTCAAACTCGTACTTGGCCGGGGCCTGCCGACAATACAAAACACAAATTTGCACGTTACAATAGGTCAGCTAAACGGGATTAACAATAACTTACAACACCAGCGTGTACAAGTATACGAATGAATGTGAATTTATTCGAGAAATGGCCAAAAAGCACGAGGAGGAATCGTGTACTCACGTTGTTGGCGTTTTCGTCGTATCCCCCGCCAGCGCCCGGGTAACCACCGCCAGGTGCCCCCGAGCCAGGGTAACCGCCTCCAGGTCCACCGGCTCCGGGATACCCGCCACCGACGCCTCCTGGTCCAACCGGTCCAGCCGCGTTTGGCGGCCCGTACTGTTGGTTCGGAGGGAGGTACTGGTTCGAGCCACCGCCCGGGCGATTACCACCCCCGCCTAATGACGGTGGTGGCCTCTGCTGTCCACTAGGGGCCCCGTACAACTGGTCGGGAGGCAGGTACTGGTTGACCGGCGGCTCTGCCTTGGCCGTCAGGGCCAGCAGCGCAAACAGGGCCGTACATGCCACGAACATCTGTTGGAATTGATTTGCGTTAACCAAATTGCTTGTTTTTTTTTTTTTTTTTTTTTTCCCTTGCTTATATATATCCTGGTATTGTACAGCGTCTGTCCTCAACTTGTCTGTGACTACTTGCAGGGCTTGAAACAGCGCCAATCGCTTCATGGGCGCTCTTGCGCCAATAATCCCACGAGTGTCTGCAAGCGGATATTATAAATTTCGCGTGTGGTAAAATTTTCTAACGCGGAGCACCAAACTTTTGGCTCGAACCACATACGAATGACACCTATACATCGTGTCCATCAGCCAATCCATCGATCATACCGTGAAACAGCCGATCTGTAATATATAAACGCAGACTCCGCGGCAGCGAACAAAGTGCTCTTTACCTATATACATATATAAGCGCGCATGTGTGTGTATGCGATCGAGAATCATTGTCGAGTTGATTTACGCCTCACTCGGCTCCGCTGAGCACATACGTATATGTATATGGACGAAAATGACGGAGTCGGCGTTACGTCAGCCCGTGCGAACGATGCAAACACGCTCGGCGGGAAGTAATAAAAGAAAAGGCCGAAAATTATTGATGAAAATTTGGTGGAAACTCACGAATGACGAATGCACGCCTCATTGTTCAACACACTCGTATACATATATATTCACGAAAATTAATTTAGACGATATTGCACGCAATGTCCCGTGCATCATGCCGCGACTCTCGGGTCACATTTTCTGTGCGTAACGCGCGCGCGCGCGCGCGTGTGTATATGTACGTATACGCGCGAGATACGGGGCGAGCGAGAGCGCAATTTTACATTTTGACGCAACGAGAACGCGAGAGAGCCGGGGCTATTAAAGAAGAGCCGCGCGCAGGCGGACGATGATGGTTTCGCAAGTCGGACGGTCGATCCGTGAGCGCCTCTTTCTCTATTTCTTACGGTCGCGCGCATAGGCCAATGGTACATATGCCATACGTATACCTGTGTACGCAGATGTCGTAGCCGCTCGCGCGCGCTTGACTGATCGGTCCTTTGGGGGGGGGGCTGGAAATGGGGGAGGATCGCGAGCGCACGTGCTTACTCTGCACAGATACTTGGCGGTCGGGAGGGATTTCGAAGCGCGTCGCTCTCTCCCCTCTTTACGGTCGTTTATCCTGACTCTGCGTGTCGTATTATGCGGAACGTGATGCCGCGCGGCGATCGCGCAAAATATATGTATAGGTTCACGGTGCACTCGCGCGTCCAAGTGGAGGAGATATAGGTAAGCCATGCAACATAAGTATAGAAGAGCCGCTTATTAAGTTGTTCGTCTCCGTTGTGCGTGTGACATGTATGTAGAAGATCGTTTTTCGGCTCCGACGAGAAAAACAGTTACAAAAGTCACACTCGAGTGCAACCTAACATAAATATCATCTATGCGTGTAATTTTTTTATTTCTTCGCTCCCGCATGGGTGTACATAATTTATTGCCACAAGTAATCCATCCCTGCTCTGTTTGATCGAAATATTGTTCCGGCGTGGGCAAATATTACGCGCTTCGGAGACGAGATTTTCGATTCGGCGACACACGGGGATACATACGTGTTTGTACGCACGAGCGTCCGGAGATTGAATTCGAAATTTGTTATACGAATGCGCGACGAACGTCGTTACATTTATTACATTTGCAGATGGATGTCGCAGTTGGTTCGGTCCGTATCCACCTGATATGTAGCTCGAGGATACGGGGTGACGAGGAGGGATAGTTTAGCAAGATTGAAAAACGACGAGTTTCACGCGCCTGGAAATGTATGTGCTATACACATTCGAGTGAACTATGGTGGGCAAGCGATTTCGTACGTTACGAGTGTTTGATATTTTCTTTTTTCCCCTGCATCCTTCGAATTGTGTGGGGGATAAAAAAAAAAAAAAAAATCGAGATGATTTTATTTCGAACGTAATACCAACATCCGCTCCGTCGGGTAAATCCAACAGTTACAGCAATCTGATGGTTTATATATCAAGCTAAGCACAGGATTTTTGTTCGTCCTCTATCCTTTTTTTGGGCTCACAGCCATGCGTCCTAATTTTTGTATCCAAGGCAAGAGAATATACGAAGAAAAAAAAAAATTTTCTGCCCTCGGGTGGTTTTGGGAGGCTGGTACTTCCTCGGGCGAAAAAGCAGTTTTCCGGAACTCGTTCGAAAAGTCTCCTTTACGAACCTCGTTACGGCTCGGGCCGCAAACCTCTCGGTTCGCAAACAAAGACTTTTCAAACTCGTAGGAAAACTACTATTTTTCGGCTGTTGCATGTTGAAGGTGTTGGTTGACGTTAGACACGGAAATTACTGCTCTCCTCATGTAACGTTATGTAAAAAAAACTCCCTGATGTTTACTCTACGGTCCTCAAACCCTATGTGTACAACGTATACATTCTGCGCTGCACCAGCATTATCCGCACTCCCCCCACCCAATGGACGGCTCATGTTTGTACACTCGACTTTGTAACTTTTGCCGGCGTTTTATCAGCACATCCTCTTTCGATGAGTAAAAGGGGCCCATTAAGCCCCAATTAATCAATACTCGGCGCGCGAAAGTCCTTTCCCAGCTCACGAATGCCTTATACATGACGCAAGCACACCGCGGGAGCACGCACTGCACATTATACATACACATATACATGCACTCTCCTGCATTATACACGTTTATCCATAAAGATCGCGCGGCAGAGATTGTTATTATTATTTATTCTTGTCATCATTATGATTGTTGTACGCATCTTCTTTGCCAAGTTTCACTCTCTTATTCGGGTTCCTCGTGCGGCCGATAAATCATACACGCGAGTTATACCTACCCACGCGCGTGAGAGATCGTACATCATATATATACGTGTACAGGTATATTTATACACACGTGTAGTACATGTATTAATATAAGCAGGGCAAGAAGGAGAGGCAAAGGAAAGAGTCGCTTGTGGTGTACGCGAGGGTAAACGTAAAAGCGATCGATCGAGGATTACGTGCGAACGGCCGATTTTTTTTTTTTTTTTTTTTTTTTTTTCCGTGCACTCTATTTTATTCCACATCACACATCAGCCAACTTACTTTGTCTTTATAGGATTTTTTTTTCTTTTCTTCTCGTGCGGCTTCCTTCAAGTGTGTAATCATCGGGTGCTCAAAACACCAGATAAGTCGGCAAAAAATTGTCTTTCGCGCTGGGAGGGGGCCAAACGCGATATGTTTATGTACGTGCACGTTTATTTGCCGAATTTTTCTTTTTCAACTGGATCGCGCATTCGGGTGGTGTTTGCGTTGGCTCTCCGTGAGCAATATCGTGGGTAAATAAATCATGCGATTTTGCGTGTACAAAAAATAAAGAGCCCCTGATGAGCTCGAGGTAGTCTTTTTTTGTCATTTCTACTAATTTATCCTTGGTGTATATGTGGTAAATATGTTTTTCTTTTTTTTTTTATATGAAATTAAAATTTTTATTTTTGACAACGCAGTAATGTCAACATGGCAACCAAGTCATTGACACAGTGAGGGTGTAATTTTTCATTTGCGATGGAAATAAAAAATGGAATAAAAGAAAAAAAGAAAAAAGCAACTCGTGGTGTGAAGAAAAAGAGGCCGCGAATGGTATACACATCTGCAGATATTCGGAGGAGACACGCGGGCGGCCCGGAGATCGGCAACGGAGGCTCAGTTTCACGCCGAAATCCGTGGATGCAGGCTACATTTCGCAAGGGAAGCACCACCGGTGCAGAGTATTACTCGCGTCGCTCGTCCGATAATTTATGGGAACGCCGGTCGTACAGCTCAGCAGGATGAAAGGGTAAGGGTTTCCACCTCCGTCCCGGCTTTACATTTCGTTTGAGCGCGCGTATGAACACGTATATGTGTATGTATATGCCCCGTGCCGCGGACGCCAACCTCTCGTGCATACAGGCTGTACCAATCCCTCGTAAGATAATTACTGCGCTGAGAGCGAAAACTCGATCGCGCAATCCGCTCGAGATTTTTTCGCTCGATCGTTTTGTTTGCACTTACATTTACCCGATCCTGCTGATGCTGCTATATGCGAAGTGTTTTCTTGTCTCTCTCTTTTTTTTTTTTCAATTTTATGGTTTCATCTTTCTCAATTGAATCTAATGCAGGCATACGCTTTGCTCCGCGGGTGATTTCGGTTTTTCAAATGCGACCATTGCACAGGACTGTCTCGAGACAGTTTGTACGTAGGTTTTTTTTTTTTTTTTTTTTTTTACGAAAAAATAAATTTTTATGTGTAAGATAAGTGACTCGTGGGCTAAAGTACACAAAATTAGTTTTATTATCTTGCATTATCCGAATGCTTCATATTTTGCATGCAAATATTTGGAGAAAAGCATTTCAATTCAATATTCCATCATTTTTATTATTCGTTGGAGTATTTTTGTTGCAAATTGAAGAAAGCATCTTATAATTGGCAAATAATCAGTTTATTCGTCAACACTTTGATCTTGAAAGCAACAATAATCTAATAAAATGAAATTTTTGGTACTCTATTTTTTTTTATTTCGGATCTAATTCTAATACTGTAACTAACATTTAAACATTGTTTACGTCCATCACTCGCAAATTTCATTTCGTAAAAAAATTTTAGATAAAAACTTCACCTTCAGATTTTTAATATATTTTCTAAGATACGAATTTAAAAAAGAATTAATTTTCTTCAATACTTGAATAAAGGGTTAAGTAATTGTAGCTTCTAATAAATTTACGGATATGCAGCAAATCATAACGATAAATTAAAAGTAATTTACGGAAAATTGTAATAAGATTTTGAATCAGTGATTTGGCTCGTACAATATTTTACGCAATCGTAAAAAAGTAAAAAAATTTTTTTGAACTAACACGTTGAGATACACAAAAATTAGTAATAATATAAAATACACACTGTAATTGAATGTTTCTGATAGTTGTAAAAAAAATTTTTTAACCAAAATTGATACTCGAATAAGAAATAAAAAAAAATAACAATAATGTGTGGTAGTACTTTCCACGATTAATCGTAAGTTTTATGTTTCAATGACAAACATTAAAAAATGGTTGATGTATATTAGTTAAACTATCGGATGAAGTAACCATTAAGTAACCAGTGAGTTTTTGCAAACCCAAGTATCGATGCGGGCGAAAGTTTGTGCTGGAAAGTAATGAAACTTGATTTCGGCGCGTTAGTTCCAAAGAGCGATGGAGTCGTTTTCATCGAACAACAGCAGCAAACGGACACGCACACACGCGCCCACCTGACAATTATTACGTGCCAAAGTCGTAAAGTGTAATTGTTATGCGACGCGGGATTTAGTGGACCGGCCAGCGAAAACGCACCGAAATTTATCGCTCGCTTGCTCAGCCAACGGTGCACCGTTGACGAAAATTACCGTTTGGATTTGCACCGGCTGCCGCCGAAAGATTTAACTGATTGCTCCGCATTCTTCACTACTCGATTCCATTGTGTATCGTGTGTACAGGGCAAACAACAAAAATCGCACTATTGAAACAGAAACAAAAGCGCTGATAGTGCTCGAAATGCAAAATCATGAAACAAAACATTTACCGTCAAATACGCGTAACTTTACCTCATTATTCATTTCTACGGATACACCAGGTAAACGAAAGAAATGAAAAAAAAATACAATGTTTCAAAAGGCAAACTCTCATAACGCCGGAATAGTGAAAAAAAATCGTACTCATCTGTAGCACAACCAAAGCTTTCCAGTGGTAAAAAACAACCCCCTGCCAGCCGACATCTTACGATTCGAATTGCAACCGGACAATCCTAGCGTTCGATGTCCTTTTTCATACATAGAAAACGTAGATTAAGATAATATATACAGTGGCAATACTCACCCTCATGATTGAAAGAGCAGCTAGCGCGAAGGGGTTGTCCGGCTACCGGTTGGCCGCGAGACGAACGAGGGAACGACCGCACTCCCTGCGTGCTCGAGTACCCTTTTCCTTTCGAGGGACGACCAGGTATATCTATACAAAACGCGTATTTACGTTTATTTGTGCAAAAACAAGAAATTTTGTCAAAACAAGGAAGATGAAGCGATAGAGTTGAAAATATTGAAATGGACGGCGATACAGGAGTATTTGGGGCCTACCGTGGGTACAACAGCGATGCTTCTCTGTCCCGCACTCCTGTGGAGGGGTAGGAGGAGGAGGAGGATGAGGAGATCCTTCGGAGAGATGACTGCGCCACAAAGTGCGAGGTAGCATCTGCCGAAGCTCACGTTTTATACTTGCTCGGCCCGCGCGCGTGCCACCACACACACACACACACACACACGGCAAACCGATGCTGCTTCTTCCCTCCCGCGTGTATATACCCATACGGTTCCCATCATCATCCTCGTCATCAGCAGCAGCATCATCTTACTCTCACTCTCTCTTTCTCTCACCTTGATATATGTGTAACATTACGAGCAAGGCCGTTGCGCCACCACCACCACCACCACCAACACCGTCGCCGCCGATGATGATACGCGCCGACTCTCCCCCTCGGCCCACGTTACCACGGATCCGCATTATGCGTCTACACAGGTCATAATATTCCTTTCCCCCCCCCTCCCAATGTTCGGCTGGTTTGTATTACATTTCGTTTGGCCCTCCCCCCCTTCATCTCTCTCTCTCTCTATACACGTGACATACGGGGGTGCGAGACTCTTAGCCCCCCCCCCAACCCTTTCGAGGCTGCGGGCACGATTGGTTCCTTTTATTCTTTTTTTTTTTTTTTTCTCCTCGACACTCCGTGACGTACAATACATCAAGTTTTTCTTTCCTTTTCATTTCAGGACGATCCGCGTACACACACTCACGTACACGGCGTGACCGCGCGCGGGGAAATATTTCGAGATCGTCAGTCATTAGCTATACACGTGTGCGGAGGAGCGCGCCCGCGAGCCGTGGTATGCGATGTGCTTTTCCAACGCCTATGTGTACATACACGTGTGTGTGTGTGTGCTCGCGACGTTTTGTCATAGGTGTACGTGCCCATACACTTGCACACATGTACGATGCAATACCCGTTTGTAGTCAACGTTGCATTTTGTGGGCGGAAATGTATAGTCGTTTTTTGCGGGACCTTTTCGTTGCGTCCGTTGAATGTTAGGAAGGCATGAGCTCCGTTTCTCGTGTGGTGGCCGGATACAACAAAATTTTCAGCCAAATGTTGTGGATTTTTAGAGAGTCGTGAGAGGGATGCTGCGGTATTGCCCTTTTTTTTTTTACTACAATAAGAATTACATTTTACAGGAATTTCTAAGAGTGTTTGATACTATTTGGGTTGCCATGAAGCTCACCTTCAGTCTTTTGCAGGATAATGCTGTCGTGCTTTAACTGCAAAACGAGTCAAGTGTGGGAAGCACTTTTTTTTTTTTTTTTTTTTTGGACCAAAAAGAGCTGAAAGGATTCTTTTGAAAATTTAGGTCAAAACTGTCGATGTATATGCACACCAGCAAAGAAATAACTTGCGAGTGCATTATGCAACAATGGGGCATAGATCGTGAATCATTTTGTATTTTGTATTTTTTTTTTTTTTTTTTTCCAATATGAAGCAATACAGACGAAAAAGCTGTTTGCTCAAAAAGTGGATGTTCGGAAGCGCGCATTTCGACAAACAAAATAAGTTTTACACTAGCATCGACAAAGGGGAGGAAAGAAGAGAAAAATATGAGAAAAGGAAACGCAAGGATAAATTCTGAAGAGAATGAAAAAAAGGATATTTACGCGTGAGTCAGTAGCTCTCGGGCCAGTATGATATACCAGGAAGAAAATTTCGCCTAGCTGCAACAGCAAAAATCAATCTTCATACTTCACCACGTATGTGTACGTGTACACCTGAATCGTTTTTCCTTGCTGGAATTTTTTTTTTTTTTTCTTTTCCTCGAAAAAAGTCACAAAGACCTGGACGATTTTTTTTTTCTCTCCACCGCACAACTAGCGGGTTTTTGCCAAAATATCAAGCGCGTTAAGGTGGCAAGGAGCATATTATACACACCTGCACGTCTATGCTAGTCTCCTGTAGCAACAATAATGGTTTCCAGCGATGACGGGAGTGCATTGCCACCCTCCCACGCGTCGCACACGCTGTCAAAGACAATTTTTTTCTTTTTTTTTTCCATTCCCTGTAATGCGCAAAGTAAAAACCAACGTGTTACAAAAGAGGATGAGCGTGTACTCTAGAAAGCCAGAGAGAGAGAGAGAGAGAGAGAGAGAGAGAGAGAGAGAGTTGATTGAAAAATCAAATCAGAGCTGCTCGCAACAGCGGCTCAACAAAACTGTATCTGGAGATGCCTTTGATTTCGTTGTTGTGCTATAGTAACTTACTTTCGTTCTTTGTCTCGGGACTTGAGTTGCCTATTATAACACCAGCAACAACAATAACGAAGATTTCGATCCCGAGTGCACGCGGGCCTTGGAGGATTTTCGAAGGTTGCTCGGAAACGCAAAACACAAGAGCATGTACGTTCGATTCTATAGCGCGAGCGCCAAACTATGCACATTGTGCGCTCCATCAGAGGCGAGAGAGCGCGATGACATAACGCGCCTCTCTCTCTCCCACCGCGCATTTGCACCGTGAAGTCATACCGGAGCGCAATTAGAATTTGATGTAAGAATTTTTGTCTCCCTCCGTCCGACCGAGCACCCACAACTTACTTTTTTTGATTCACGTCTTCGCTCTCGTTACGTTACACAATACAAAACAACAAAATACACAAAATTTGCGTCTTCATTTTTTCTTCTTCTTTCCAACAAAGAGCTAGTGAGGGCCGATTTTTCATCACTGTATCGAAAACTCTGCTTCTCGCTCTTCTGTAATCAATTTTTTAAATCACATTATTAATTTCGACATTGTTACCAGGTTTCAAAACATCAGGCGTCACTCCCTCTCTGAGCTTCCACCACATCGTAAATTTATAATTTTCACCGGTTTTAAAAGTTTATGCCAAACGAGTCCTGGGAAAGTAAAATTCACCAACAACTGCAAATGTCAGCGTTCACCCTTCACCCTAATACAAACGCAGTTAAAGCCCCAAAATAAAAGAGAAGCTACTACATGCTACTTGCAAAATTTTCGCCAACATTATATTAAACACATTCATATATGTGGGGGTTGAAAACGGGAGTGGGTGGTGCGTAATGAGGCCAGCTTGGAAACTACCCTCCCCCCCTGGCTGCCCCGAATTCATCCCTTCCGATGAAAAATGCATTAAAATTCACCGTTGCGCTTTGTACGGCGTTGTTGCTCTGATTTTCACGCGCTTCGCGGAGTGCGATTTTGCGTTTGGCTCGTGTGACGCAACTTTACAGCCCACAGCTCTCACTCTTTCGCTGTACGTATGACGCGGGCGATTAATCCGCAATACAAGTGTAACATTAAAACCACAGGGCGACCCGGGAGTTCGCCGAAAGTGCTCTGTACATTATAAATTAATATTGTACGCACAAGGGGACACCGCGACTTTTCATTATACGCGCGCTCTCGTATTGTAAACATATATACATACCGGGTGTACATGCATATGATTATAACGATGTACCGGGTGAAAATAAAACGAAAATGGAACGCACGGGAGCCAGAGCTTTGCGAAATGTCATATCTTTGTAATATTAATAATCACGAATATTGAAAAGCGGAATATGCGAGCGAGTATTATTTTCATTGTTAGTATAATCTGTATGTATGGGGTATTTTTATATACATGATACTTAATACGCTTGTTATGTCTGTGACAAACCAATTGTCTTTTCTATGATCAATTTTGCCAAACCGAGAGCGCAAATATCTATGTACTTGGGATAAGTATAGGTACAACTTTGCGTTTTTTTACTTTAAGTACAGCTGCTCATTTGCAGGTAGGAACGAGAGATGTATACGTAATTATACCTTATTCGATCATTAATCAGTGTTACGCTTACTGATTGTCTATACGTACCTATGAGTAAGTTGTTCATCTGTGTAAAAATATCAGTAAGTATCAGAAGAGCGCGTGTATCGCAACTATATTCATTTCACGTTCATACCACATTATGGTGTCCAATGTAACTGCGAGGAATTGTATGCACACGTTTGCAGGTTGATTAATAATACCACGTGATAAATCGGTAACTTATGAATCGACGTTAGCGCATGTTTTATGGGAGCTGCAAATTAGGGTAATGTGTTGAATGAGACTGCGGTATAGTCGGGGTGTTTTGAGTCGTAATACCGAGAGTGGATCATGATTTTTGACAGGAGTTATGTGGATGCTGTACGAACGGCTGAGGAGCGAGAGTGAACAAAATTGGCTGCAAAAAAAAAAAATTTTAACGAGTAAGTAAAAAGCCCATTAGGCCTTTATTATTATTATTATTATTATTATTATTATTTTTATTATTATACGCACATATAAAATTTGTTTACGTATGATATAGTACCTCTTACTTATTGTTAGTCTTTTGTACGAATTAGTTATGTGTGTACTAAGCTTTGCCACGGTTTATGCGTGGGTTCATGTACATAGCCTGATTAATCCAAAACACGTATAAACTCGCCAACATATTGCAAGTCGAGATTTTACAAGTTACTGTAAACTATTGACTTTGTCTACAATACGTTGTATACTTTTGCCATTATACGTTATTTAAACACTTGTAACGTAATTTCATAGTTTTCAACTCGACATGAGGTTTCTAATTAGATACGAGTACCTAAATACTCACAAATCATTAATGTAATAATAATAATAATAATAATAATAATAATAATAATAAAAACATTCTTCTTTATGGGGGGTGATTATGATGAAAAGCCGCGAACGACCTATTTAATGACTGCAATGCGTGCCAAGGTGTAAGCGCACGTGAAATATTCAGTATCTCTGTGGAAAAGTGGTACCTACAGCCATATAATTACCCGCGCATATATTGTAAGCGACCGAAAAAGAGAAGAAAAAAAAAAAATTGTCCGAGAAAGCTCGGTGCGATCGAATAAATGAGTGTTGGCGCGAGTGGCGATCTTTTACCTCGGGGCAAAATCATTGCGTTAACACGTGCAGAATCGTGGTAGGAGAGTAAGTGTACTTATGCGAAAAGTTGCACGGGAGAGAGGATGTGCGATTCTCGAGGGTAATAATATAAGGAGATCAGCGATGGTCTTTCGCTTGCTTATGTGTAGCGTTTATATACGTAATGTGTGGGCACAGGTATATTTATACCGTACGCACAATCGAGGGCTCACAAGATGGCGAGACGAGAGAAAAAAAATTCGGAGGGAGCGTGCAAAGTAAAGCGCGCACTCGAGCGATCGTCTTTCCTTTGCGAAAATTAATGCCCCCTTGCAGTTGCTGGATACATCTTCTTGCTTGGGAATGTATATCGATCGTAGCGTATGCATGCCAAGGGCAGACCGTAAGGATCGATGAAGACGTCTTTCATTGTCGTATAATATGCAGGCTATGCGCAAATATTCCCGAGATCGAATTTCCGATAAAATTTGTTTATTGTTTCAAGTTTTTTAACGAAAATATTTATTAGATAATTTTTAATGCCCCATTACATTTTTGCAAAAACTCCAAAAAAAGCCTCACTTTGATAAATATACTTTTTTTTTTTTGTAACGATCGAGTAAACTCATTGTCCGATTGTTAACTAACTTGGGCTGATTTTTCGTACGTTGTCAATGTCTCAAACCAATTAAAGTTTTCTTCTCGGAAACTCAAACAGGAAGAATTCTGAAAATAATGGAGACCAAAGAGTGTTGTTTAAAATTACACGAGTCAACTGAAAAATACCCCAACAAAATGCAAAAGCTCAAAGTCGGAGTTTGTCGTAAGATTTCCCCCTATTTAGGAAACGAGAGTCCTTTCGACCACTGTAATGTAATGTGCAGAAAAAAAAAGAATGTACATAAAATAGACCCATCGTAACAGCAAAAGAGAGAGAGCCACGAATCGTGGAGGAATGCAGTTTAATGGTAAACCGGCACGAAAGTTCCCTCGTTCGCGAGCAAAGTCGTTTTTCATAATCAATTTCATAAGGATGACTGCGGAGAGGCAAAGGTAACCCGAAACTTCGGGCATTTCGCATGCATATACACAGACACACACACACATTTGGATCCGGACGATAAGGAGCAAGAGAGAAAGAACGAAACGGCGATCCTCATGCAACGGACGTTATGCCTACCCACGAAAGCGAAAGCTCCTCCGGCTTGCCATTTCAAGCCAGATACGCTCGCCGTTGTACCCACGGCTATCAATCCCCGGCGAGGATTGTCTGCGGGAGCAGCGCGTCTTGCCTCCCCATGGCAGGGTTTGCGCAAGGAAAGACATGTGCATACACGTGCACGTGTACATTGGTACACGTCGTGCGCGAGATAAACTAGAGTTCTTGTGATTACCCATATTATCGTGGCTCTCGCGTGACATCGTATCGATTATATGTACACTTGGCCTGCTTTTACTCCATTCAGGGGATGTTTTTCACATACGTTCTGGAATTTAATTTGAATGTTTTTTAGCAAAACTTGAAATTACGCACAAAGTAATTCCGTACTTCACATATTGTGTATTCATTAATTGTTCATCGTTTGGGCAAACGTGCACGTGATTTTTACTTTACGATTAATATGAAAAGCAACAATTTTATATTCGAAAACTCAACAAAGGCTTTACCACAAAAGATGGACGGAAATGTACCGTACTTTTCCACGAAAATAGGAGAGAGAGAGGGGGGGGGGACGGGGGGGGATAAATAGATCAGTGATAGTAAAACAAAAGACCAACAAGACAGGTAAAGTGAGACGAGACGCCGAGGTTATTCGTGGGTATAAAAATATTGTATCAGCGTCCGATAGAGGCGCGTGCGTTGTCTTACCTAAACTCGTCTTGTTCTACTGGCGAGCGCAGTAATACTCGTCCCGTTCTACTTGTGCAAGTACCCATCATCATGTGACGCGCTGCACCGGAATGAAAACAATAATTTGTTTTGACCAAGCATATAGTTCGGATAAATGTACTCACGCAAAAGTTCGAGGGTTTTGGTGTAAGAGCGTATATATATATACGCTTCGCTGTAAGAGTAGGACAAAGATCGGCTTTGTCTTGCGAGTCTTTTTGAAACTCAGGGCTGGAAGGCTGCATCAGTCATCAGCCGAAAACATATATCACGGTAGACGTACAAACGCAAGATGGGGATAGGACGAGTATATGTATACAAAATACACCTATATCTAGATGTATAAGAAAGACAAGGTGTATATAGTAGGGACTAAACCGACCGGCTAAACAGCTGTCCGCCAAGTTTGACAGAAATGAGACATGTCCCCTCCCCCCTATCTTCGCCTCCTCCGATAATGCATCCGATCACTCCAATGCTTACCACATTTTTACGCGTGGAGCAGAGGTGTACATATAGGTATACGAACAAAGCAGCTGCATGAAAATTTGTGCATCAGGAGGCACGCGTCGGCGAATGCGGCAAAATACCATTTGTGGTGATGGGTACGTTCATGTACATACCTATACGTGTGCGCGACTGACGACGGGCAAAAAAGAGATTATAGGAGAGAGAGAGAGAGAGAGAGAGAGACGGGATATGTGGTAACACACAACATTGTTGATCACGACACGCGTCGCGGGGGGGCTGAAAGAGTATATACACATTATACTTGCGTTTGGATACATATATGTACACGTATATTATAGACCAAGCACTGTGTATGTGTGTTGGCTTGCACGATGGGGGAGGAGAAATATATAGGCACTATAATACCGAACGTCTAATTCGTAATGTAGGCTGCTGCACGCGCGCACCGCGACAGATTTAATACTCTCGCGCCTCTGCGGATCGTCTCTGTGTATGCGTATGTATGTATATATATATATATATGTACGCATACAGGTATACCGTGTACGGGCATGTACGTCATTATTATCTGCCAGCAGGTATGCCGCAATTCAGACGTACACACCACGCATGCATACACGTGTATTGTATACGCGTGGCGCATACAACGATATACCTGTACGTGATATACAGTGTACAAGTGTATGTGTACATAGGTGAGCATAAAAAGAGAGATACGACCTATATGTTTAGAGAAGGGCGAGGGGGGGGGGTATAATGCTAATTGGAAGAGCAATAATGTTCCATGGTCGTTCGAGCATGTAATGCTCTCTACTCTATTTCTGTGAAGTAAGAAATAAGGTATACAAATGGCACGTTGCGTATGTTATACATGTATGTATACATGCATGGTGTTGCATACAGTGTTGAATTCTGATTGTAAGTGCATAAATAACTGTAGCCAAGAAAAAATTGTGCTTGCCAAAATTAATCGTGATTTTATTTCACCCTGGTGTGTATTGCATACCATTTCGCTCCTCGTGGTTTAGATTTTTTTTTCTTTTTTTTTCTTTTTTTTTCCACCGGTATTTCACCCAAATCGATTGCATGAATGACCATAAGTATCGTTTATTGGGGGCTTCGAGTAGTTTTTAGCCTTCAAGATTTTTTTTTTTCAAAACATTTTTCAAAAGTGTATTATTGATCGTTATTGATCGCGAACCAACGTGTCACTTGAATTGTAAAATCGTTATTCGTCGTCTGATGATATCAAACTTAAAACGCGTTTAAAAAGCAGAATATTGTGTAAAATATATTTTTTTCCTTCTTATAAATCCATAAATTTTTCTGTCGCCTTCATACTGTGTGAAAATGCAAATTTTGCAAACAATTTCACGGTTTCACGTATTAATTGCCATTCGACGTATAAGAGCTTTTGTATCGTCATTGTACATACGTACACTGCTCGAGGAAATTTTTCGTCCGGAATGTAAAACATTTCCGCTTTTGGGATATGCCCGTGAATGAAATCAGAGCACCCCAATCTTTACTGTATGAAACTGATCAAACAACTAATATCGAATAAGAGTCAGGTATGTCATATATTTAATCCAGTGTCATACAAAAGTGGCATAAAATTATTAATTGCCGGTTGATTTGTTTTCGATGGCTGCGTACGAATTTTATTTTGTAGCTGCAACACGGAAAAGAAATAAATTTAAAAAAAAACAGTAATAAAACAGCTCACATGCGTGCCTTTACCCATTACATAACATAATCGTTGTCGTTGCATTCGAGATAAATAAGCTTCAATGGAAGAAAATGAAAGGAGGAGGAGGAGGAGGAGGAAGAGAAGCCAGTAGAGAGCTTCCAAGCAGAATAGCGGCGCTTCGTGTTCATCGATCCCCGATTGGCGATAATTGTGCTGCTGCATAATTTACGGCCTGACTCTACGTACATGTGCTCGTGTAGTTGTAATGCTGCTGTTGTTGCCTGGAGGATCGAGAATACTAACTGGTGGAAATGGGGGATGGCCATAGGTGGTGAGGGGATCGAAGGGGGATGTAGACAAGGGTCGCCGCTCTAAATGCATACGCATACGATACCGTGTTACGTGCAGGCTAATATCAGATGGGGCTGGACGAATTTTAATGAATACACGCGTACCTGTTTTATAGAGTATTTTTCATTGTGACTTTTTTTCGTTCTCTTGGCGGGAACTTTTTTTGCGGCAATTCTTGCTGCGGTGACCTCCGATGCTTTTGACGTATCTAGTCCCTTCGGGAGGATGTGATCTGTATCGTTTGAAAAAAACAACATTTTTAAAGTACTTTGTGCGATTTCATGGTGCTTCGAAGCTTCATAGTAAAAATCCAAGTCTTTTATTTCAATCCAGTTTAAAGTGCAATGTCCGGTTAAATACTTCCAATCACTATTTATCTGCGCCATGTCACACGTTTGAGTTTGTAATTCATTATGCAACGCATTTCATGTGGTATAATAGTGCTTTTTGAGGGTGTTAAATAACTAATATACTTCGCAATCCCGATGGCTATTTTAATAATTCGGGGCCTAACCCCGAAAGGCCGGTTCACTTGTTTTGCAGCACGTAATTATATTAAAATTTTTAGATTCTCGAAACGCACTCCCAGTTACTGGGGAAATTTATTGGCAACATCCCCCTCGCCAATCCTACCCTCGTTGCATCCCCAAGAGGCCACGTTGGGTTAGATCTATTGTATTTACGTGCAGATATATATGTACCATATCCACAGTTCAAAGCGGATTTACGCAATTGAATCTTAATAATGGTAATATTTGACGACGTGGCTCGTCCATTCGACAAAGGCCCAGTCCGCAACTATTGCACATCAGAGAGAACATAATCAACGATCAAGGTATACTGCAACAGTAGACCAGAGTGGACTCACCAGGTGCACACCGCAAAACTCGAATAATAAGAGCGAGAATTGGGACCTATTGTACCCAATTTAAGCAAAATGCATCAATCAATATCCCCCGACGGTGGTAGGAAGGAGAAAAAAAAAAAAAAAAAAAAACTCAAGAGAAAGTCCATTAATCTGCCAGTCGTCTTTGACGAGCATTATTCACTCGTACAATTTTAAATTCCCAACTTAATCTACGATCATATGAAAAGAAAAGAAAAAAAAATCTCCCTTCGCAACGCCATTTCAGCACTCTGATTAACCATTCTCTCTCTCTCTCTCTGGTAATCCGAAAAAAACCACAGCTTCGTCGTCACCCGACTAATCGGCAACGCTCGCGTTAAAGCGGCCCAAGCACTGCGGTAATGCTCGAATTTTTTCGCGGCTCGTTACGCTGAAAAGCGCGTCATCGCGCCTCTTAATGTCATCTAGCGCCTCTGACTGATGCTAGTGCGAAATCTCCTATGCAGACGCGTTACAAAGCTCGTCGATCCATCTTCATTCTCTCCCAGTCTCTCGCGCGCCAGTTGCTCGCTCCCTCGACGATCGATTTTCTAACGAGGCAACTCTGCTTTTATTTCACCTTTCTCTCCCACTTGTTCTTTATTTCTTTTGTTTTTTTTTTTTTTCGGTACTTTTTTTCTTTTATCCTTTTTACTCATGTAGATGTCGAGTGTAATACATACAGCCGGCTACGAACGCGTGAGCTCCATCATCGGTTGATTGGCTCTGCACACAAGCTGCAGCAATCCCGGGATGCTGTTACCAATGTTTCGTGGGAGAGTCTCCCCCTCCCTCTACTCTTTTACCTTGTGTGAATATTGAATTTTCCGTATGGTTTTCATCCAGTGTTATTACTTTTTCCAAGGAAACTTCTGCGAGTAAACGTCGTGATTAAAAAAAAATTTGTTTATTTCATTACTTGGAAGACGTCTTTCTTTTGAACGATCCAATCTATGATAGCAATAATAGTTAAAACGAACAAAAAACAAGAAATTTGTTTTGTTACGCCTATAGAAAAAATTCTTTAATACTGTGTAGAATGTTTCGTTAAGGTATTCCCAAAGTAGTGCTCTACTTTTGAATGATATCTCTCAAACATTTAATTTCATTTAATGAAAGACTTAAACTGCCGTTATACGATTGTACTTTTAGTGTATTGGAGTATCAACTTTTAACGTAAGCTTGAAAGCTAATTTTTGGTAACATACATGCATTCGATGTCGATATTTTTTAAATATTCCCAAGCTTCAGTTTTTAATACATGTTTCTTCGACCAATTGATTATCCATAAAGTTCATACAAATGTCTCTTTAAAACAGGATTATGCTGAACCATTTAGCAGCGTTTGATTCTTTTTTTCTTTACTTTATAATTTCTCGAGGTGTGAAAGTTTTACCCTCTTGTATTGGGAAGGCTATGGATTTTTTGTGTATCGATACTCAGAAAAAAAGTGCTGTTTACAATCGGTGGGCAATATTTTGAAAAGTCTTTTTTTTTATTTCATTTATTAGTTTGAAAACATTTGTGTTTGTCACTAAAATTACTTTCTGGGTTACAATACGTGGGAAAAGCTAAACAAAAGCTCAAAAAAGGTACGTATTTTCAAAATTTTTATCTCCCTTTAACAACGCATACGTACATTTATATACACAAAGAGACGTGAAAAAAAAAAAAAAAAAAAAAATTCAATTTCAAAGCTGTGAAAGCTCTCATTCTCTTTTCATTTCGATTTCTATTGGTGAGCCACTTTGCCGTGCCGAGCTGGGTATTATTTTTTTCTTTATTTCGGCGTACCTATCCTCTCTCTCTCTGCTCTTGCAATACATATAGTGTAATATATTCAACACAACTCAATTTGTGTTTGCGTACTCGTATGTATCGCGCGAATGGCTAAAAGAACCAATTCACTTAGAAGCGGGCGCTGAAACCCGAGTAACCGTAACCTACACACTAAGTATATTTATTGCGAAATATCAGTGCATCTCGCTTTTGGCCAACGCTCGTGTATTTTATTTGGGTATGAGGTATGAGCACGCATAATTTTTTTTTTTTTTTAACTTATATGACAAAAAAAAAAAGTCACTTTAGGTGAGCCGCTGATCGGCATGGTACCCGAAGAGCCACGGAGATTCAGACAACAACCAAGTCCTTTGACGCTCAAATTAGATTTCGGGTGCCATGATTATTGCAGTGGCTGCTACTTGTGTAACTCTATGCAGAACCTTTGACAACTATATGCAGATGTATGTATACCTTACACGTACAGCTTTATCACAATGACGCGAGGATCAACTATATATGTATATACAGGTAGTAAGTACACGAGAACAAGGAATCTCGACTGTTGTTGTCGGATCGCTACGTGCAGCTGTTACTACTGCCGAAGTGCTACACTGAAATATAAATCAATCGCAAACTGCCGATTGATCGGCACAGCAGCAATGAATATTGAATCTTCAGAGTAGGCTTTGACGTGCGTTTGCTCGCTCGAGTGCTTTGATTAGATTTCGTGTACCTATTGATGAGGGAAAGAGATGCAAAGGAAAGAGAAGAGGTGGGGAGGGGGGGGGGTACTTGTCTGTAAGACGACGGGACAGCCGAGACGATTTTTCACCGTGTAGTTCCATTGTAGCGATGCATCAGAGCGCGTTCGATCGAACAATCGCATTCGAGGAGGATGACGTCGGGGGACCCGAAATTAGGAGATGCCATGTGCATTGCTCAAGTGCAAAGGCTGCTCCAATAATGGACGTATATACATACGAGGATTACGTATACGTACAGTATTCTCGCGTGCGCTCGTCTTTACGTCGAGTATATACTATATACGTATATTGTAGATATTTTTACAAAGACTGCGTGCTACGGTTTTGTTTGAGCTTGAGCTGATATAGAGAGGCATGACAGTATGTATATGTGCAGCTGCGAGGTGCAGTCGGGATGTATAAACCGAGCATAATATATGGGCAAATTAGTCGACTAACTTCCAAGTCGTACTTCTATAAGTATGTGCAAGCAGGAACCTGGAACGTTATAATGTAAGTACGTGTGGGATGTATGTTGTACCTATGAATGTATAGAACAAGGCTCGTTGCGGTTACATCAGGAGTGACGCCATATTTTGCAATTTTCTGCTGGTGTATACTCGATAACGTAGGCGCGTAAAACGGGTACTGTGTGAAAATGAGTCGAATTTTTTTTTTTTTTTTTTTTCCATTGGCAAAGCTCTGCATCGGTGCTAAGTAGAGCTTTGACTGAGTGTGTGCGCGTGAGATTCATCATCTCAGGATTTTGGTGACCGAGGATAATCATTCGAGACTAGAGAAAACTATTTTAATTCATTACTCTACGTGTGATTAGCAAAAGTGGAGGTCCCTGAACCATTTACTTACGACAATACGTTGACGAACATCAAATTTCCCGCTTTTATCTATCATGTGTGTGATTACAAATATCGTTGCTTTTTACTTGTAAGGGCGTAAGTGGAAGTGTATTCTTGAGATTTAAAAATTTTTTCAACTTTTAAGTTATAATTTTGATCTGAAATTAAAGGCAGTCCACATAATAGTTGTCTTCCACAAGGTAAGAGCTCACCGTCTACGAAAATAAGTAGATACAGACGAGTTGGATAAGACAAGCCGCATTTATCCGTCATATATTTAATCGCAAAATTAATTAAGAAAATAAAAGAGGTTTAGTGTAGTACATCATCACTGTAATGTATTGGTATCCAAAGTAAACATTTGTGACAAATGAAAATATTTTAAACAGTAACAATTGAATGAAAGTTCATAGTGAAATCAGCTTACGTAGCAACTGTGAATTTACAGATTTATCAGCTACACTTTTTTATAAACAAAAACAACTTCCCCGCATAAAGTATTACTAAAGACTGATGCAACTCCTTAATTAGTTCTGAAATGTCCCGATATTCGGCAAATCCGTAATTTGTACGAAGAAAAGGACAGAAGGGATGTCCAAGCTAATGTGAGAAGTCCTCAAGGAAAAGTGAATCAACGGTACTGCCGTTGTCAGATTGCAGTCCATTTAATCCGTCTATGGAACGTGATAACAAAAAAAAAAAAAAAAAAAAAAAAAGGAAACAAAGAATGAGCTCCAGACCACCATCCCGATAAATCACCACGAATACCCGATGTAAGGTAATAACGTACAAGCACTTGCACGCACGTCCGAACTGAAGCAGCGGTGCAGTGACAAATTTTGCCGTGTTCCGAGATACTTGCTTCGATCGCATAAATCATCCTTCGATTGTATCGGCCTTGCCTGCGTACACCTATACAGTTAAGCCGCGAGAGATGAGAGCGAGAGAAAGATGTACCCATGAATAAGAGCCGTGGAGCCATTTCTCTTTTACTCCTCTTTCGCTCGTGTGCGGCGAGGGCAGTCGGTGAGGTGTACACGTTATACACGTGTACGTATATCAGTACCCATATGCGTATATATATATACATATACACGTACGCGCGCGCGCGCGCACCAAAAAGCCAACCAGCAAAGCGCCGTGGAAAAGATGTTTATCGCTATGCCACTATGTATAATATTTATCTCAATCCCGTGGACGCTGGATCCTTGCCGATGTTTACGAGCGTAAATTGAATTTTCACGAGCCAGTTGTTACGTATAGGTATGCATACGCGTGCACATAACAAATATCCGTGTGCGCGTATTACATTCATTAAGCTGACTTTTAACGATTTAACACGCTTACGTGAGAATCAACTCTCACGCACCAACGAGAACGCGAGCGTGCAAAACACACATCATCAGAGGTAATGCTCATTCGAGTATGAGTACCTACTTACGGACTGTTTTTTTTTTTTTTTTCTCCTTGTTTCAATGCAAATGACTCGTAATCTTTTTGCTTGTACTACAGGGGGATTTATTAAAATTATGCAATGCATGGAGACGCTTTTTGTGGGTGTCTGGCGTTTTTGATGATTTTTTGCAAGTTATTGGCTCATTAAAGTTGAACATGTACGAGTCACTGCATATGCTATCGAGAACACGTGCAAAAAATAAAGGTAAAAGGTATACTAATTGGCACGAATTAACGTTGTCAATCAACAACCAACGAGTAGTTATTTGATTATCCTATTTATTTTTCCCATGGGATAGTAATATCCATTTTGTTTCTATATGTGAACGAAAAAAGTGAAGTAGTTAGCTTGATAGTAGGAAATAATAAATTGAAACATTTGACCCAACGTGTTGTTTTATCTGCTAAAAATTAATTATAATAATAAATATTGTTTACTCGACACCTATACTGTTAATTCAATTGGGAAATAGTCAACCAAGCGTTGAAGTATTGATTTCACCAATCAACTTTTTTTTCCACCTACTTGTGATACTATTTTTATGGACAATCGATGCCCGAGCTCTCGATTTTTTTTCGAGAGGAGCATATTAAAAACTATCAAAAAATGTTTAACTTTTACAGGAATTTGAGTTATGAATGAGATACGATGGCTACTAAGCCTGCACCTATTATTATTTAATTGTAATCGGTGAGTCACAGTCGCTCGACGTGCTGATGGAAATATATTTTTGTTAAGAGCTTCCCACCGAGCTGAGAGCACGCGTAAAAAATCTTCTGGAAGATGTAACCACTAAATTTTTTTCTTTTCTTTCAAAATAAAACGGTCTTCTCTAGAGGTCTTAATACTTTATAAGAGCTTTGTAATAATTAACAGAAAAAAAATCGCGTGGCAACTATCACGTGCTTCGTTCAGCACGGCAAGAGTGAAAATAAGATTCGAAATAAAAGTAAAAGTGTAAACAACGGCAGTAATAAGTTACCGCGCGTAACGAAGATTAAAAGTGCGTAGCCAAGGAGGAAGAAAAAAAATCTCAATCACTCGTCGCTTCGTATTGGACTTGCCTCGAGTAAACACGATCGCGTTTTCCCTTTAACCACGGTCATGTAACAACAGACGACGCGACGAGAGCCAGCCGCGAGCTCGCATATTTCACGTGTATCCTCTGCTCGTGGGGCGTATGGTAATAATTGACGCCGAAATTCATGCGACGTGGGCTCACTTGGGCTGTGCACATATTATACAGGTGACGGGAATAAAAAAAAAAAAAAAAAAAGAAAATTCGCTTCTCATTGGTCTCGTGATCGATCGTCGCTGCGCGAACCTTCCTTCCCGTGTCCTCGTACCTTCTGGAGGATCAATTACGCGCGCCGGTGCATGTATCATCCTTGCCGCCAGCCCTCGGAGCCGGTCCACTTCGGCGCGCTCGTAACTCCTGCGCCCGATCGCAAGGTCGCGACGGCCTCACCAACGGCTTGTGACGCAAGAGCCGTTTAATTTACCTTAATGAATTCGAGGGCCACGCGGAGGCCGAAAGAGATGAGAAAAAATACGGACGAGAGGATCGAGCTGCTGTTGCGGGACGCCGTAAATAATTGCCGACTTAATGCTTTATGCGCTCGGCGAGTAATTGATTGTTACGGTCAGCAAACATATATTATGCACCTGATCTTATTTTTTTTTTTTTTCCCCAAAAGCTCGCTTGTTTGTTCGTTTATGAGTACGCGTCTGCCAGCCGGCCAATTTTTTTCACAATTACTTTTCGCTCGTCCTTTATCCAAGTGTGTGTTATTAACAGCTCGATAAAGTGTTATAATGCCCTGCGAGTTAAGAAACTGTCCGTGTGATAATCGGAGATAATCACTGGGATGGAAATTAGTCTTGGATGAAAGACAAGGTACAGTTTTTTTTTTCTGGTCAAAGCTACGTGGTAAAGGTGTTGTGTTTTTTTTCAATTATAATATATATTTACTTCGGGGACACGATACAATTTTGGAGTTGCTCAATAAGAGCATTGCAGTCGAGGTACACGGCGTAGCAGCAGACTTTCAATTAGGAGAGGGAAAATAATGTTTGTTGGTGCAGGTGCTTCGATGAAAATGCGCTATACGTGGAGACGCTGAAAGAGAGAGGATAATGGATAGAGAGGGTCGCGCGATGAAAACACATAGACACACGCGTACACGATTCAGGATATTGGTTTTATTTTCGATTTATTTTTTCTTGTACTTGTATCCCTCGCCTCCGCCGCCGGGCGAGTGGGCGGGATAGCTGGCGGTGCCCTCGTACCGGATCATCGGTCGGTAGCCACCGCTGTCGGCCACGTACTCCACGTACTGCGTCCGTCCATCCGGAAGCAGGACGTGATAACTTCCGCTCGCCTCGTCGTCCTTGCGCATCTCCTTGTGGCCAAAGTCCAGCCCCGCCTGCGCGTCCTGCACCTCGTACGAGAACTCGTAGTTCACCGGATCCTGTTTTTCAACACACGTTATCATTGGTTACCCTTCTTTTTTTTTTTTTTTTTTCCGACGCCCCAACTCATCGAACAAGTCGCACTTTCATTGTGCCGTTTTTACCATTCATCTCCTCGATCTGCATAATTACAGCCTCTCGGCGCTATAAATTTTATTTTTGTACAATAATTTTGCACGAGTTTTGCTCCGGTGTCAAAAATAACAAACGTCCGAGCGGATAATGAACACACTCGCGTTCGCGGACCAACTCTTTGAGGTCGAACAAACGAGAGGATAAACTCGGGTTAATTGAAGGCACCGCGGGTAATATATCAAAAAGGTAAATGTGTCACATACCCCAGCCCATTCGTCCGGATGGCCGGCGTTTGGCGAGGGTCTCGAAGGAGGACCGCTCGGCGGTAGGTACGCCTGCCCTTGTGGCTCGGTCCGCATTTCGGCAAGCATCGTCAGTAGGAGCAGTGCCTGCGGTAGAAAATGACGATCGAACTTGAAGCCACTACTGCTCCTACGTATATTTCTGCCCCGAGATTCTCGAGCAAACGTTATGCACAGCATAGCTCTCTTGGATACCAAGCTTATTGAGAGAGACGAGTGTACAAGTCACGAGGGTTTGGCAAATTGTTCGGGAAAACGCGCGCGAGATGCGTCATGCGCATCGTATAACATCAGAGGGACTTTACGGCGGGTATGGTGAAAAATATATTCAAAAATATTGGGATTCTTATTTATTGGGGTCTTAATGTGCATTTCGTATTATTTATGAGAGAACCGATCTAGTTTTTAATAATCATCAGAAAGTTGCATGTTTTCTGTTATATTAACTTTCTAATTCTTGAAATAAAAGTATAAATTTTTCCAAGCGCTGTACACCACCTGCTCAAAATTATAATCAAAATTCTTTGAATTAATAAAACAAACGATTAATTATCTTTTTACTATAACTAATTATAAACATTTTAAGTATTTATGTAATTAATTTATAGAATGTGCACAAATATGTACGTAGTGTGAACATACGCTTGGGTCTGTGACTGAGCGTGTACCTTAGCGTATGTTTATATTTGTAAAACATAATCACGACAAATGTATTGATCTACATTAAATTGATAAAAAAATCACTATTTGAAAAATCAACGCTTGTGTAAGATTTTACATCGTTATCATTTATAACAAAACTGTCATAAATACGTGTTCATATTCAACGATGCGTTTTATTAAAAATTACGTTCTCATGTGAAATTAATTGTTTCGACGTTGCTCTAGATTATACTTTCATAATTAAAAAATTCAAAACATCACATTGGTTGTAAAAATTTCATTGAAAAGATTAAATGGCGTTATTAAATAACCTTAAATATTTTTAATTGTCATTATTTAATTTTTAAATATTTAATAATTCAGTAATTTTACGGAAATATACCATTAACTCCCGAATAAAAATATTTTTATTACATATTATCAAAATTAGAGTCACCGTTTGAGATAGATTAGTGTTTCATGATGAAAAAAGAACGTTAAAAATTAAAGAGAAAAAATTTTTACCTGTAAAATCATGGGAGTACAAGACGAATGTTCAAGATATTAAACAATACTAAGGCTACGCAGGAGCCATCGGGCATTTTATATACCACCTACCAGGACTGCAAGAGTTGAGTTGAAATAGAGTCGAAAAGTACAGTAATTTGTTGAATTTACGATACAAATGTAGCACTGTGATTACATTTAATACGAAAACCGCAGATTTGTGACAGCAATGATGACGCCAGACCAGACGCTTGTCTGGTGAGTTTGTACGTGTCGATTTCCTGCTCTCTGTGGCTCTCTTAACAATCGAGTACTCCGACTCCTTCTTCAGAGTAACTTTTTTTTCTTTCTTAACTGCTACCTTTTTACTTGTAGGTACATCTTGCTCAATTTTCAAATGACGATTATAATAAGACTGTCTGACTATTTTTGAAATGAAAATTTTACGTTAAGTATACATTTCTCTCTCTCTCTCTCTCTTTTTTTTTTTTTTTTTTTTTTTGTAAGAATAAATTTTGAAAATAAAAATTTATTCATTTAAAAAATAAAAACAATTTTTATTGTTATCGGAAAAAATATAATGTGATACTACTGAGAGAAGTTATGCAATTTTCACGTGGGAAATTAATCTTGCTGGGCTTATTTTACATGTGCAACCGATTGCAACACGATACACTTTCTCAAGCCATCTTCCTTTTCTACTGATACAGATTCTGGTACCACAGACCTTTCTTAACGATCGTCTTAACTCGCCGATCACGGAAACTATATGTATAAAAAGCATTCAAGGCTTGTAACTAGTAGGTAATTTAGAATGGGTAGTCTGGATTTTATGTTGTATTTAATGTAGGATTAAACTAATTTTGATATAAAATTTTAAGAGTGTCGATGTTTTATAAGTATTTTATATAATATATTACACATTTTGTAATACTATTCATTATATCAATAATGTTAATAATATTTTGCATGTTCTAATAATGTGAATATTATATTATTATAGTAAATATTTTATCATTAGATGCAAAATATTTACAACCACCTAGGTATGAAATATACGTTTTATGAAATAAAAAAAATAAAGTAAATTAATGAAATTTAGAATGCATTTCTAAATATTTTAGATAAGAAATGAATTAATCTCAAACTTCACACTTTGTATTTTTTTTTTTTTTTTTTTTTTCATTTTCAAAGGACAAGCTTCCATAGTGGAGAAATAAACTACACTCATTGACCGAATGGTCTTTTTGTATGTTTAAATAAATAATGTAAAAAATTTTTGAATACTAACGTTATGTTGTTAAGACATTCCAATTGGTTATGACTATTGAAATTAAAACTAAGTATTGTGATGCGACTCTCAACAAGCGTCATCTTACTAATCAAATCTTTAATACAAGCTTCAATTTCTATCGTGTTTTTTTCACAAATAAATAAATTATTCATACACACATAGAAATATTTCTATTGTATTATTTTAGATATAAGTTGTATGTTTAGTTTACACGTTTTTATATGGACTTTTTGTTGGATTTATATTGCTATTTATTCTAATATTGTAATCAAAATCGCTAGGATTAACCCTCTTTAAATCACCAGAAGTGAGCTTGAACAGGCAAAAGAAAATTATTATCTTTGGTTTCACCACTATTGGACAAACAAATCACTGGTATCATTAAACAAAGGACTCAAACACGTTACTACTTATAACTGCAGCGACAAAAATTCAAGTTATGCACTAACCTGATCGACTATGATCTTGTGCAACCATATACATTTTAATTTGGTAGACTCTCTTGGTGATTTGTTTCGGATTGAGGCACTTTGTCGGTCGACTTCAATATGCTCACGCAGCACTGCTTTGCCTTGGCATGCACGTACAGCAAGCACTGAGCTAGAGGACACATGTTGCGATGCTATATATTGTGAACTAAATAATGAAAGTACATAAAAACTTGTGATTGTAGCAACAAAATTTTAAGTTGTACACTAACCTTATCGACCCTCGTTTGATTAATTCACATGCCTTAGGTGATTTTTCTTGAGTTTGTGCACAGTATGGATCCATTGTTAGAATATTTTGTGCAAGAAAATAAAAGCAATCGTGATTGCCAAAAATTTTCACCTTTGCACACACAGGTACTCACAAATAAAAGAGAACTGATTAGAATAAGATGCAATTGTTTTTACCGCTCTCCAATAAGACTAGTATTCTTGCAAAACTTGTGATTGTGATTACACTTAGATATATTTTCTGAAGATATTTTTTTCTTGTACAGATTATGTCACCACATATCTATTACTGAGATCTTCTTAATTTTAGTAATAAATAATACATTGGTATAATTACATGTTTAACCAGATAAACTAGTACAGCACTGATTGGCGAAAGATTAACCAGACTAAATAATTTGATTAGGTAGGTAGCCGCTCACTACTCGTTTCTAATATTCGAGGAAAAATGAACGGAGTAACGGGCTAAAATAGATTTTTCACGGATCAAGATGAAAATTCCTGACTCAATGATACAATTTATTGCATGAGGAAAGTGAGGCTTGTGATTAAATAATACAACGTTTTTGTGTAATTAGCTGCATGTTTTATTACTAATGCGGCTTTTTTTTTGAGCTACGATAACTACACACAATATTTTCGTGGAGCACAATGCTACATATTATAAATAAATAAGATAAACGTATAAAAAATAGTCGATACGTGATTTGCTATGCAAAGTTATAAAAAGTGTTACGATTAGACTTTTGTAAAATTATAATACTTCTTAAAATTAATACTGATGCTAGCACAATTTGTTATATTATAACAAACAATGTGCGACGTGAACATTATACAATGCGCAAATAGTCTAAATATTTATAATAATAATACATGCTTATAGTGACATATTCAATTAGTATTGATATCCACCATTCGCCGCCGCATCGCCACCACTGCCGTCACGGAAGCCACCACTACTTCCGCGACCACCGCCAGGACCGAAACCTCCGCTGCCTGGACCACCCGATGGGTATCCTGTTAATTGTAAAATATAGCGTTTAAAAATTTTTTATTTTATAAAGTGAATAATAATTTACCATTGCTACCGCCTGGACCACCTCCAAATCCAGAACCCGGGCCACCACCAAATCCAGAGCCTGGACCACCACCAAATCCAGAGCCTGGACCGCCTGATGGATAACCACCAGCACCTCCACCAGGTCCGAATCCACTTCCTCGGCCGCCGGGTCCACCTAATAAGTAACCCGTATTGTCACCCAGATAAAACATTGTGTTGTTTCGAAACTATTAATTTGTTTAGACAAAAATAATATACCGCTACTACCACCTGGACCACCACCAAATCCAGAGCCTGGTCCACCTGATGGATAGCCACCAGCACCACCACCAGCTGCTCCACCGAGTCCACCTCCTCGGCCACCTGGTCCACCTATTCAGTAACACGTATTATTAGCTAGATAATCTAATAATGCATTTTTTGACACGTGATATTTGTTAGGTGATAAATTGAGTACCGCTGCTACCGCCGGGACCGCCACCAAATCCAGAACCTGGTCCTCCTGATGGATAGCCACCAGCACCTCCACCAGATGCTCCACCAGGTCCGAAACCATTACCTCGGCCGCCTGGTCCTCCTATCGAGTAATTTACATTGTCAAATAGATAAAAAAAATGTACGTTGAAAAACTATAGCAATTGGTTGGGATAAATTATTTACCGCTTGGACCACCGCCAAATCCAGAGCCTGGTCCTCCTGATGGATAGCCACCAGCACCTCCACCAGCTGCACCACCAGGCCCAAATCCACCTCCTAGACTGCCTGAGCCTCCTGTTGAGTAATCCGTATTGTCTGCTAGATAATTTAATTTTGCGTTTTTACATTCTTATGATTTAATAAGTGATGAATTATCTACCGCTGCTACCACCAGGTCCCCCACCAAATCCAGATCCAGGTCCTCCAGATGGATAGCCACCAGCACCACCACCAGCTGCTCCACCAAGTCCACCTCCTCGACCACTCGGTCCTCCTACGGACAAACCAATATTGTCAGACAGATAATTCAATATTTCGTTCTTAACAAACGTGATTTGTTAAGTGATAAGTGATATACCGTTGCTACCACCTGGACCACCACCAAATCCAGAGCCTGGTCCTCCTGATGGATAGCCACCAGCACCACCACCAGCTGCTCCACCAAGTCCACCTCCTCGGCCACCTGGTCCACCTATTCAGTAACACGTATTATTAGCTAAATAATCCAATAATGTATTTTTGACACATCATATTTGTTAGGTGATAAATTAAGTACCACTGCTACCACCGGGACCACCACCAAATCCAGAACCTGGTCCTCCTGATGGATAGCCACCAGCACCTCCACCAGATGCTCCACCGGGTCCGAAACCATTACCTCGGCCGCCTGGTCCTCCTGTTGAGTAATCCGTGTTGTTAGACAGATAACATAAATGCTTTCAAATAATTGTAATCTATTAATAAATAAATTGTATACCATTGCTACCACCTGGACCACCACCAAATCCAGAGCCTGGTCCTCCTGATGGATAACCACCAGCACCTCCACCAGCTGCTCCACCAGGTCCGAATCCACTTCCTAGACCTCCTGGTCCTCCTATTAAGTAACCCACGTTTATAGACAGATGTTAAAATGTGGTGTTTTTAAACAACTGTAATTTGTTAAGTGATAAATTATTTACCGCTGTTACCGCCTGGGCCACCACCAAATCCAGAGCCTGGCCCACCTGATGGATAACCTCCAGCGCCTCCACCAGCTGCTCCACCGGGTCCGAATCCACCTCCTCGGCCGCCCGGTCCTCCTGTTGAGTAATCCGCATTGTCAGCCCTATTATCAGAATTCCCCGAGCCACCCGATGGGTATCCACCACCACCTCCTAAACCACCAGGTCCTCCTCCTAAACCAGCGCCGCCTCCAAGACCACCTGATCCACCTCCAAGACCTCCAGCTCCATTGCCTAGGCCTCCAGCTCCAGTATTAGCTTCGCCTTCGTAACGGATTGATGGTCTATACCCCGCTTGATCGGCTTCATATTCTACAATTTGTTTCCTGCCATCCGGCAGGAGAACATTAAATTCGCCCTGAGCACGATCACCATCACGCATTTCTGAATGTCCGAAATTACTACCTGATTGGGCGTCTCTCACTTCGTAAGAAAATTCGTACTTCGCCTGGTCCTAAAATATTGCAATAGTTTCTGAATAAATGTCAAAAACTTTGTGTTTTACGATTTGTATCACCTGAATTAAAAATTTCTTTTTAACCTCTATTCAGTTATCAAGAATTTTTATTTAGTCAAGTGTTACTCAAATAGTTTGTTAAAAAAATGTTAAGTAATTGATCTTACATTGCTTCCATCATCGAACCCATCTCCACCAACTGCTCCGGAAGGTGGTGGTCCATAACTGTCTTGCAATCCATCACTACCACCTGACCCTGAACCAAGTCCACTTCCACCAGCTCCTGGTGCACCTTGACCAGCAGAAGCTGACCCTGGACCACCACTTCCAAAACCACCATTTCCACTTCCTGGAGCGCCATATGTACCAGACGGGCTACCACCCGCCCCTCCAAGTGCTCCACCACTTCCAGATCCTGGACCACCACTTCCAAAACCACCACTTCCACTTCCTGGAGCTCCATATGTGCTTGATGGGCTACCACCTGCTCCTCCAAGTGATCCACCACTTCCCGATCCTGGACCACCACCTCCGAATCCACCGTTCCTACTTCCTGGGCCCCCACTTCCTGGAGCGCCATATGTACTTGATGGGCTACCACCTGCTCCACCAAGTGCTCCACCGTTTCCAGATCCTGGACCGCCACTTCCAAAACCACCGCTACCACTTCCTGGAGCGCCATATGTACCTGATGGGCTACCACCAGCTCCTCCAAGAGCCCCACCACTTCCAGATCCTGGTCCACCACTTCCGAAACCACCACTTCCGGGAGCCCCATATGTACTTGATGGGCCCCCGTTTGCTCCTCCAAGTGCGCCTCCACTTCCTGACCCTGGACCACCACTTCCAAAGCCATTTCTTCCGGATCCTGGACCACTACCTCCAAATCCACCATTTCTACCACCTGGAGGTCCATACGTACTCGATGGACTACCACCTGCTCCTCCAAGTGCTCCACCGCTACCAGATCCTGGACCACCACTTCCGAAACCTCCACTTCCTGGAGCTCCATATGTGCTTGATGGGCTACCACCTGCTCCTCCAAGTGATCCACCACTTCCTGACCCTGGACCACCACCTCCGAATCCACCGTTTCTACTTCCTGGACCACCACTTCCAAAACCCCCACTTCCTGGAGCGCCATATGTACCTGATGGGCTACCACCTGCTCCTCCAAGGGATCCACCACTTCCAGATCCAGGTCCACCACTTCCAAAACCACCACTTCCACTTCCTGGAGCCCCATATGTGCTTGATGGATTACCACCAGCTCCTCCTAGGGCTCCACCACTTCCCGATCCTGGACCACCACCTCCGAATCCACCGTTTCTACTTCCTGGTGGGCCATACTGATCCGATGGTCTCCCACCGCTACCACCACCAAGGCCGCCAGGGCCTCCACCAGTACCACCAGCTCCGTTGTTACTTCCGCCGAATCCTGGAGGGCCATAAGTACCTGATAACGAACCACCAGGTCCACTACTTCCTCCTGGACCACCTCCAAAGCCACCACCGGGCCCGCCACCTAAACTACCCCCTTGTCCTGGTGGTAGATATGAATTCACTGGTGGTTCTGGGCGTGCAGCACACAGTGCTAACACAGCCATAACGTAAATTACCTAAAAAATGATTAGACATCAAAAATGATGATTGAAATAACATCGAAGTCACTTAGTGCAAATAATTATTTGGTATTAATTAATGGAGTATTAATTTTATGAGCTTATTGACTACTACGCAATTGACGAAATAATGTGAACCGTATATTATTAATGTTGTTAATCATATGATTTTTATAAAAATACCTTTATTTAAAATTTTTTACGAGTGGTTCTGAATTTCAATGCAAAAAACTTTGACTGAAAAAGTATAAATCAAGAGCTCATTACCTTCTGCATTTTTGATGTTTGAATTAAAACTAATGTAATGACACGAAGACTTTGTGTCCACTTGCTGGACAATGATCACTAGGGAGGGAAATCCCTACGAGGGAATCCCTTATGACTTAGCGGTGCTCCGTAACACCGTTTGTTTTATATGATGCACCACTGTTCAAGCGGAGCTGAACGGAGAATGACAAACCTGTGGCCGTAATCGACTTTATATACTCCTCGGCTCTGTCCACAGCGTTAGATCATGGATTTGGTGCAACTCTAGCGAAGATTTACAGCAAAGATCGTTATAACTGTGTCATGACGGTGAATCTATCGCTTCGGTCGCTTGCAATGGTGACGGTGGTCCATACTTGCACGTGTTGGTGCTCAAGAGAGTGGGGTCTTCTTCAGTCTGCGATGTGTGAACATGAGCGAGGGAAAAAGAAAGAGATGGATAAAGAGAGAGAGAGAGAGAGAGAGAGAGAGAGAGAGAGAGAGAGACTCTTTGCAGCATCATCCTACCGATAAAGGATTCCCATACCCTCTCTTTTCCGATTCGTCGCATTCGCAGTCTCGCGTGCCGAGAATCGTATGCCAGCCAGCGCACACACGTAACTATATACATAAACAGATAGCTCGTGAGCTCAAGCCATAACAAAGTTAAATGAAAGGGCAACTGCAAAATCTAGGACGACAAACGTATGCCTCCTACTATGAGCACTCTAAGTCTTTGCTCAATGGCGAGAGTGACGAAATTAATAGGAAAACTGGCGAAATTCATGCAAATCGACAGTTCGCAAAAGCAATCTTGATTCTTCTTTATCTTTTTTTCTACATCTCTTTTTTTTCCACCCATACTATTAGAGAGCTCTTGCAATTTTATGCCATCCAAGATTTCGATCGATAAAAAATTTAGAACATAAATTTTAAAAAGTCTTTGAAAATTTGCAAAAATACAAAAATGTGCAAAAAAAAGTTTAACCGTGTTACTGTATTAATGTCGAAGCACACTACGCAATATTCATTTGACAGTCAACAAAAATTATTATTTAAACTTGACTCAACATAAATTCTTACAAATATACGAAAAGCGCGCATCATCTGTCAAACACTTATTAGAGCTGTTCTATAAGGTTAATCACACGAAGAGGCTAGTGAAAATGATGGTGCAATTGACGAATACGGAAACGCTTGCGTGGCTGGTCAAAATATAAGGGCCCTGTTGATGTCCTATAAACGTGACTGTATGCGCTGAGCAATTATGGTGCATGTGTTATTATTGACTTCAAAAGCTAAGTAAATATGTGTACATGGGTCTTATTGTTTAAAAGTTTTACGGCAGTTTTTACAGAATCACTAGAAAAAAAATTTTTCCAATTGATTGATAAAATCTTTTAAAAAAATTGTTCCATCGTTAACATTAATCTTAAGTAAATGTTGGGCAATAAACGAAATCATAGATGCAAAAGCACGTATAGGCACAATGATATTTATTATACTGAGTAACGCAACAGTACCACAGTTGTAAGCTATTGTTCCTTGCATAATTACAGTGATAAGGATTATAACATTATTAGTTACATATTTGTATGAACAAATTATTATTGCAGTTGGTATTGACACATCCAATGTTTCTCGCATTTCAACACTACTGAGTGAAATATTGCTCAGAAGTCAGAGATATAATTAATATTTGCTTAGATTTTTGCGCTCATTATAGTCTTTGGCAATGAATAAATTTTGTTTTCGTCGGTTGGCGATGGATCCTGTAAAAATGTTCATATCTATCATTCCGTTGAGTATTCTTAACGACTGCCATGTGTGCACCGAGTAGCGGCAAAAATAGACGACCTACAAAAGGTGAGAGATGGATATTATATATATATATATATAAGTGTCCAGTTGCGCAAGACTTTGGTCATCGCAAATATGTATGTATGTACATGCAGACTAATAGAGCTCAAGCGAAGCTCCTGGCACGAAAAATGCTATGGTCTTGCAGCCACGGCAGCTGAGGCTAAAGGGAATAAAGAGAGAGAGAGAGAGAGAAGGTATAGGTATAGCGGCGATGAAAAAATTCTCATGTTTTCTCACATAAGAGTGACGAGATGCGCCATTCGTGGATTAGTGCAATCGTTGAAGGAGCAAGTCAGAGCAAAGAGGTGATCTGCTGCTACTTGCTGTACCTATATATATATATATATAACCGTATACTGCTTGCGAGCACTGCATCAGGATATGCACATGGCAGTGTATGGTAGAGTCGCGGTGGTGGCTGGCACATGAATGTGTATGTGGAACGGTTGAGCACATACACACACAAAAGAGTGGAGGCGCCTATTGCGTCTGTGAGCGTGAGTTTCCTTCGCTCTCCTCCTCGCGTTACACATTAGGCGATGGCGAGGAAGGGGCTAAAAAGAGGGAACGTGTTTCGCCACGCGGCTTATTGTAAGTACACTTTCATTAGGCATGTCAAGCCTCTTTTGACGTCTTTTTAGGTATGTGCAGGCACACACGTATACTCTTCTCCTTTCGTCTCATCACTCTCTCTCTCTCTCCCTCGTTCGCGTCTATAACACGCGCTCGTGGTGGATGTGATCTCTCGCTTCTCGCGAATTTCCTCACACTTTACGAGCTCGGGAATGTATTTTATTGCTTTACGTCATTCCGCATTTAATATAGCTATCGTCGATGCCATCGAAAATGCTTTTATACAAATTTATAAGTGCGCACGCGAGCGGGAGCACGTGTGTCTTGTGAGGGGGTACACACATCCACGCAATACACAAATATATAATATTAAAAGTGCCGCGTTGGCGCATCTCTCCTCCGATCATCTTTTCTCGCGGCGATCCCTTTTTCGGAAGCAAGTTTCCCCGAATCAAACTCTGAGGGCCTACCGTTGACTATATAGTGAGACCAGCTGAGCTTCTCTGTGCCATTTTCTGTCCGACACCTGCTTTTGAAATAATTCCCGATTCCATGTAAACTTGAAGAAGTAAAAAAAAAACCATTTATTGAGTCATTATTTCAAAACTGTCATATCCTGGCTTCAATTTTTCAACGTGAATGAATGCTTCTATTTTCACATTCGGTCACGCGGCAAGTCCCCGCAAGGAGCCGTGTGCTACAGGCCTGCTCTTCTCCACCTCGTACCTCCGCCACCTACAGCTTAATTTTCCCTCACAGGACCTACTCGCGAAAAACTCGTTGCGCAAATTTCTCTTTCCCGGTGTGCTATCAGTCTGCGATCTCCATTGATGTTCTCGACTGATGCCGATTTCTCTGCTCAGGCCGATCCGATGCTCTCTCGCCCCCGCCAAGAGTCTTTTCTGTTATGCATTAGCCGTATATGTAGGCGCCTGGAGCATACAAGTTGAAAAAAAGAGCAGCAACGTAGCCGTGTACACGTATATCGCTCTCGTACATTAAGAAACAGATCCCGGAAGGTAGGCGCATACGCTGACATTTGTGTTCGCGTGCTCCAGTTGTGGGCTAATCTCTGTCGTGCCGTATCGATTTCTGTGCCCACAGCTGGGACGGCGACTGGCGAATAAGTTTCGCATACGGTGGAATATATGGGTATACATTACCAGCGCCGATCGAAAAACACACGGCGAGGCTCAGAAATCGGGAAGATCGGTAGGATTTTTTTCGTCATTGCACGGCCACCAGGTATGCTTACAACGGATTAGACGAGAGTTATTACCACCGGTAGACGAGTTACTCCCGGTCGCGCGTTTTAAGAAAAACAAGAAAAAAAAAAAAAAAAAAAAAAAAAAAAAAAAAAAAAAAAAAAATAATAACAATACACGAAAATGATGTATGTAGACAAACAGTTTAAGTGTGCATTTGCCAATACCATGCCAGACGCATTTTAAACGTAAGCGCAAACAGAATCAACGTGTTTTCATAAATCAATCCCTAATTGCGTTAGCTCGCCTCCGTAAGATGAAACGTTTGAAATGATTTTCACTCAGATATACCGCACGCGCGCTTAAAATTCTATCCCGAGTAAATTGGGCAACAAGGGTTTCTCGAATTAATCGAAGTCACGCGCTTTTCCAGTGTATATACGCTAACATTCTTTTATTTATTTATTTTTTTTTCCTTTTCCCCACCACAGTTGTGGTACAATCCGTGCAAAAGCCAAAACGCAACAATATTTATGCCCTTTCGACAAGATTGCCTCGAGTATTGGCCAACAACGGACATTCGGAAGCACGTCTGACTTTTTCGTAGACTGCATCCATCGATAATCGGATGCAAAAAAGAACAAAAAAAAAAAAAAGAAGAATTTATCACGAGCTTTCATTGTCTGTATACATAAAGGTACGTATGTATAGGTATAAAATGCATCGAGAGACATGCGACTCGAGAATAAATTCAAGCGAATATAAATGTGCGGCGGTGAAACGGTATTGGCGGATGAAAAACGGGCTCGTGGCATGACAGAATCGTTGCCCAACAAATCAATTCCAGCAGCAGCGGCGATGGCAATGTAGCACCTATAAGTAGCAGAGGGGGGGGGGGGCCCAAGCTTTGAAAACCCCTGATGCACGCCAGAGGCAGCAACGTCATAAAACCAGGCGCCGTGTATATAATATGTATAAGTGACGACAACACTTTCGGTCTCTTCGCGCCTCAAAATTGCACGAGTGTTTATAATATGCACTCTGGTGTCTCTGCTGTTCCGATCAATTAACCACGGATTAGACTTAATATGAATCACGCGCTTGTTTATCCTTGAACGCAAGTCCGCATGCCGGGCAGATAGGGGTCGGACAGACAGGGCACCCGCACGTACGCGCTATACCTGAAAATTGTACAACCTGCACCAAATAAATATATGGTGCGTTAGTTGGCCTGTCGCTAGCCAAAACGACGCTCAGGTATAGAAGATTAATATTACATACACATGCACCTATACACGCAGAAGTAGTCCCCGGCAAAGGAGCGATCGAGGGAAGAAGCTGCGGATGCTACTTACACGTCTCGATGTACTTAATATCGGTTTCCAAAGTGCACGGAGCAGTACATTAGATGATATAGTTGTACGTAACTATATACGTGTGTGTATGTTATAATACCCGCGCCAGCGGCTGCCGCGCTTGAGCAATCATCCCCCGGGCTCCTCACCTGATCTAATTTAACGGCCTAACATCGATCTACAGCTGTCTTGTCTCTCTCTCTCTCTTGAGCAGAGAAAATAAGAGAAGGAGAGATATTGCGCAATTGGCAAGAGCGGCGGTGGAGATGCTACCACTGTTTCGAGGATCGTGCTCGGATAGCGCACCTCGCGGCATCGATTCGCCGGACTGTACGTTCCCCTGCAGTGTATGAACAACGACGAGGACGACGGCACAATCGGCGAGCGCATCCTCCGAGCGAAATGCGTTGCTCGGCGGATTATTGAGGGCGCGTGGATTAAATATAAGTACATTGGGTACGCGCACGATCCTTTTTTTGCTCACCCCCGTGCATCACGATGCTCCCCTCACTTTGGCCCTCGTCCTTTATTTATTTTTTTTTTTTTCTTTCTTTATTCGGTTTACAGCGACTGTATCGGAGCCGTAGTTCTCTAGCGCAGCGATTTTCTTCGCTTCCCTTTTTCAGATTGAACTATCACGGGACGCCTTTTACTAACCGACATACCACAGCCGACTCGAGAACAGCTGTTGTATATACCTACACGTAATTAATAAGGTATAAGGACGCGCGTGGATTTTCATTTCGTCCGGCATTGTTGGTTTTTTTTTTTTTTTCCCCTATAGGAGCTATATTAGCAAGAGTACGTGTATATAGGATTCAAAGTTTCGCAAGCCAACCGCTCGGCGCAATTCATTACGTATTCCAATATAATTTTCATGCCAGGTGCAGGACAATTGTTTTCAACTGGGATATATGGGTTGCAATAATTTATTTTCAGCTCGAATGACGCGCCGTTTGTATATTGTCGTAAACATGTAGGCACCTATTGCTTTTAGTAGATTATGCGTACCTTATATTAATAGCTCGTATTTGCTTGATTGTTCGCGTTTTCTTATTTACCCCGCTTATATTCAGTCATGAACGTACACATCGATCCTTGCGTCCAGTCGACATTTCAATATAGGATATACCGATATATCTACAGTTTACGATCTTGAGTTCTAAATGTATATATATGAGTGGTAAAAATCGTGCGGTTCATTACGCGTGCGATTTTAATTTTTTTTTTTTTTATCATCATTATTCCAAGCATTTCTTGTTTTTTTTAAAGCTGAAGATAAAACTGTCACTTGAGGAGAAGTTTCGTTCATTTTTGTCAAGCCAAGTGCATCGATGAGATATCTAGATCAACCGTGATCGATCAAATCTCGGAGAGTTGGCAGGAGTGCAGTCCCACGATTGTATACTAGTTGTCAAGTCCCTCCACGGTATAATATACGTATGTATTGGCTCTTTATTGTATTCACCGTTTGATGGAATCGAGACTAAGTTAATTCGCTCGCGAGCCCAAGTTCTCTGCATCCAATTAATTAAGTGACGCCTGTACGTATATATATACGGCGAAGAACTGTTTAATACCGCGAGGTGATGCTACTGCTGAAGGAGTTCGGGTGTACTGATTGCGCGCGCTAAACTTGCTAGGCGAAGCCCATAGGGAGGGGTGCCTGTGCTTTACCTGTATACTATATACGTGCGTTCGAGGCACTCGAAGCAAGAGCTCGCCTTGCGATGGCAAATGAGGAATTGGATTTTTCTGGGATTTGGTGGAATTTTTTTTTTATAAATCTTTCCCTAGTTACGTGAGATCAAACCAAGCGGCAGGATTCAATAAATCCCATCCAGCGAGCCGTTTTTTCAAATAAATGGTGAGAGGCAAGTTTGATGAATACTGGATTTGTGGCGGGTTACATTGTGGTTTGATCGCACATCCTTAAAATAGTCACGTATGAAAAGTGTTTTATCGGGGAGGTCGTACCTATCGTTGGGCTGATGCTTCATCTCTGGCGTTTAATGGATGATTCATGTTTTTTTCGTCCGTACTGTGACGTGGCGTAGAAAAATCTACTATAAAAGCGTTCGAAAAAGGTTTAAATATTCATGGAAAAGGGGTAGACTATCGCATCGGAAAAAGCTTTTTCATGCCAATAACATCGTGCAAATTGACGGTGTTGACGGATGGCAATGGCGTAACGGTGAAGATGTACAAGCATAGTACTAATTATTTGGGTTCTTCTCGTTAATCTCGAGTGTTGAAAATCCATCCGAAATCAAAATTAAAATATTCATCGCCTCAAAAAGTGAAAAAATGACCTTAGAACGAATAAAAAAATTTTGCACCCTTTGGCGGTAGCAACAAACGATTTTCAACCATAGGTACATGTCTGTTGATGGTATTTGTTCGACAGTCCCGTTCATCCGAGAGAAACAATCGTCGCGAGAAGATTACCTGATGTATCACGTGGATGAGTGTGAGTATCCATGTGCGACGACTCGCTTCCTCGATCTAAAAATAGTTACGGATAAAGAAAAAAGAAAATGAAAAAGTGCAAGAAAACGATCGAACGGCAAAATTCCGAGTAACAATCAACAAGCCGTTTCATCATTACGTCGACTGATAATTTACGCGAGCAAGCGATGGATCGGAGCGCATCCTACGCGTCTCGTCTCGCGCGCTCTCCCCTAAACCCACTCTCTCGAGTATACAGGTATTAACGCGCAATCGTATACATAAGGTATAGCCTGTGATTCACATATATGTATGTATATATACCTACACACATAAGAGAGAGTATGCATAAAGTGTCGCCGCGCTTCCTCGTGTCAACGACAGCAGTGAGGAGTCGTGCACACGATGAGCAAGCAACACTCCAGAGCTCTGGTCTCATCACTCGAGTCTAGTTTGTAGGTACATAGTTAACAACGTGTGCGCGTAATAAGCAGAGAGAGTTTAGTCGGCTGTGCTACACGGAGGAGGAGGCTAAGCGGTGTACCAATAAATGGAAAACGCCGTCATCCCCCTTTCTCTCGCATTGCCCATATGTATACAGTATGGGTACACAGTACGGGTAAATGTTACCTATTATATACAGGTACACCACACGCAGCCACGTGTGAGGTATGATGGCTGCCTGTCGGCTGAAAGAGACGGACAATCTGTCGGATTTCGAGAGATGTGTGGGTGCTGTTTCCCGCCGCGGTCCAGATGCCGCAAAGTCCTGGGTTAAACTTCATGCGCTCTCTCTCTCTCTCTCTAATCGCGAGAGCATCGAGTCCCGTATAACTTTTGCAACTCCCGGCGAGCCGAACTTTTACTTCCCCGACCCTCCTGCCTCATTTGCTCCTATTTTCCATCTGCCCCTCGGAGAAAAGTCGGACTATCTGGGTTGGAGCTGCAGCTGCAACGACGACCTCGAGACGCCTGACGCATCATCGAGGCTTTATTCCCTGCCCGCATCCCCGGCAAGCCCAATTTCGTTAAGCACTTGGATGCATTAGTTGTTATTTTTTTCACACCAAAGTGGAAACTTGATGGACCCTTTGTTACACCTGTGCAAATAAGCGACCCTCGTGTATTATAGATCAATATACCAGTGTATATATCAGTTGCAATACAAATTCATCCGTGGATTTAGTAACAACCGTTGTACAATCGAGAGCGGGTGCTGATGCTTGAAAGGAAAATTGATCGAAACTTATGGGTATGGGGGGTATTTGTAGCGCGAGTCACGACGGCCATTACCGCTATAGATGTGTTTTTTTGTCCATGTGTTTTTGTATAGGTGCAAGGACGAACGGCCTGAGCCCCCATACATGAATGGCTCGAGGGATTTATCCTGATGTGTGGACGCGTGCGCCTAATTACGTGACATTTACCATATGTTGATGGTGGCTTCGATGCTCAGTGACCTGCATCGCTGTTGGAAAAGTAAGAAGAGAAGGAATATTACCATCTTTTTTGATTGTTCTTGTTTTTTCTTATTCTCACTCTGTCCGATTTTTTTTTTATTTTATTTATTTTTTTTTTTCAACAGCAGACTTTTAGTTGCAGTAAAACAAGTGAATGTCGATCGCAAGTTAAGCCGAGTAACATCATTGTTGCGCCGTCGTTGTACACAAGCAAGTGCATTTAATGTGTAATAAAAGCTCTATTTCTCACTTTTCAAGAGTCGATTTTCATGGAAATCCCAATTCACTGGATTTAATTTCCATCGGAGGAAGTATCCATAGTGTACGTTACTCGTCCACCATCCGAAGCTCGCGATCAGAGGTAACTTCGTTCTGTATCCATCAAATTAAATATGTCACACAAACAATAATGCATGTGTTGTAAGTAGAACAAGCCAAGATGGGTAAGGCGCGCTTGACTCTCAACTGAAAATCGAAATAATAAGGTAGTTGTTTCAAATTCAATGAAAATTCACATCCTGTCGTATCTTACTCTGTAGGGTATATATTCGTGTTAGCTTTCTATGCAGTGCTATTGTAATGTTAAGTGTCAATTTTCTACCACCACCTCTGGATTCATTGAATTTTCGAATAATGACGATGAAAGTATAACCCATCAAATATAAATCCGATACGATATAAGATTATTATTAGACTTTTCACATTCACAATTTCATCCACTGGTTTCCCTATAACGAGACACGTAAATAGATTACGAGGAAAATTATTTCTGTTTTTGACGAAGTTGGCTCGATTACCGATTATTTGTTTATCACCTCGTACTATTAGAAGTACTTTTGGATGAAAATTGTGAGTGCACGGTGTAAAGGTCACCAACCGGCACTGCACAAAGAGCCCTCGCATACTCAAGGACCACACTTACCCATATGGTCGCGCAGCCTATAACCCACCAACGTTATTATTATCACTATTATTGATATTATTGTTATTACGATGCATTAATACTCCCTTGGACGAACTATCCCGGCACATGCATGGCTTATAACGAGGAAAGTTATACAGCACTCGTAGGTATACCCTGTGCGCAGGGGTGGCGACGGCGAGCCATAAACTTGAATCGATAGCCAAAGCACGCGGCTCTACACCACTATATATATACATACACAGATCAAGAGCACGAAGGACTATATCCCTCTCTCCGTGCATGTGCCCGTGCATGCGGAGGATATTCGACGCGTGGCAGCATGAAAATTGAGAAGACCGAGTGTGGAGGGATGATCGATACGTTGTACCTGATGGGTTGGCCGCGTCTATGGTGGAGGCGTAATGCCGTTGACCAGAAACCATGCATGTATACGTAAGAGTCTTCGGAATATCTGTGTCCTCGACTTCGTGGGAACGCGTCGTCGAGTGGGACTCTCACTGTCGATGCCAGATACTTTTTTGTTTTTTTTTTCTTCTTTTCCTCCCCTCCTCTCTTTCACCGAGGAGTAAATTTAGAAAGTACCGTGCTGATTTTTCGCTCGATTTTATTGGACACTCCAACGTTTCGCCAAAACCTCGATATTTCCATCGTACAGTGCTTTACATGAAAACGACTGGTGTGAAATTTATATAAACTTGCACGAGTCGTTTTCGACATTTTTTCTCCTCTCTCTCTCTCTCCTTATTTATCATTCGTGAAGTTCCAAGCTAACGAGATGTTCACTGCGAGTGCAGTTTCGCAAGCGTAAGTACATAGAAGATGGGGCGATTGGGTTTTTATTTGTAACCCATGCGTAAAACACACTTATAGCTACACCTATACTTATAAACCATTAAAATCAATGTACAAACAATTTTGATGTCACGGCATAATGAAATGATTAAATTAAAAAATCAAAACCAAACGGGATACCCCCTGTGTCCCATGGATGTATTGGCGATACTCTAATAATAGCCATGGGATTTGTGAGTATCGCTTGTCCATTTTTAATTTTTTTTAATTTTTTTTTTTTTTTTATAAAAACAATGTACCCGAGGTATGATCACGGCAGCGCTNCATCCTCGTTATAAAGTAACGGTACCAGTCTTGAAACGCTTTTTTCGATACACCTCATTAATGTGTGTATAGGTGTAAAATTATAAACACAAAACTTAAACTAATTGTGTTTTTTATAAAAACAATGTACCCGAGGTATGATCACGGCAGCGCTTCCAAACAAGCCTGAAATATAAACGGCACGGACGTACCTGTACGTACAAGTACAAGTATATCACTGCATTAATTTTCTAACTCTCGGCAGCAGCCGGGACTTTATGTCGTCACACTCTGTCGCTTAACATAATAAGCGTCTAGGCATATAAGTACTTCGGATCCCGCGTGCTTTCGTCATCGCTCATCAGCTGCATCATCTCGGATTTCTGTGCACACGTGCGAGCGCACGAGTCTCGGGTGAGAAGGAAGCCAAGTGAGAGGAAAGCAGGACAATATATTCAATAAATGCAAACTATCCTTGGCGCGGTGATACATGCACGCTCATCCATCGATCGCTATTATTACCATTCTAGTGTTTTGCAAATTGAAGAGAAAATTTATGTTTTGCAGCACCGAGCGATCGTGGTGAAATTTTTGGTCCCCGTTTGGCGGAACTTCTACACCGATCCGTGAAAGATAATGGTTTGGCAATTTTTCTCTGCCCCCCCCTTCTCCCCCAAGCATGGGTTGTACAACAAATGTGCGTCGTGTCATTTAAAAATCTCCTCAAGATTATTCACTGTGGCATCGGATGACTGTTGTTTCGTTTCGAGTCGTAAAATTCCCCACAAGCTGATTTTTCATGAATTTTTTTTAAATACTTTCTTGCGATGCTTTGCAAAACAAAACTGTTTATTTAAACAATGTTTTAATAATGACCAAATGTCTGTGGATCTTTAATTGTAGTATACCAAAGACATATTTTCAGTCTGATTAGCAAGTGTACACGCTGTTAATTTTATTAGACCTTCAATGTAGCTTAAACAGATAAATCTAAATTAATTATACTTACAAATTTGTAAAAAAAAAAGAAAAAAAAAAGACATCAAATTTGTTTGTATAATCATTGAACGAATGGATTTCCGACTTTGAAAAATTCTAAAGATAACTGCAAAAGGTGCATAAAAAACTACCTTGTCAATCAACAAATTGTACTCAAATAATACTTTTTTCACGCTCTCGCTCTTACGTAAACGTGTTTGGATATCAATATTATCTCCCACATTGGATTCGGGGCAGAATTGGTTACGATACAATAAATATATAATAGAAATCGAGATCCAAGGCATATACACATAAAATTACGTAATTTGTTCGAGGAAAAAAAAAAAAAGCAGAATCACGCTCGTCTGATGCAATTGAGATATTTATAAAAGCGAGATCTAATCTAATCGTTTGAAGAAGGACGAGGATGAGGAAGAAGATAGTATAGGAAAGCACATACACAGCTATTCAGTACAGCGTTAGACTCGATCCTCGTTAACTCCCACCTAAATCTCAGCGGGATAATTTAGGTAATCGGTATTCATCTCTCGGTGGGGAGCCCCTAACGACATTTATTTCGCAAGAACAACGTCCCGAGAAAAATTGTCCCCTCTAAGCCACACTCAAATTGATTTTACACCGTACAACCCTATCGCGGATAATCGAGGGTTGGAAAAAAAAAAACACGCGCACGAGACACACTAGGGGGTGATAATATATACGCGACTTGACAAGTTGCAGTTGGCGGCGCGTCAGTGCGCGCACACGTGGCCGCAAACACGCACACACGCAGCCCCCACCCCCACAAATGGGAGCACACATATATATATATATTATCGAAGCCTTCGAGGCTTTCTAGTCTCTGGCCGTGATGCTGTTTATTTTGTGGGGGGGCACACTTATCACGCCCATCAGCGGCAGCGACGAGCCCAGCTCGGAAGAGAAATGCGGAGGGAAAGAGAGAGAAAGAGAGGTAGATCTCTGAGAGGATGTGAGCGTGAAAAGGGAGGAGGGGGAGGAAAAGAGCATGGGTGGGCACACGTATGTATGTATATAATGGCGCAGAGTCTTGCAGCGTTGAAAGGAGACGCTGACAAAGGGGAAACGACTTTCCGAGCGCCACCACCGCCGGCTCATTTGAATGCACCGGCATTTGTATCTGTCGCCGCGAGCATGCATCCTTCTCTCGGCTCCACTTTTTCTCTCTCTCTCTCTCTCTTGCTTCCTCCCACCCATCAGCTTCTTTTAATTCGTCTCTACACAACCTAAACCCAAATGTAAACGATGAATTATTATTTTTTCGCCTATGCTTATTATCTTGAACAATTTGAGCACACAATTTTACTTTATTACGTTTAATTGTGGCAACAGTGCCATTGAACATTTTGAATCGTTTCGTATTTCGCATACATTGTTTGTCGAAGTTGCAAAAAAATTTTTGTTATTTAGTACAAAAAGTAGTTGCGTCCATTACCCAAAGTTTGTGTGTTAAATGTATACATGGATATGTGTTTACAATAAACTTGGTAACAAATACAATATTCAATCGAAATTCATGTAAAACGTAATTAACACAAAACTTGTCTGTATCTATTCTGCTTGATTTTGAGATCAAAATTTTTTTATTTATATCCAAACTGATGTTGAACAGTGGACAGTAACATGACCTTTAAATCATACATATTTCGATCAATTATGAAATGAAGATGTCCCACTGATATACTTTAAGTACGAATTAAGTGTGTAATTATTATGTTGATCGTTACATTTTCAGGTGTCAAATTATTTAGACATTAAGAAATAAACCACTGATGAATGTCTTTGTATGAAAAGTAATTTTTTCCTTGAGACTTTAAAAGTGACTATAATTAGCGTATTTGACGGGCTACGAGATACGATTTGACGAGGGGTTTTCCGTAAGTCGGTCAATAGCATGATAGAGTATACCTTGTTAACTGTATACCTACTTAGCAGCTGACGTCATTATACCGAATACTCGGGCTTTTCATCCAAAAAAAGTAAATTTCCTAACCCATTTAGCGCCCATCTCCTCCTCGGCATCTTCTAGCCACTCTTCTTTCTATTTTTACAACATAATCTTCTTTACCGGGACCCTACCTAGTACTGAATCCAGGCGCGATAATTGAAAACGAAATCTATGATTGGAGGAATTTTGTTGTCAACCGAGTCCAGGAATAAAAATTGCTTTAAATTGCATATGGTGTGATGTAGCTGACGTACATCGGGGTAAAAATAGTAGATTCCGGAATAAAACTTCTATCCGAATCTCTTGAGGGTAAAGCGTATAATTTACATCCTGTGTATATATACGGGATTCGTATATTATATATATATGTGTATATGTAAATATATCCCCGCACGACTCGTCGACCGGGAATGCTTTATTTTAATGGGAACGTCTAGGTACACTCAACTCGACACCTTCGTTCTTTCGGGAACAATAGCTCCCTACCTACTGTGTATGTACAAATGTCTCGAGTCCGCTTGGCTGTCTGACTGCCTGCCTGTCTACCGTTTCCCTGGTTTTCTTCCCTACTGGAGCACACTATCATACCTGCTTACTCTTCTTCATGCATCCCCCCCCCTTTTTTTTTTCTTCTCAAATTTCATCAGGAAATGTCCGCTTGTGGAAAAGTATCTCCACTTGTGTATGCAAAAACTCTCAGGCTTTGTAGGCTCGAGTGTAGTATATTACTCTCTTACTCGTTGTTGTTTTAATTTTGTATCTCTTGTTTAAATAATATGTACTATGTGTGAGTGAGGAATTTTTCGTGTCATTCCTGGGCTGCACACACGTAATTTTGCCGTAAAAAAAAAAAAAAAAAATCATACACCACAGTCACCATACAGTAAACCAATCGTCATGATTTAGATTAAAAATTACACTAAAAAATATTGAAATATTTGTTTTTCGGCTAAGTTATTCCCCCAAGAAGCTGTAGAGAAAAAGTACTTCAAGTTTGGTCTAATTGCAGGTTTAGGCGAGAGGGGTTTCATTTGCAATGCAAGTGCTGGCCTTATAGGGGAATCGCAACTTTGAAACATCAGAGAAACTACGAGGGTGAAAGAGGGGCTTTGGGCACCCACTTGACCCACTGCGCGAGTTCGAATGAATTAAAACGGAAGACAAGTAAAAAAAGGAAAGGAGGGTTGTGAAAAAAAAAAAAAAAAAAAAAAATGGTCAAACAGAACAGCTCAAAGGAGTCAAAGGCAAGTCACCCAGCTCTCGGAAAAAGCTCCTTCGAGCTTTTCTTTGAGTTCACGCCGGCTGGAGCACACAATGCTGCGTTCGGTGCTTGCCTGCCTTTTAAGAAATTCGCATAATTTCCTTCATTGTCGGGGGAACTCAGCCAGTGGGATGATTATGTCTCGGAAACTTTGCTGCTGCTGCTGTGCGCGCATGTGTGTATGATATGTTCTCTCGTATGTGCGAAAAAAGGAGAGGCAGAACAATAGGCCGACTGAAAAAATCCGTGTCCGACTCTCTGCAAGCTCTCGCTCCTTTTGATCTGTGAATATAACGAGCGCTGGGCTATATCGTTTTTTTTTTTTTTTTTTTTTTTTTAATCCTTTCCAACGCGTGGTATGTGCTCGGTTGGACCTAGGTACTCGTTTGTTTTTTGCTTTGACATGTACTCGCGTGTTGATTAACTTGCGCCACCACTAGCGGCTGTGCACAAAGAAATTAAAAACCCGTGCATATCACACGAACGACATTGTGAAAAAGTCGACTGTGCCCGGGCTTTGATGTTTTTTCACTGAAAAACATTTTGTTTCATTACCGTTGTTACGTTGACGAATACTTTTTCGTCACTTGTAAGTTGCAAATTTTTATATCCCGAGTCTCGCAGGAAGTGTTAAATAACAGTTCAAACATCAAGTGCTGAACGAGTACAGCATGAATAGTATGGCTTATCGCTTTTTTTTTTTTTTCCTCTTCTTTCCTTTACTACTGCTACAACAGAAGCAGCAACAGCAGTTCAACCAGTGTTTTGCAAACGAGCCATTCCTTTCCGGCGGCCTCCTTTATTCTCGCCGACGGAGAAAGGACGGGGAGTTGTACGCCCACGCGAAACTTTTTCACCGCTTCGCCACCACACACACATACACACTCCGGAGTTGGATCGGAAATGCCTCCAACTCTGCTTCTGTTGCTGGGTTCAAAGTCTCTTAGTCCATAGCGACCGACCACAGCCGACCCGCGGAGCTCGCACCCACACGCACAAACCAGTGCACGGAAAAGCATTGATCCTCCTCCCCCCTCCGCCCTTAAATTACACAAGGCGATAGTTTTTTTTTCTTCTTTTTTTCTGAACAACCCCCGGTTTTTTTATCCTCCTGTGCCATTGTCTTCTCCTCTTCTTCTTTTTTTTGTGTTTTCTCTTTTCTTTCCGTCCGAAGCTCCGCTCCGCGGTTTTCCGCCTTTAAATCTCTCTAACGTTGTTTCCTTTCATTTGTTTCTTCGGGCCACTCTTGCGTACGTCGCGATGCTTAACCCTCCCTTCGCGTTCGATTTTTCTCCTGCACACGCGCGTATCACAAGCTACAGCTTTTCTCCCAATTGCCTTGCTTTCGACGTTACGAGAAAACAAACGGATTTCTTTTTCTCCCGCGTACAAGGGATAATTACAATGACTCGGCGATGTATAACTGCGGTACAGCTGCTTCAAGCCGGTGTGATGCAATGAATTTGAAATTTTGTGCGTGTGTGTGCATGGAAGAGTGTACAACGCCAAGGAATTTGGAACAGTTTTTCGGTTCCGCGATTTTAAGCTCACCGACGCGTATCGCATACACATTATGCGTCTGTTATACATGTATATGTATAACGTACATTTACCAGCTGTTGTGTTGTATAAGCTGTTGCTCAATACTCCTGCTCACGGAATTCGTCTACCCGTATATTATGTACACCCGTTTACGCGAAAGAATTTGCGAGATGAATGAAATTTGTTTTTTTTTTTTTTTTTTTTTTTTGACGATTTTACACACAGTAAAAAGTATATATAGTACGTTTTATTGTGCTCATTAGGATGTGATTAAAAAAATGATTGGGCGACATGATAATTTTCACTACGGGCATAATATATAGTTTCACTCGATACGAGTATACCCCCGTTAGATCTTTAAATAGTTAGTTTTATTAGAAAACTTTATTTACTCCAAAAAAGTAGTACAGTTTAGCGAGTGTAGTGACAAATTGGTCGTGGTTGACAAAGTGTACATTTAAAGGATTCACATTATTATATAAATACATTAGTTGACATCGCTTCCTTTTTTGTTATTTTTTGCGACAATTTATTTAAATCAACTCCACGGAACAATTTACCAAATAAATAAAAAACTGTCACTCCTGGGCCTTTCCTATACACCCATCATTCGATTGGCTTTCTCTCTTCCATCCAAGTGAAATTAACGCATCAATCTCCTTGTCTGCGAGGCTTTTTTTGTCACCCTTTTTTACCCTTCGTCTCTCAAGCTGAAGCTCCTTTAGTTAAGCTGTCGTGAAAAACAGACAGGTGCGTTATGATAGAGTCAAGACAAGAACCTCCAAACTAGCTAATCAGTCATCATGCTTTCTTATCATCCATCTTTTTACAATACAATATCACTAGTCTTGCCTTTTTTTTTCTTAACTGGCCTTGTTTATTTCTGATAAGCTGAATCCAATGATGTTACCAACAAAATAATTCCACTTGCAAAGGTGTCAAATTGATATTTTTGGATCGCACAATGTAGTGTATTTTGCTGGAGGTACGTGTGCTTGCATAAAACAAAAGAAAAGCCGGTATTTTCGACTCGATTGGATAAATTTTTGAATGCCCAAAGATAAGCTAATCGAGTATTCTGTAAATATTTCCGAGGCAAAGAAGTAATTCATCGAAATTTCGTTACAAGGCTGAGCAAGAATTTTCAAGACGGATTGATTAATATTGAAATTTTCAGGGACAAGAGGACAACCCCATCAACTTTGGAAGTAAATTTGGCATCCAGGAATGGATGGTCAACAGGTCACATGCGACGACAATGACGGAATTCACATCCGAAACAAAGAATACACAGATTAAGCATAAAACGGGTGCCAAAGGAACGACGTACCGACTGGCATGGCTGTAGAAACGGTGCACATTGCCAGGGCGCCACGAGCTCCGAGCTAAGATACAGGTGCAAACTTCTCCAGCCATGCACCCTCGGCTCACAGACACGGAGTTTAAGTAAGTGAGTAAGTAAGTGCGGGATTATCGGGAAGAAGGTGAGGTAGTCTCCAAAGGAGGGTGGGGGGGGCGTACCAAATTAACTAGATTCAGAAAGTTTCTTCCTGCTTGAGCCAGTGAATTAATCGCCGCGGTGGCTCTCATTGATTGTTCGCGTGCGAAAGTAATTGAAATTCAGGGATATCGATTTCCATGAGCTATTGATCGTTGAAAAACTAGCTCACGGACCGGTAGTCCTAACTTTCGGTTTTTTTTGTTTCTCTTTCAAAAAATCATCATTACACTCCACTTGCAACTTATTAATCGCACTTATCCCATGGTCGCATGTTAAACAGCTGTGCTCGGGTCAATAATATTCCGCGCAACGAGGGGACAAAGAGTGGCGTGCAAGTGGATCTGGACAAAGTATTCTGGTATTTATCCCCTTGCCAGCGTCGTAGTCAACACCTCTGCTCGATCGTGTCGATGGGTGGAAGGAATGTATGGCACCATTCTCCGTCCGAGTTAAGTCGGAGGAGGGATCACAATAGCTTAGCGGGGAAAGCGGTGTGGGGGCCGTGGGGATAGGAGAGGGAAAGAACCAAGGAAAGAATTAAGCAATTTGGAGATCGATCGGAAAGAGGGTGTGCGTTCGTTCTTTTTTTTTTTTTTTTTTTTTTTTTTTAAATACAAGCCTCGCTCGACTTGGTTTATCAGATCGCGTTCTTAGCACAGCTCGTGCTTTCGCGTGCGTGTGTCGGCTTCGTTTTGCTGTTGGGCTACCGACACGCAATTCCGCACGAACGTTATTTTTAAGACGCTTTTGGCTGCATTGATAACTTTATAAAGAGAACCCCTGAGGGTATTGAAGTAAGAGTGTAGGAGTTATTATGGAAAGGTCCGTTTTTTTTTCATTACAGTTTTTTTTATTTATTTATTCATTGTTTTTTTTTACCAGTTAATGCACAACGTTGCACAGTTGACGCGCGGAGTAGCATATATTTCCATTCACTTCTTTATCCACGTTTGAGAATCTATGAAGCATTAATAATTGGTTTAGCCCATATTTTTTAATGACTAATGAAAGAGAGTTACCGTACAACATTATGAAAATAAATTAAATTATTTCATACGAATTTACTCGGTACAGGAGAAGGTTTTCTACAATTTCCATTTAGTTAGGGAATACCAAGAAGCCTTGCGCCCATAGCTCCACGTACACTTTTTTGATTGGATGTGTAGTTTGACAAACGTCTCGTACAATCAAATACCTCTTACGTGGAAAACAAGGTTTTTTTGTTCTTTCGGTTGTCAGTTATCTTGTCTCGATGGGTGCTCTCGTTAAAATATGATTAATCTTTGAACCAAAGCACAACATCATACTTGCTCTCGACCATTTTTCCAAATCCGTAGGCGATCGCTTGGTTTTATATACTTCAATACTAACTGTACAATGCATTATTTTTAAACAAAATCTGTACTTGATCGTGCTCGAGGTGGAAAATTGAGTGGAAAAATGTGTTTACGTCAAAGTGAGGGGGGGAGCATTAATTATAAAGATGCAGAGATGGCTCTTTCGAAGAGATTTGCAGGCTTCCAAAAATTAGACTGACAATGACTAGCAAGCAAATGGAGCATAATGTAAGATATAACTATCGAAGACCGACAGGAGGACTCGTATTTTATGAATGTGTATACACGCGAGGATTCAGGTCATCCGAGATGAAATGCACTTTTAAAAGCTCGTGCATAAATATATTATTAGTTTAGCGGCAACGGAAGTGAACAAATGTAGTAAATTGACATTCAGTTGGGAAAAAAAGGGAGTAGTAATATTCGATTTATCGGTAGGGAGACGGGGAGAAATGAAAATGGACGGATCGGAAAAGGGATGTCGACGAAGGATGTAGCTGCTCCTCCCCTACCAGGACGTGTCTCCGCATCGCCTCTGGCCTGATTGCACGAGAAGTCGGATCGCCCAGGAAACGTATTACGCGCAAGGGCACTTGACCGATTCCCCCGAGTCAATTAGTATATTAACGCCCCCGGCGTTTTGTGTACAGTCCTTGTTCGTCGATGCGTGTAATCGACCATCAGAATTGATGTTTGCTCTGACCTCCTGAATATGCATATGAATACGAAAAATCAAACTTCAGAACTTTTGAATAAAAAATCTACTTCCAGTTGGTAACTCCATACAGTAATCATTCACTTTTTCGTCGAAAGACAAACGAAATTTCCTTACCACGTTTATTTTTGCAGCTGCTCTCAACTTTGTTTAATTGAATCGACACTGATTCGTCTTTGCTGAAAAACCTCAAAATAGCTAAGCTAAAAACAAATACAGTTGCCTGCAAAAAATAATCCAATCAAGTTGAACCCGAGAAATCTACAGGAGTAATCCTCCTTGGTGGCTTAATAATACGTCCTCCTTTTTTTTTTTTTTTTTTTTTTCCTGCGCCGACAAGTCAGCGTGACAGGTAAGTATATACGGCGTACAGTAGACTGGAGGGTGAGTCGAATGAAACGACCGTCGCACCTCGTGCAATGCAATAAGCGTAACGTATAATAAGGACGAGGGTTTACGGGGATGCGCCGTATATAGCGAAAGTTTCGAAGGGTCGCTACGTGACGCGCCAGGAATGGCGGGGGTAAGGGAGGGTGGTCGTCTCCGTTACGTCGCGTGATATACGCTTTTCTCGCTCCTCCCAAGATGCGGCTTTGGATATAACTTTTGAAAAGGTTTCCCGGGTGGATCCTTTGACTCGAGGTGCGATTCCAGGACTCGTCGCGTGCCTCATCTTTTTGCAACGAGGTATTTTGGCCAAATGAATGCGATGAGCCGTGCATTTGCGTGGAGTTGCATCTACATCAATCGGCAATTGTCTCTCGCTATATAGTACACTGTTTTCTATTATTACGGCTTGTCTTGCGACGTCACTCCAACAAGCGAATAAATAGTTATTAGATGATGATGCATCGATTGTCTCGTCTGCTGTGGTCAACTGGATAGGGTCGTGGCCTAAAAATTTATTTCCGTTAATAATTTTCTCTTTTCGATGTGTACTTGCTTCGATGGGTGTAGCTGATCATTGGTCGATCTGATGATTTTTCGAGCTTTACCAGTATTGATGTTGCACACGCATGAGAAATATTGGACCTACTACAAGTTAGTAACGCATTTGGATTTGCATGTGTGTATAGTGGTTTTGCTGATTTCCACACGTGACACAATAAATATGTTGTCGTTGCTTCGGGTAGGTACGTATGTGTATAAGTAACGAGCCGCGTTCTCAAAGTTATAAAAGCATGCGTCGTAAAGTGCCATTTTTTTCCCACGACAATGCGAGCATACCCGATTCCTCGAAATTCAGTGTGCGCTCTAAGTATTCGACAAATTTACACGCATCCGAAGCTGGATTTCGTAATTTGCTTGTGACACCGATGACATAAGGTTTATACCTACTCAATGTCCCATTGTATAAACAAATCGCGCGAATGAATTTTAATTAGGCATACGCACACAATCTAACGAAATGCATACAAGCCGATCAATGAATTTCGTACGTGGGTAATGTTTTTGTTTGTTTTTTTTCTCAATGACTTTCAGGTAATGGACGGAAAATAAGAAAAAGAAAAAACGGGGCGCGAGGCTCAGTGAAAGTAAAACGCTGCATTGTACACATATACCGCCATATGCACGTCGGCAGACACTTTTCCTCGCTTTTTAATACTTTGGGTCACACACGTATATATATACGGCGCAGCCTCCTTCGCCGTGCCAACGACGTGGGTATATATATATANAACAAAGCGACGAGTCAATCTGGCGAGCGAAAAACAATGGGCTACCTTGAGGAGCGCGTATTCATATATATATATATATATATATATATATGAATACGCGCTCCTCAAGGTAGCCCATTGTTTTTCGCTCGCCAGATTGACTCGTCGCTTTGTTATGCGGAGAAGGGCGCCGATAAGCCCGTTTGCCGACACACGCGCGCCCGCGCATACGTAATACCCAGCTATTATTGCGAGCGAACGAGTCCCGCAGTGTAGGTATATAGAGAGGAGGTAAGGTCGTACGTTCGTCCCTATGTGTGTGTACCTATTACCTGTATACCGTGCATCTCTGGAATTGTGGAAAATCGCAGGTATATATATATATATACATACGTGCAGTGTGCTAATATTTGTAAGTAATAATGCACGCAAGGGCGATACGCATCTTTGTATATACTTTTAATTGTGGTACTCTTTGTTTAATAAATAAACAGAGAGTGAGAATCGGTCACGATTTGATGATTGAAGCCTTCGATCGGCTTAAATGCTTGTTACGAATCGATTCCATTGGGGCACATTGAACTCGATTATGCATAATGTTACTTCAATCTACGTTCGTTACGCTAGTAATTATTTCGTGATAATATATATTCCCGTGGTCAATTTAAAAAAAATTACGTTCAACATTGACAATTGTTTGAGCAAACGATTTATGTTCATGAAATCGGTTGGAAAAAAAACTAATCCCCATCACTTAGGTTGTAAGGAAGAATGCTTTTCTTTTTGTCAGACCGTAAATCCAAGTAAAGAGAGCTCCGAGCAACCAGACTTTGTAATATCTCTTGTTCATTACGTATCATAAAATCCAAGGATAATGGTATGACCGAGAAAATTATCTTCGTTTTCCCAGTCCACGGGTCCGTACTCTATTTTTCGTGAGAGTGAATTTTTCTCCTTCTTCTTCTTCCTACCCCTGAAATACGCTGGTCTTCTTACCTGCTTGGAGCTCGTTTTCGATGAAATTTATAATCCGCACTAGAGTCCATAAAATGTAGGTACACACATTATACATTCTCGTGCTCCTACAACCGATTCATAAATTGAATTGTATTTTTCTTTTTAATGACATATTTTTTGTGCAAGTAACTAATCGAACTCGTGGTCATGAATAATAAATAGATGGTATAGTTGAGTCTCTTTTGCCAAGCTGAAAATCGATTACTATATATAATACTACAGGTAACTCGTGAAATTGCTTCAATTAAACGTTATCTGTCTGTTTATGTAAATCAAAATCTCTAAAACTATTCTTACCACTCAATGTTGAATCCCTTATTTCTAAACCTAACATAGAAGCTAGTAAAATACTATGTCAATTCTTAAATGAATGTAAGTTAAATGTATAAGTAAGTAAATTAATCAAAAATGTTATAGTGTTAAATAATGATTCTTCATACGACTATTTATGTGTGTATTTATTGTATCTTTGTATATGCAATGTATCTTCTAACTGGAGCAATGTAAATTTCAAAAAGGTGACTCTGTGTGCCTAATGGACTTTGTCTAAATGGCTTTAAATAAAAAAAAAAAAAAAACGTTAGATGTCCCCAAAAAAATGAATAAGGTTATTGGCTAATTGGGGAACACAAAGACTTATGATGGCTCTTAAAAGGGCTAGTGCTGGCACTTTCAGTTGTTCCTTATTATTTTTTTCACGGATGGACAGCCAGCTGTGAGCAGCTTAACTCTTACCCTTCGAGTCTCTGCATACGGATATCGTGCTGGAGGAAGATATGCTACTGGCTGAAAAATATCTTATCTTCAGGAGGTTCCCCAGATAACCAACCACTTACTGTTGATCTGGAAATTAGGCCTGAAAAATATCTCTTCCATGGTATGCTGTTAACAGAAACCACTGATTAGAAGGCTAATAAAATTTTCAACCGATGTGGCTGCCCTACCCAGGTGTTCGACTCGACTCTACTCTTGATGCTCTGCCAGTGAACAACTATGTTATTTGGCTATTCGGGAATATTATAACCAGATCTTCTTACTTCTATTGCAGGTAGCTTTGATTTTACTTCTGCGCCACCAAGTAGATCCTACTGAACTTGAGTGAAAAGTTGGCATATTTTTTAAAAATTGTAAGCTTATTTACTGCTATTGTTATTAATTTTTTCAAGATTAGAATTATACAGAAACCATCTAGGAAGTATCATGAATCAGTGTGCAAANGTCTAACTGTTATATCAGCTGTTTTTAAAATAATTACAATAATATAAATCTAAGGTAAACTATGCTCTATAACAAAATGAATGTAATAGTTATAAATAATATGTAATTGCGAATACAAAAATATCTATAATTGCATATAAATGCAATTTTTTTGTTACTAATGTACAATACACGTACAAAAATCGAATACAAAATGATATTACTTTCTGTTTTATACTGTTTTCTACACAGTACTGTTTCCTACGTAATTTCCGAATCGTTTAACACTCTACCATATATTTTGTTTTGTTTTTTTTTGTTCACTAGTGTGGAGTCATGTATTATTGAAACGTGTAAATACTGCGGATGGAAAAAAATGTTTTTAAATTCAAAAAAAGTAATACTTGGTGTCAAGTTGTCAATTAAAATGAAAAAAAAGTAAACCCATGAAAATTTATTACTGACCTCATTTGCCTCTAAAAGGTTTCATTTGCATACCTTTTCTGACTCGCCGAAAAATTTAAATATAATTAAACTGAAAAGAAAAAAAAAAAAAAAAAGAACAAAGCTCCGACAGCTTTAATATTATGCAGTTCACATTAAACCTTTCTTTTTGATGTAGAAGCCTTTACTCAATTATAAAAAATACACGAGAAAAAAATAATATATATAAAAATAAGCAAAATTGAGATGTGAGAAAAAAAATTAGCTCATATTAAATCCACGCGGACTCTCTTAGCAGGTCTTGGGGTGGTAAATACGAATGGGTATCAGGACGAATACAGCAACAGTAAAATCACGATGACGACAAGTCATGTTTGAAAAATTTTAAAATGCATTTGCAAAAACTTTGACAATCGTCATCCGCAAAAACGATCGGATAGCCAGAGGCTATAGCTACATGTAGGTATGTATATAATTTAAAAATTGTCTCTACTCGCTCGCTATACTGATTGCACGGGACAGTTTCCGTCATTGTTACAAAGGCGTAAGTGCACGTAGACGTAAACGCGATGGCTTAGTATCCCTGGAAAGGTCCACCGCCGCCTCCTCCAACGCCGTTGCCACCACCCGGGCCTTGAGGCCCAGTACCGACCCCCGGCCCGAAACTCGGCGTACCCTCGTACGAAACTTGGGCCATGAAGCCGTTCTTCCAATCAGCCGTGTATCGAACGATTTGAGTGCGCCCATCCGGCAGCTGAACCCGGTATTCGCCGCGCGTCACGTCCCCGTCGCTGATGGCGTTGTGGGAGTAGTCGTTCCCGTACGCGTCCTCCTTCACCGCGTAGTTGAAGTCGAAGGGCATGCCGGGCTCGTGCACATGGTCGCCGCCGTGCTAAATGCAAAAATGATTGATATTATTATTATTATTATTTTTATTATTATTATTATTATTATTATTGCAGGTGAGTTTGTAGCATACATATGGTGTGACTTTTGGTACAATTCATTTTTAATTTTGATGAAACTTTTTTTTGTTTTTTTCTTTTTTTGACTAAAAAAAGTCTCAAGCTTTTTCAATTGGTATTAAAAATTTTTTCTCGAGCTTCCTTCATGGGTTTTATTTGAGTTTGGCGTGATTTGTTTATTAAAAGATTTATACAATCAACTATTAGGGCCTTTGTGTTCAGCTTTCTGTGTTTTTTCAGAATCGATAGAATAAGGGTACCATTGATAAATTTTGAATAAAAAATAATACCGGCAAATGCTTCCCAATTGTCACTTATCCAGCACTTTGAGTAAAAAATTGCTGGCCCGTTGGTGCAATAAAAGCCTGCGTATTGCAAAAAGGGCGGCGGAAGGAAAGGTATGAAATTTCAATGCATCACTTTTGTCAATTCACCCAACCATTGGAAGAGATTGCAGCGACTCGACGTACTATTTTGGTGAGCCAGAGAGACATTTAATTTTCTGCCTTTTTTTTTGTACCCAACACTTTGTGGATTCATACAAAATGAATGGGACGCTTGATGTCAGTCGAAGAAAAAAAGGGGGAAAAAAAATCTCGAAATAGCCTCGCAGTCAGGTAGCGAGTGACAGCTGTCACGTCGAAATTGCATTCCTCGCGAATCATTGCGGAGTAGAGTGTACACACCAAGTATGTGTAAAAAGAAGCGGAAGCCCGTATGATAACACTGTTTTTTTTTGGGTCTGATGTGGATGTGCGTGACGAACCATGGGCTTAGGTTTAAGTTGGGCTAGGTCAAACAATGGGAGGGGTTGGGGGTGGGGGGTTTGACTAGACACGTGCATTGGTTTTAACAGGAGACGAGCGTACACAAATCGCTCCGAGCCCAGCGTGGCAATTTACCTGTCGCACCGCCATTTCTCTCCTTTTCTACTTTTTATCCTTTTTCTCGTTTCACGGCTGTGTTCGTCTAGTAACCCACCTCCACCCCCTCGCGCCTTTTCATCGCTTTTGCATGCACTGCGTTTTCTCTTGAGCAGGAAGTCACTGTTATTTATAAGCTGGGCTCACACGATCGCGAAGATACAGTTGGAGGCTTTGTTTCGCTTCATCACGGAGAGTTGGCTTCTTCCTAAGAATTTCTTGCGACGTGGTATGATGATCAATTTGATAAATCGGGGGCATCGCGTTCAAGTGAATCGCGCGGTGGGAAGGACGGGTGTGGGCAAACCCGTTCATCGGTGGTTGGGCAAAAGAAACCATGTTGATGTTAATTTGGATTTAAGGTCAAGGTGATGTTTGTTCGGTGTCTCCAGGTAACACTGCCCAGCAAGTTGGAGATTTTGTTGGAAAAATCAGCTGCTTGCCATCCAACCGATATCCCGGTAATCAGGTCACCAGATCTCCAATTTACTGGGTAGTGATACTGTACCCCCCGAAGAAGCAGGTAGTTCAGAGAAATTATTATTTTTTCCTCCATTTTTTAACGCCAGTTCTGCTACTTTCGAAGGGAACAGAGTCGTCGTTTTGACAATGGAATAGCTCCTTTGGTTACATATTTTGACAAACCAGCGACTCGTGAATGATTTCTTTTCATTTTTTTTTTTTTATAGTACAAACGCGGCAGTGGGTACATATCATCTCGCGATGTATATCATACCGCAATAGACCCTGATTGGAAGTCTCGAAGGTGGGCACCGTTGGTGTACCCGTATACGACACGAGGGTTGTTATGTATGTATATATACGCATACGTAACAACTCAACGTCGGGCGCATGATTTATTCGGCTGATCGTTGGCACCACCGCGAGACATTAAGCCCTCCACTTTAGCGACCGGTCCGGGCCCTATATTGCTCGCGACCGACAATAAATACGGGAGCGAGGCCACCGCGAAGTATATACGGTGGGACAGAAGGTACGGCGTCGCTTATGAAATTTGCGATCGTCCGGCACGCGACTCTTCGTACATGTATATATATACACAAGCGGACGGTTCTCGCCCGGCTATGTACAGTGGACGCGCGAATCCGGAAGCGATAAGCTCCACACGGGGAACGAAGCGTCAGCACGAAAACCCTTCGAACGTTGTTCCATAGGTACACGTAACATGTACCTACCAACGATAGTTTTGCAGGCTACTGTCCGCCGTTCTTTCGTGTTGACTGTTGTAAGTGCCGATCGATACAAAGAGATCATACGTATCGCACGAGAGACGGAACTTTCTCAAGAGGGACTTTTAGCGAGCCTTCTATTGTTTATTGTTTTTGTGTAATCGCTGGAATTGTGGAAGAGGGTGAAGAAAGTACAGCAACTCAAGGGGGTGTTAATTCTTGGATGAGATAATGGAAGGTGGATGTTGATTTAGATCATAGTAGGTATAATCGATAGGATACTCGTTCAGATGAGATTTTAATGTAAAAGGTATCGTCAAAGTTGGTGGTTTACTCGCCATTGTGATGTTTACTTCACGTGTGCCCGCGATACAAATATTGTAGTCCTGTTGGCATTTTTTTTTTTTACATGTACGTATATCAGTACTTTGAAGCTTTCACGGTACAATGAAGCGCCAAAGTACCAATTTACCTAAGTAAAAAGCATACATTGTGCACTCGTGCGTAATTGAATACGCAAAAATACACTTGCAATAGCCATTTACATCAAATGTGGATGTTTTTTGGTGTACCACAAAAATCCAAGGGATGAAAAAGGGCTGAAACTGCTTCATCAACAAACGCAGGATCATTAGTTATGATGATAACGATGGCCAGTATTTGTATATTATATGCCATACGTGTAATTATATAGAAATGGGGCACGTCACGCATCTCTATTTTATCGGAAGAAGATAATAATAATGATAAACGCGCCGTATACCCTTGACGCGAAGGAAAGGAGTTTGAGGTAACAAATTGTTCAGTTTATCGGTGGATAATGTGAGCCCAACCTTCGCACGGCCAAGCAGAAAAAAAGTACCATTTACGAGATTGGTGTAAGATGATGAAAAGGCCATTTTACAGAATGACGTTTACAGTTCGCGCAAATACTCAGCGCCTGAGAGCCAAGATGATGACGAGTATTCAAGGTACCCATGGTAAGTAAGTACCGCTGTATTTATACATCGAGCAAAAGAAAGTGTGGCCGAGCTCTCCACACACGCCCGTTTGAATTATAGCCTCGTGCCGAGAGAGTCGTGATCGCCAACAACCAGTATATATTATACCTCCACGGGGTCCTTATACGTTATACGGACTTATGATTGGTGTGTGTGTGTACGTACATACACGTATGGAAAAGCTGTGTTGCGACGGCAACGGTATAATATAAACATGTATATGGTGGAGGAGCAGAGCCCGTGGCCGATCGATCAAAATTAAAGAGCCGCTCTCGACGGCGGTGGCTGCTGTTGCTGCTGTTATTAATTACCGAGCGTCACGCGGACCTGACATTGTACAACACACCAATGGCTTTGAATCTTGCCGATGTATACAACGCGTGTACGAATTTTTATAGGCACGTGTGTGGGTGTAGGTCTATGTGTATACCTACCTAACTTTGGTCCATACCTTCGATTGTTTGTACATACCAAATTATACACATCGGTAAAAGTGCCTTTATGTGTGGTATTCTAAGCTACACCGGCGAGTGACGTAATTATATATGTAAGCAGGTGTGAGCGAGAGAAAAAAAACAAAAAAAAAAAAAAAAACTAGTGGGTACTTAAAGGAGGCCTCGAGGTGCTCTCAAATGCAGTTGTACTTTCGCACGCGTCCCAACAAAGTTGGCCTGTAGATAAGGGCTCGCGAGCATACTATACCCTTGCATGCATGTATATATTATGTACACGAGCATCACTTTCACGTTCCCGCGACACCGTTGTTGGGCTGTGTACAACGTTGTGTAGAGTATTCTATATACTTGGCTTCTGTTATAAAATAGTCATTGTTGGTGTCTACAATATGTATACATAATCATGTCTGTATCTGTGGTCTGGTGTTTTACGGCGCTTCTTTTATCGCTGTACGCTCAAAGTAAATCTTGGGTCCTTCTCACCCCGGTGCCCGGCTCTTGAACCACTCAACAATTCCACTTGTGTGTGTAGGTGTTTTTTTTGTACGCGGTAATTTAAACAGAGGGAAAAGTTTAACTACTTCAAATCTCACATTTGCGGGGTGAAAAAACGTTTTTATGGTACAATACGAAGGTTGTTCCAGATATCCACATAATCTATACCGGGAGAAAAGTGCCTTGAGAGACAATTAGATTAAATCTTAATGTAAGATGCACCTGTGTTTTTTTTTTTTTTTTTCTACTGGACCAATAGGAATGATAAGAAAAAATATTCTGGCATAAGATTCGTGTCTTGTTAGACATATTGTTGAGCATTTTTTAATTTACCAATTTTATGCGTCAAATTGAAAATGTTTTTCTTGTAGTGAAAATGACTAAAACTGTTTTTTTTTTTTTTTTTTCTTTTTTTCTACAACTGGTGTGGGGAAAGTTTTTTTCGTATTTTTTAGACCTAGTGAGAAAAATAAAGTAGATCCATAGACCTTGTTAAAACTGGACCCAAAAATGTATCTTTTTTGCAGAATCCCTCGTAAATAATACACAAAAATGCCTCCAACATCAACAAACTAATATAATGTGGGTAGATTTATCATTAAAAGAACCCAGGTATTGAATAAATGTAAAATTTTTTTTTTTTCTTGTAGTACATCGCGAGGAAAACCTCTTGAAAAATCATTGCTATACCACGATGGATGACCAGTCTTGACATATTACTCTACGACAAAAAACGAAAATTTTAATACCCAAACGTTGAACGTACAACTTTTCTTTTAATTTAATTTCCACGGATTGCAATAAATTGGTAAAAAAAAAAAAAAAACAACATACTAAACATATGGCACGAAAAACCTTCGAAACGGAAAAATATATTGATTGCACCCTCGCGCGTGATTTACGATGCACGCGAAACAATATTCACAATTACTTAACGAGTCGAAATTAATTTTGGGCCCACGGGAGCGCAAACACACGTAATATACACTCGCCCGTTAAAACCGAGCTCGAGCCACTTTACGAAGACAGCTGCAGAATTTATCTCATACGGTGGCAAATTATGAGCATAGAGGGACCGATATTTTACCCGCGAAAACGATTGTGATTTCGAAGCTTTGGGTGAAGAGAGAAAAAAAAAAAAAAACCAACTCGTCTACCTCGTGTTACGCGTGACTGCGTACATATGCATAGATAAGGGCTTTCACCATTATTTGCGCTTGTGTTAATTCCCACGCCTTGTATCCATCGATGTATACGTGCGAGCGCCCATGCAGCCATGGCAATCCGTATATAGGTATCCCGTGATGCGCGTGGCTTTCCGTTCGCAATTTAAATAAAGTGCGAGCGCCGAGAGGGGGCTTACGTAAACTATCGAAATTCAATCTTTTTGTCGGAAAAACGTTCCATTAGCCATCCCCGTCCTCGTCGCTGGAGCTGTTACATACACGTCCGTGTACGCCTGACCATGTTGTACACACCATTGCGACCCTCGCGTATATCTTCCCATGCGACTCGCTCATCCGAGATGTTCGAGTTTCGTAAAACCTTGTTTCGCAAATTATTTACCAGTATCATTTTAATTGCGTAGCTGCAGCTCCTGCCGTTGCCGACGCACTGCGCTTTCCGTACACTGTACACACGCAGATGGGAGGGAAAAAAAAAAAAAAAAAAAAACATAGAAAAAAATCACACCACGTTGCGACATTATTAAAATACAGCGGGAGTTCACGTCAGCTCCTGTTACATCGATTTACGCAACGCATCTCTCGCAGGGGAGCATAACGCGAGCGCACATTTGAAATACCTTGGGAGCTTATACGTGAAAAATAGATGAGCCGCGTCGATGTAATTAAAATTATCAACCGATGCGCTCTCCCTCCCTTTCTCTGTTAGAGACGAGGAGGGTGGGTCGCTATGGTTTCGCTCGGCTGCAAAGGAGATAAAAATACATAAACTTTGTTATACGCAATATATAATATACCTAGTCAACGCCGTGGGGAGTAAGGGGATTGCAAATAAAATAATAATAGTAGTAATAATAACGGTTGCCCATGGCTAACTATAATTAAAAGTCTGGCCAGCGTTTGATTCGCATCTCCGTATTGCCCTCGTAATTTTTTTTTTCAACAATGCAAAGTGAGCCAAGCTTTTTGCCATTTTATTTACACCGACCGAGCAGGTAAAACGAGAGGAAAAAGAGTGGTGGGAGGGCGGCTCGAAATGAATACGCAGGGGTGTACTGGTGGGTTGGTATTTTTCACAACGCGTTTTCCGGAACAAAGTTGCGCGTGAGATGTATGGGATGTCTCTGCGGTGGTCAGAAAAAGAGATGGATGGATACTCCGGACTAAAAAAGCCACACGGGTGTGTGGAAGGAATTTCTCCGTTTCCTCTTTCGAAGCGCGTTGCCATTGCACCTCTGTCGTTGTTTGGCTTTGAAAAACATCGGAGTCAAAGAACGGCAGCTAGAATTTTGGGCTGCAATTTGCGAACTCGAGACCGAGTTAATTAAATGAAATTTCGCTCCCTTGTATATACAGCTTAGTGGGTCGTGTTCGTGGTGCCGTTGGCTTATTAGTTGGCCGTTTATGCGCGTATAGTTGGTAAGGATGTGCGCGTATGAAATTTCAAGTGGATAACCCACAGTTAATTGAAATTTCTTATTGCAGGTATAGGTACATATGATAGTGCAGATCATCGACTTGCCGAAGGTTTTTCTTGTGAATATTGCGGATACCTTTTTTTTTATTTTTTTTTTTTTAGCTCCAATAAGTATAGATGAAAAACTTTCCACAAGTTTTTTTTCGTAATATTCGCGTCATTTTCCGTGACTATGGCGAAAAAATTTGAAACACCGAGTGAAAGGCTTGCGCCGTAAATCCTCACGATATTTCAGCAGTAGCAGCAGTAGCGCGATATGAGCACTATTCTCAGATCCACGAGAGCCGATATAATATGTACGCGTGCACGGGCTTCTAGGTATAGAGTAGGTGAATAAAAAAAGCGACGGCAAGTTATAAGACCCCAACGATGGTAGCAAAAGCGCGTACAAGCTGCGGCATTGTAAGGGGTGGTAGGTACAGCCTCGGGGCTCGAGCATATCGTACTGCATACTTCCTTGAGGTGTTATACTTATTTGTGAAGATCCTCCGCTCCCGCAAAAGCCTCTCGAGCACAAAGAGTCTCTGGCTCTCGTATAGTTCGTACACGTACTTGAACGTATGTATTACCCAGCAAAGCCCGATTCCGATGTATAATATAGCGGGTGCCAACACGTGCATCTTACAATACATTTTTTATTCCCAACAGAGTGTTGATTAGAGTTAAATAATGTATTTTTTTAGATTACAGCGACAAATAATTCTCAGAATACATTAACAATACCCAGAGGGGGGGGGGGGGGGTGTAAATTACCATTGAATTTATCATCTGGCTAGAAGAAGGGTTTCGCGAAGTCAATCAGTACAACACTTTAACTATTTATGCGTCCAACAAAAGAGTCTCTACACTCTGTAAATCCAAGTAATGGTATGTTACATTATCGTTAAGAAAATACATTTTTGTTTATGATTTTCGCTTCACACACCTAACTACGAGCTCACACAATAGACTGCAAAGCTTTATCCCGAGTTCGTGCGGACCGACAAATTAATCGTGAGCAACGTATTGTGACGAAATTTCGGTGAATGGCAGGAATATTACATCAAACCCCGTCAGTTTGTCAATGAATTTCAAGGCCCGTCCATTTTCCCAGATTTTCCGATGCCAGACACCCGACATTGACACTTTGGAAAAGATTGAGTCGCGTTTTATCGTTCGTAGCATATAACAAATGGCCCCACAAAAGACTATAACAACGATTAGATGGGTAGGTATCTTTGTTGGGAAGAACGGGTATAGCAATGAGATTCTGGGTACTTACGTCACCAGGTCCACCGGGGGATGGGTAGCCTCCGGGGGTGGAGGGCGGCCTCGCTGGGGGTCCCGTGGGCGGTCGAGCCGGTGGTCCAACGGGCGGTCTGCCGGGTGTCGTTCCTGGACTCGGGAAGCCCGGCCCCGGGGGCTTGTTGTAGTCGTAGCCCTTGGTCGTGTCCGGGGGCAGGTACGTGTTGGCGTTGGCGCGCAGCCTGATCCCGGGCGGCAGGTCCGCGAGTCCAACTGTCAATGCGACCGCGCTCAGCCAGAGCAGGCTCAGCTGCTCGACACACGAAGAAAAATACACAATAATGTATTTAATACTCTATCCTTGCAAAAAAGTGCCTCGTCCTTGAAAGGATTATTTTTAACTTTTATCGAAACTTTAGCTTTGGCCGATCAGGCGATGTATATATATATACTTGTATCAGCTACGGTTTTTTTCTCTCCCTCCATCCGTCCACCCATTTGTTAGTTTTACTTCGACAAGTGTTGCACATCTCGATACAGAGACAAGGTATATATATATTTGTACGTACATTCCATGAGTGCTTATGGCGCTCCCTTAGAAATTCACATAGGTATTATAGAAATCATTTGCTCCCATGTACGTGTATGTATACATTACGTATGAATGCGTGGGGTTGCGTGTGTGTCGCTGCCGCACTATAACATCAGTATACGAATGGGTACGGTGTGTAGGTGCCTTTTGCACACATGGATGTATAATATAGAGATGCACGTACGCGGGTACATACATACGTATTATAGCAAGAGCCGAGCGTTGGTTGTCGCAATTTCTCGAACAATGCTCTGACCTTTCGAGCGATCAGATAAATAGTTATATATATANCAGGCCTCTCCCTCCTCCTTTCTCTTCTTTCTTCTTTCGCCGGGGCAACATGGTCTTTTTGTATACGTATATATATATATATACATGTATACCGTGTGCCGCGTAGTCCCGAAGAAAAGAAGTCGGAGGAGGGGAAAGGAAGAAGAAATAAAGAGGCTGCAAGAAAATTGCCGCAATTTCTGGTAGTCGGCAGGATGCGTCGGAGGATATTTCATCGGTGTTTCAAATAAAGCGTAGATTGCACGTAAATAGAGAAAAATTGCTGGTAAACGACTTCGTGGTTCGTTGCCACTGTTCCAATACACTTGATTGTCGAGGAAAGTCTATTTTTTTTTTTTTTTTTTCTCTTCCAAGAGTATCCCCACGTACTACACCTCTGTACAATGCGGATGGTAGTAGCCGAATAAATTTTGCTCCCCGCGAATCGATGCGCGGCCCTTCTCGCACGTTTTGCCGGATTTTACGGAAAAATAGTCGGATATTCACTGCCGATCGGTGAAACTGTTGAGCACCGTTTTAACAATCGTTTTTCTAAAAAAACTACATTGATCCGTACATCGAACAAACATAGGTGAGTAATTTGGGATGCCAATTCTCGTATCGAGTGAGCTTTGTATGAAAGTTTTGAGTGCGATTCTTCAACGAACCATCTTCAACAGGATTGCATCTCGTTATTTCGAATCTGTACAGCATTACCAAAGCTATTGCAGAATATCGGAGTTGAAAGCTTTCAAACGTGAAACGAATTATTTCACATGGCATTAATTTGATTGGCAGCGTATTAATTCTGATGTTTTTCCTAAACTGTGTGTAGGTACTTTTACGTTGCTATACCACTGAGGTGAATCTATGAGCTAATGAACCTTGTGATTTTGGCATGGGAAGCGGATTGCAATTACCATATAGGTATGCTTTTGAAGAACCAAAAGGTGTTACGCTCGTAGTTTTTGGGTTAAAAGCTCACTTGAATGCACAAGCCTTTGGGGGGGAAAATTTTTAATTGCTTTTAAATTCCGTCGAGAGCAAAGGGTTCGCTCTCAATGGGGTCAAATGAGGTTTTAGAAAGGCCATGTGAACCATTTTTTAATGAAATTCTCAACATGTTCCTTTGATGTGGCAATACTGCGTGCTAATAAACAGTATTTTCATTAACTTAGGCTTCGATCAACATGAAATTGACAGATTTGTCACTTTTACGTGTCAAAGTTAAGAAATTTGTTGAAAAAAAAAGAAAAAGAAAATAAAAAATAATGCTCGAATTTAATTTTTTCAGTTATTTCCACGTGCAAAGTCGTGTAATCGCGGTTCGAGCGAGTAGTGTGAGTTCTTTGATCTTGGAGTTCAAAATGTTGCTTTACTGGTGAAAAAAAAAAAAAAAAAAAAATTCAAAGTTCCGAGAGTGTGCCCTTTGACGTTTATGATCATTATGTGACCTCTCATTTGCGCGAAACGTCGAGTAAAAATAAAAAAAAAGGATCCTGCCTTTGGCACTGTAAGTTGAAAAAAAAAACCCATATTCATCCAGTGCTGGCTCTAGGGTTGGTTGGGCGGGCACCACGCAAAAGCTATAATACCAACGGTCGAGGTTAATTACAAATACACACGTTAATTTTACACGTGATATACACGAGTTTGTCAGCAAAAAGCACCAAAAGCTCAGTTTAATATCTCAATCACAAATGAAAAAAAAAAAAGATTACTGTAATCAGGTTTTATTTTAGAGTCGTAGGTACAATGATGGATCACTAAACACACTGCATATTTTCAGCCACTAACTTTTTACTGTTCAGTTCTATGACAACAGTCGAGCATAACACCGTCTATTATTCGTAAGAGAAGTACAATAGGCAGTCGGCTCTCGAATAAATTTTTTTTTTTTCGTGCACTCTGCGTAAGTATTTTGGCAAAGCCACGCTTTGTATTATCTGTTTCTTTTTAATATGCTCAATTGGGATGAAAAAGATATTGGAGTTAAAGTGTCCTCCTCTTGCCTAATCGAATCGACAAGACCCCTTTCTCTTCTTTTTTTCCTTCCCAGGCGACGATGCGAGCGTTATATGTGCCTGTGTTTTTCCTCGTCGCGCGACGCAACTCTTTCTTCAACACACGCGTACAGTAACAGTGATGCACGCATGCACCTGTATACTTTATACATTATAGACGATGGAAAGCAACCTGTGTCCACAGTACGAAAAGGAAGCATCAGACTCCGTACAGGTGCATAAAATCAGCACAAAACTCATTAGCGGTACATGCACACCAAAATTCTCCAAAAAAATCATTAAGTACGGGAAACTAAAGTTTTTTTTTTCAACCCTAGTCACAACCGATAGGTTCCAAATTTTACTGATTCAATCTGACCAGTACTTTCCATTGTTATCCAAAAAAAAAAAAAAATGAAAATTTGTCTCTTTCGGTAAAAACTACGGCTTTTTATAATTTGTTCTTGAAGCATAACTCAGCTTGGAAAAATATTGGACCATCGACTCAAAACCTAATAAAAAATGTTTCAATCTTGATTAATTCGAGATCTGGATGACTGAAAAGTGTACTGAATACAACCAATTTTTTTCAAAGGCCAATTGTCAACCAAGTAAAGCCAATGTACTACATATAGCGGCGTATCATTACATTGTAGTATACTCATTGTACTCGGTGCGTTATTAAGCAGCCGTAGCAAGCCAGGATGCGTGTGCAGGTCCCGTGTTTTTTTTTTTTTCTTTTCAGGTGTGGGGCCGTACTATGCACGCGGAGCAGCAATAATAACGCAAGCTAGTGCAAACAGAGCGTCGTCGCTCGTCTTCGTGCTCGGCTCTGATTTGCCAGTCCACGAGCATCCAGTTCTTGTCTCTCCGTCCGCCCACTGTCGTACCAAGGGTTCATTGTTGGCAGCTAAATCTGATTAGTTTCTAGGCTGAGGGGACGCTGATAAGGGTCTTTTGTGCGCGACCCGTCCGACATATTCCAAACATACACGCACGTGCGGGCGATACTGCGCCGGGCTTGGCTGGTCGTGTCAGGGTCAATACTCGAAGAGCCGATGCGCCCGACTAACGAGGCCCTATTACTCCACGCCTACGTCGTATCGTGCACTGAACCTGATGGTAGAGCTATAGATATTACGCGTGCCTGTATAGCTTCAGTTTCACTGAATTTACATTTCATTGTCATTACTCATCAGGTTGTTGTGACGTTTTAGAGGCATACCTCACGAAATTCCAGGTCGGGCTTGAAATATTTTTCTCGTGTTACGTGGATTGTTTTTTTTTTCCATCATATTACATAAATGAATTTAGTTGTGCCATGACAACAGGTCAGTTAGCGCGCGGGAGAGGGAGGACTTTTAAATTGGATAGTGTACACCCGAGTGTGTTATTCGAATTTCCGTATAAATTATTTGTTTGTTATGAATTACAGTGGTACGGATCGACATTTGATTGATACGAATTTTGAATGGAAAATACTTGTTTGACATTACCTTTAGAATTCCTAATCAACACTACTGTCGTGTATTTTATTAATAATATTGATTTTCAATATTCACGCACTCGTACGGGTGTGCGCGAGAGTTTTTAAAAACTTTGAAAAAACAGCTATTTTCTTCCAAATATGTTTTACTTGGAAGTTTTATGATTACAACCGAGTATGTCCTCCGTTTGACGTATTTAATGTAGAACAGTTGAAAAAAGTTGTAAAAAAATGATTGCTTTTGGAGTCTGATATCAAGAGTCTGGTTAAGGAGTGCTCTCCAGACTTTTTATAAATTACCTTACATGTTCAAAGTAGGCTAAAAAGTAGTCATGATTTCTGTGATGACAACAACAAGATAGTTTAATTTATTCAATTATAAAAAGTTAACAGCTTCGTAAAAATAATCCCTTTTGTTAAACTGTACACTTTTTTCTTCAACTTTTTATGATTGAATACGTTAGATTTGTTATACTTACAAAGAAAAAAAAATTTAAAAAAAACAATCCACTTTTTTCTACTACGCAAGCTTTAATCGCATGTCATTTAAACATGTACGTTTGGATTTTTAGCGCATTGATTAATAAGGCGAAAAAAGGCATCGTTCCAGAAGTAAGTACACCTTATCCAATTTAAAAAATGCACGTTGAAGTAGTAAAAATGCCAATGTCAAATGTAAAAATCCACATACTATCCATATTTTCCACTTTAAAATCCAAATATAAGTAAGTATCGCGTTCTCATCGCGAGATCATATATACACACGCGCTATGGTGTCGGCACGCGCGCGTCGTAATACCGAGTCGTATGGTACACACCTCCAGCACTACGCCGATCGTGTAATCGAGTTGCGTCAAGCGCATGGGGCATACAGCACAACACCCACCTATATCACACATCGACCCTCCGCACGTAGGATATATATGTACAGGTGCAACATACATGATGCATCTAATTGTACTTTACCTGCGCTCGTGACGCGCCCAGGAACATGACGACGGCTCGTTACGCGTCAACGTCGCTCACTCCTCTTCGATAACGAGCCTGCCTGGCTCACCTCTTCTCCTTGCTCCTTCTTCTACTTTTCTTCCTCCGCGAAAACGAGCCTCAAGCCTTGAACGATCCCTCTGCAGCCACTCCCGCCCTGAAGTCCAATAGCCTATATATATATATGTGTGTGTGTGTGTGTGTATCGGTACACCTCTGTACTGTATAGGCCCTTAACGTCTATGGCACTGCTTTTTTTTCGTCTACTGGTTACCCCGGGAAATAGAAAAAAAAGACAAAAATAAAAAACCCAACAAAAAAAAGTCAAAGGTTAATCAATAGCACCTAAGAATTTTTTTTCATCTTTGATTTTGCATTGAAGGAGGCGTTGTCTGCGCTTTTTGGCCCTTTTCCTCGTTATTAGTTTTTCCTTCCACCCGACACGAGAGTGACTTGAATTTCCATTTATCGTTCCATTCGAAGGCACTATACGTATTTCTATACTTATTTCGCTTCAATCGATACATCGACCGATTTCACGACAGCTGAATCAACACAACTTGATGGGATTGCATTTTCCGTTGAAATAAATATCTAGTTACGTACAAGTCTATTATCCATGCAAGCACATAAACTCGGTGAAACAATTGAATTTTAATAGATTTTTAAGACTATTTACTTTAGATTTTATCAAGAAAAATAATACGATACAAGTGCACGATTATATATTCGATAAAATCTGTGATATAGCCGGTTTTACGATGAACATTAAGCTGTAACTTCATCTTAATTAGGAGCGAGTAATTGGAGAACGTTAATTTGCATGAAACTCTCAGACGTATAAATTGCATTACGCAAACTCACGATTGCCGCGAGATGCCGTTTTTCAGACATTAGTGTTTAATTAATTACGGTGCTGTGGCGCTATAACGGCGCAAAAACAAATAATAACCCCCATCCCCCCCGATTAAAGCTTAAAAAGATGAATTAGTAAAATTCCCGCGGATCCTCATAAAAAAACATTTTTTCTTCCGTTGAGCTTTCTCGCGACTGTACGTGCCTTTAGTCCGGAGACGCGTTTACCTTTGGCAATCCAAGTCACTCGAGATCATGTCAAAGAATCGGTGCTATCGTATACAGGCGAGTTACGCGTCTAATCAACGACCTAGGTACGTTATCATCGGTTCACTCGAAAAATCAGGCCACTACAGCATCGTCACCACCGCTCCCTTCATCGGGCGTCACTGATTAAAAATGTTTTTTTTTTTTTTTTAATTTTATATTTTTATTTAACAAATACATTGTCACACGAATAAGTACGCTTCGAGCACGCCGGAGTTATCTTCGTATCACTTTGATGGTCGAGCGGAGTACGCGTAACAACGATGCAACGGCAATCGTACGTATACATGCCGAAGGGCCAACAAGCGCAAGAGAAATTTACAAAAAGTACGTTATATGCGTTACAAGGACAAAGGGTTTATTATAGGTTGATTGTTACGGTTTATGAAACAAAGTACTTGCACTGGTAATCATTGACACAACGAGGACAAAGAGAGAGGAAACAAAAAAAGAAAAAAAGAGGATGAGGTGGATCAACGTGGGGTGCGCGAAGGTACATCAGATAATATAAATGATATGTATATGTATAAATATGATGGACGTGTACGTGTTAATGGGCAAGGCCGTCCCGACGCCGGATAAAGTCGCTGTCTGACTGCTTGGCATGACGGCTGCCTGTGTTTATATAGCGTGTGGGCCTTAATAAGCGACGGGGTCCCATCGCGCGGGGATAGAAAGAGAAAGATGAAACCCAAGAGGGCAGATCCTCTCCGGTTGCAGCAGCAACATCAACGGCAGCAGCTGCTCCTCCCTTCTTACTCACTCGTTGGCTCTCTCTCTCTCTCGGGACGCCAGAGAGCGGAGCTCGAGCGCGCGCTCTCTCTCGCGATCCTCCTTACATGTTACCTCAAGAGGGCAAATCTAGAGGATCGTCCTCCTCCTCCTACTCCTCGTACTGTGTATCCCCTCGCATTGCCATATTCCACATACTTTGGTTATATATACCCATTATGCAGAGAAAGAGCGACGAATCCATTTATCTATACGTGCGTCACTTTAGCGTAAGAATAATATGTTGCACGTCAATATATATGTACGAGTATGTGATGTGCGTGTCTAGTGAAGCCCTGATTTTGACAAAGTAAGTGATTCATCCTCGAGAGGTTTACTATTTTTGTTTCCGTGAAATATTGCACACACGCGCTAACCACAAGCGAATCACGTAGCAGTGGAAACAGCCGGGTTATGGTAAGACGAAAGTACTGGTGAATCGAGTAGTAGTAGAAACATCTGGATTACGGTAAGACGAAAGTGCTGTTGAATCGCGCAGCAGTAGAAACAGCTGATCTACGGTAAGACGAAAGTACTGGTAAATTGCGTAGCAGTAGAAACAGCCAAGCTATGGTAAGACAAAAGCACTGGTGAATCGCGTAGCAGTAAGAACATCCGAGTTACAGTAAGACGAAAGTACTGTTGAATCACGTAGCAGTAGAAACATCCAAGGTACGGTAAGACGAAAGCACTGGTGAATCGCGTAGCAGTAGAAACATCCGGATTATGGTAAGACGAAAGTACTGTTGAATCACGTAGCAGTAGAAACATCCAAGTTACGGTAAAACGAAAGTACTGGTAAATTGCGTAGCAGAAGAAACATCCGAGTTACGGTAAGACGAAAGTACTGGTAAATCGCGTAGCAGTAAAAACAGTCGAGTTACGGTATGACGAAAGTACAATACAGTCATAACACGCTGTAATCGTGGGTACGTATGTAAGTATGTATGTGTAGGGGTCCTGATACGCATAGGAGAGGGGTATGTTAAGTACGCGAGGTATGTTAATACTGTTTTTTTCACGCAGACTCTTGATTGATCAATATTTTTTCGCACTGACTTATCCAATTGGATACGCGGTACGAGGCTTCTATTATTAGCAAAAAGCTTCGAGTCGTGTCGATAAAACGAACAGATAATCTATATTTCTTTACGTGTATATGGAGTTAGCAGCGCAGAGATGTGTACTGTTAATTGGATGGAGACTGACGATAATAATGTTTGTTATTTTTTATTTTATTTTTTTTTTTCAACGTCAATAAAATTGTCTCGCTCCTAATTGCACAGTGCGTAAAACACGTGATTGAAAGAAAACAAATGTCAACGTATCTATGTGTCGTCGACGTTAAAGTGTACACATCCATCTTACTCTATTAATTTTAATGATAAAAAATTTAAAAATTTTAAAAAATTTAAAAAAATAAGAAATGCATCAGCCGTATATAAAAATGCACCATAGTGGTGCGTGCTCGAGACCAGCACCGTATAAGTGTTATACCTGCAGTTGTATACTGCAGAGCATATCCTGCTTTAGGTGGTATTATATGATGTATCTCTGGATGGCTTTCGAGCGCATCTGCAGTAGGAAGCACAACTCTCCAAATGAAGAAAGAAAGAGACGGAAGTAATCGTTCGAGTTCATCGCACATGACGCGCGTACATCGAGCAATCCGATACGAGAACGGAGAAGGAAGATCGCGTACTGTCGGGATACCTATATGCACACACATATCTTGAAAGATAGACGACACTCGCTGCTCTTACATTGTCAATGTATTTAGCTTTTCTCTTTTTCACTCCTGGCTCGTATAGTTTACGTACGTATCGATGGTTACACTTGAATTCGTCGCCTATGGTTGTTGCTCTGTTTTAGCATCGTCACATATTCTATAGAAAAAAAAAACAAATAATAATAATAATTGAAACTCTCAGACGTATAAATNTAATGATAATAATAATAATAATAATAATAATAATAATAATAACTATCATTTATTGTTCCAATGTTGTGTAAAAAACGTTGCCTATTGTTTACGACGAATCTCAAAAATCTGACTATATTTATTTTTCATTTCATTTTCGCACTACGAAACATACCTATACGCGCAAGCCAACTGCTCAAATGATCTTAATTTTGACAGATTTTCTCTCATTACGTTCGCTCGGATATACCGTAATCGATTTTTGCAGGCCAATCTTGAATCGAAGCAGAAACCCCGAAGCACCATTTAACTTTTAAATTAAAAAATGTTAAAGATACAATTTACCCTTTTCCATTTTGCGCATTGAAGTGATGTATAACGCCGAGCAAATTAGGATCATCGACTGTTCTCCCCCCCTCTCATCAAAAAGCGGCCTATTCTCTGTACGTGAAATTCAATGACATAAATGCTATTTATATTTCAACGAATGAGCATCAATTTCCACTGCTTCTGCTGCGTCGACGGCTATGAAAGGAGCTTCATTCGCTACTTGATACACGTATAGACCTACACTCCCTCGCTTGCTGCTACTCGAGAAGGGCGCTTTTTTCCCTACAGGAAAATGCCCCAGAATAAGTGACATCTTCATCCGCTTTTTAGCCGAGTTTTTTCCAATTCCACCCCCCCTCCTTATTTATCCCTTCTTCCTTACACTCGTCAAATAAGTGGAAATTCTCGTCGGAAGGGAGAGGCGGACGAAGTGAAGTTCGAGCGGATAAGCGCTCGAGATAACGAGATCGCGCTGGATGATGATGAGCGTGTACGGGAATCGGGTCGAAGGTTTTATTTTTTCTTTTTTCTTCGTCTTCATACCCCTGTTTTCATCTCTATTTCCGAACGAAATGGAGTATATATAGTCCGTGGTATCTCGTTGAGAGTACTTTGTATCTGCCAGCTCGATCGGACGTCATGCGTGATGTGTTGGGAGTTTCGTTGCATCACCATCAGTGGCATAGAGGAACGAAAACAAAAATAACATTACGACGAAATGAGACGGATACAAATTGGTGTACTGTCAGACTGAGTTGAAAATTGAAAAGCACAATTTCACTGCCATTTATTTTGATGTGCTCATTAATTGTACATATGTACGTGGGTGCTGGAAATTTTGTTATTAGATCCGATGATTATCGTCTTGTATTTTTTTTCTCAAGAGGTCCTCTCGACCATATCAAGTATATGCTTATGTTATTCAGAGGTATGTTAATTTCATCCAGGTCTCTTCCATCTAAAAAAGGGTCTCTTATATCACAAGGAACAAGGGATTCCTCTTGTCATCAATAATTGAAACAAATGCTAGGACTCGATTTAAGTGAGCAAATTGAAATTGAATTTTAGCAGATTACTTTGCACTTTTGTACGTATTACCCGTTGTTTGAAGCTAAATATAATTAAAAAATAATTGAATCATCAGGTAAAATTAATTATTCATAGCTACTCGACCGAACAACTTTATTTATGCAGTCGAATAAGGTTACTCTCAGTGGATTTTCGTGTTGAGTATCCATAGGTAAGATGCACACCCCAAAATAGACGTATCGAATTTTTGAGCCGGTAATCGTGGTCCCGAGCGATATAAGTATTAAAATATCCCATATTTTATTCACCAGGGTGTTTTTTTCACTCGTTGGACATGCACGTTCTTGCAGTGAAAATCGAGAAATAGGTGCATCAATTCTGCACGAGGCAACAGCGAAGTGACGGTACTAAGGTAAATGTCCCAACGATCGATAATTTTTCTTAATATCCTAATATAAATTTTGTCAAACATGCGTGAAATATTGTTGGGGCATCGAAAAATCATTTTTTTGATACAAATCCACATGTTTATTGAAAATACATCTAAGGCCTGCCTATAAAAAGAAACATAAAGCGATCGATAATGGGGACGTTTCGACTGCTTGAGTAAGCAATAATTAAGACATTCACCTCATCGATAAACGCGANTGAAATCGGGCATGAATCTATAATCTCGCACGATTTTGTCTTCGTAATTCTTTACATTGCCAAGTCTAGGGAAACGAACAATTCGGCAATCCCCGTAGATTTTAAGTTATACAGGAATGCACCAGCGCTAGGTAAGATTTGGGCTATACATTTATGTACAGATGATGATGATGATGACGATGCCACTTGCAGCATGTGCTCCTCGCGCGTATAAGCAGGTACGAGAGATCTACCTATGCGCGAAATTGGGACATTCATTTCGGGTGTGTGTAAGTATTCGCGTTGAAAGATTAAGTATGCAGATATAAGTGTATATATATATACATATAATGGTGGTTAGATGCCTCGAAATAGAAAGGCGCGCGCGAGATACGTGCGAGAGAGCGTCGAGGTGTGTACGCGCCGCTACCGATGATGCTCTCTCGCTTTCGACGCTCCAAATGAACGGAATAGCGGGTGAAAGGACAACACACTGCACCAACAAGAGGATCGCGCCTCCTGTGGATATACAATATATCTATGTGTTTGTAAACCCCGCACTCACACATTATACATGTACAAACCACCCATTAGATGAGCTTTTCAGCACGTGCCAATGTAACCCGTCGTCGCACCATCGCGCCGAAGCCGCTATAGGTACGTATATATACATGCATGTGTAACATCGTATACCTGTATACGCAAAGAAGTAAAGGGAAAACCCTCTCTTTCTCCGAATAACTTTTATACGGTGCCTGCAGCTGGGCCCTCGTGCTCGGCGAGCAATTTAGGTGGCCTGTTTCAATGAACGTTAAACGAGTACACCTGAACCAAACGCCTATAATGGAATAAGAGCGCGGTGCCGTGGATCACGAGGTTCTCTTGTTGGCAAGATGTACCTATATATGTAGCCTCATCGAGGGGGATCATCACCGCGATGAAACTGAGAGACGACGCTAACGAGATTCCGCGGCTCGGGCACTTGCGAAAAATCGTGTGATGCGAACACTCGTGGCCTGGAATTTCTTTCATTACAACGCCGGTGCAAGTACACCCACCGAAAACACTTCCAAGGAAGTATCACGCGCACCGGGGCACGGTGCACGGGTCGGATTTTGCATTGGCGATGATATTATTATTATTATTGTTATTTACCGAAAACATATTGGCGCAAAAATAATTGATCCATGCCGGTGCACATGTTTCGCAGTAAGAAAACGTTGCTACTTATTACGGAGTGTATGGTGTAATGTCAGAAGGAAAGAATAAGTGGAAAAAAAGTGGGGAATGGCAGGGGTTTAATTAGTTGATGGGCGTAATATCGTGCGAGGCGAGGAGTGGCGTAAAACCGTGCGAGCTCTCGGGAAATGATGATCCGATCTAATAAGTATATGGGGAAATGAGAGGAGGATGAGAGTTTTGTCTCACCCGCGCGTGTACGAGTGAATATAAAAATTATTTTAAAGACTTTTCCTTTAATCACGGTGTGTTTTAGATTCTCTCCTGCATATGTAGGTGTAATTTTGTCTCGCCTTTTAGGAAATCTCGTCGCTATCGCTAAATCATTTATGGTCACCCAAAAAAATTCAATACTGCGTTTTATTTGAATCGATTTTTTTTTTTTTAATTATTATTTTGTAGTAATAAGTTATCGCGTATACCTAAATACTTGAAGAACGTAAATATCGTCCCGATCAAGTTGTAGTGTCCCTACTGTAGGCTGACATTATCCGTGTGCAACAATTTAACAAAAGTTTTACCTCGATCGTGTCAATACTGTTCAATGCGTATTAATTCGATGCTGTAAAAGAAGGTAACTTTTCGTATATTATGTATAAATCTTTTTTCTCCGGACTCATCCTAATGTACACACATATTATTCCTCGTCAAATGAAAAGAAATCCAAACAATAGATTAGTAAAATCACTTATCATTGTTACCGTCCGACCCAAAGGATGAAAAATGTTAAGTCACGATTCACCGAACGATCGACATGTATTTTTTAATCGCGATGTATCCATGAACCGAAAAGTTCAAATAAGTATATAAAATACTTATTTCATCATTTAGCAAACATTCTTTTCTCTACACTATCCAACACTTGCGTGCACGAAGCCGCTGATTTAGAATGAATTAAGCTTCCGCGGAAAACCATCGACCCTCATATCCCCTGTCCGTCGTCATAGGAGGGAGCGTGGCCCTCGGAAAGCCTGGCCTCACACAGCTCCTTAGAAATTGAGTAGTAAGGTTGCTTTCCCGCCTAGTTTTAACTAAAGATACAGAAGCATCACGTATCTACAACGAGTGTTGTGAGCTGATCCAAACAATGACGGTCGATCCGGTTACGATCGTATAAAGTTGTTTAATTACGGCATATCGAGTAGATAAATTTTTGTCAAAGTTGATTGACAATCAGTCATTTTCCGTGTTGACCTTGTTGAGCAGCTCACTACAAGTGGTCCTACCTATACGTGTATGTAAGCTCTGCGTACAGTAAACCAAAGTTTATGACCGTCGTACGAGAATGAAATTATTCGCAGTAAATTGAGGGCACCGGAAGAAAAAAAAAAAAAAATAGACACAACGTGTTTGGTGTACATGTACATGCGAGAAATACGGGCACTCTTGCGATTCTATACCGTCTTCCGATTGTACGTATACATAATGAATCCCTTTCAATTGAATTCCCATCAAACTAATGACTTAAACGCTCGGGGTTATTAAGATATTTTCTCAACGACAACGGGTTAATCGAGTCGCGGCTGTCAGAGACCTTTCATTACGCTACTCGTATAATATGAAATAATGTACATTAAATCGGTGGTGGCGCTTACGAGATCTTTTTTTTTATTTTCCTTCAATTTTCCAAGCTCATCGGCAATCGTATACCTACGTGTTATTGAGGTACTTTTATACACTACACTAATTAAGTGAACAAACCGCGAGATCTCTCTGTTGCCACGGGTGTTACAATAATGAAATATTACGAGCCGATTTTGTAATCGCGATGGCAGAAGAGATGGCAATCTTTCGGCAATTTATTGCATTGGATTTATCATTTTCGCCTTATTCGTGTACAATGTATTATGTGGTACAACATACGAGTCCATAATTTTGAGAGATTGGGCAATGTTTTTGTTAACCAGCATCCGTTGGACTCTATATTTTCTCTTAACAAATAAAGTGATCTGCGAGTACTAACGAGAAAAATATACCAAAGATTCGAAATTCGTATACATATTCCAAAGACACATGCGGCGAAAGTAATCTTTTTGTTCCAATCTTGGCATACCTCTCATCAGAGAAATAATATGTACAAACACAACCCCCGAGAGGAGAGCATGGAACTTATTTGCGAAATCCGAGGGAATTTGTTTTTCCAACATACACATTACGATTATCTTGATGCAAATAATTTTTTTTTTTTTTTTTTGCGTTAGCTCGATTTCAGAATGGAAAACAATGTAAAGGAAAAGAAGCAACAACATCATCATCATCATCGTGAACCACAAGTAAGGTGCATGCATCAGGAGCTCTGGGGCATCATTGTCAGCGCAACCCATTCGTGGAAAAAATAAAACTGGCAAAGCAAACGTAAAGCATGTATATCTATCTACGTACACGTATACACGTGAAAGTTACATCAAACGATCAACACTGCCAACGGCGAGGGAGTTATCTGTACGTCCCCCTCGCGAAAGCAAGAGAGCAATTGGTGGTACTACATTTTTTTTCCATCCCGCCCGCGTCCGTCCCCATGACTTTGCACATAATATGTATACACACGCGCCCGACTACTTCCATTCTTTGGCAAAGTAGATTCGTACGGCGTGTAATACATGACAATACACACGTTCACCTTTACCCACACGCAGTTCTCGGAGAGCCAAAGCCGCAGATATTACGTTATTCGCATCTGGGACGGCTACGTCTTTTTTTTCTTTTTTCTTCCTTCGTCACACCACAGCATCGCCATAGGTACTTTTCATACTATGGCTCAAAGCTCGACCTACTATAATACCAATCATCGCCAGCTATGCCAAAGTCGTTGTGTGCGTGTATTTTATACCTATACCGATGTAATGATGATGATGATGATGACGATGCCACTTGCAGCATGTGCTCCTCGCGCGTATAAGCAGGTACGAGAGATCTACCTATGCGCGAACGGCACGTAAACATCACGAAAGCCGCCAAGGCCGTTCGAGAGGACGAATTTTCCTTCCCAGTGCACACGGCTGCCTGGCCTTAAAATATATATATACTTGTCAGTACAGGGTACAGTAGAAAAAGAGAACGATGAGACGCAATCCCGAGGGCAGGAGCGCGGGTAAAGCAGGTACTCGGTATTCGCCGATGTCTACACTGCCTTTCGTAAGCGCCTCTGTTCTTCTTCTTCTTCTTTCCCGTTACATTTCACATTATACATATATATATACTCTTACATGTGCAGCCTATACATACATACATACACATGAATATCCACCCTATACCTACCCTGAAACTATAAATGTGTGTTTGTTCATGTGCATTACATTTACCTGCCTCCCGCCTCTCCTCATATACGTATATATAACCTACCCGAGCAGCTATATCGGCACGCTTTTATTAAATGCCCCGTGTGCAACAATGGGCCACGCCAAATCTACCCACCGCCCCTTGGCACTATTCATCATCCATCACCCATCTCTCTCTCTCACTCTCCCGCTCCCTCTTTTTACACCCATACCATTGGCTCCGTGTACGTGCAAGTTGATGAGGGCTCGCTCCTGTATACATTTTTCTCATCTTCCTTATTGGTAAAGGTATGGGTGTACACGAGCCATCGACCATGTTTTCGCGCGCTCTTCTTTTCTACCAAAGACAAAAATACAAAATATCTAGTGTAACGAGTCAGGGGTGGGGGGAAGGGGGCATGCTCAGCTCTGCCCCACCTGTTTTTCTCCTCTCCGCGAGTCTGTAGATGTGTCGCTGGCACTCGGGCCACGAGCAAGAGGCCGACCGAGTTTTTCTAGTCGAGTGCCTGATACTTTCTCGAGTGCATTTTCGCCCGTGGATTACGGCATCGTCACTCGTACGTGCAGTTATTATAATATATGCTATATGTACACTTACGCCCCACGCGAGAAAGAGATTCGAGACGATGATGATGATGCTGCTGCTTTATATGGTATGGGTAAGGTCAAGTGAAGTTCGTCGAGAGGTTACGAGTGGGGCTTTTCAGGAGGGCGCAAAAAGGGGTCGATTCTATCTCGTAGCTCCGATGTACCATGTATACCTGTAGTGGCTTTTTGTTCCGGGCAAACTTGAAAAATCGCAAGTTTGAAGCTTTTCGACTCTTTCGAGTAGCTGACGGTGTATTGGTTGGTAGGGGTGTGACAAATAGGGTAGTAGAGCTGTGTACTGTTTGCTCTGTCAGCAGCACACGCACTTTTACTTTGTCACAGGGCCGTTCTGACCATAATATTATATATACGTATAAGTACCTTGCATTGTTTACATTTTTTTCTTTGCCATTGAATAAAAAGACAATGAATATAATTATATAGGGAATTTTTATTCCCAATCGGTTTCATGACAAATTTGAGGTTTCGTGTCTTAAAAACAATTTTTTCGCAACACGGTGCTCAGAAAGTTATACCTCAATGAAAGTTAAAAATAATGCACTGCATGTGTAGCTCATGTACTCAGGAACTCAATTAAAAACGCGAAACAAGTCGGCAAACTTTTGCTTCAGCATGTGAATTGGTGGCACTTTCTTGCTCTCTTTCCCCCCTCCGGGCTAACGATTGTCGAAGGAAAATCACGGGTGGGTATGATAATTTTGCGAGTTGTAATCCCAAGTAGACGAGGAGCAGAGGAAATAACTTTCAGCCAGAGTTTACAGGACTAACTTTTGTGATTTTGAAAACTCCCCGCGAAGAGTATACCTGCAGCTGTACCGGGAGATTTTCGGATGCTGCGGCAGCTACTAGTGGGCCATTGAAACAACCTACATCCTCGAGGAAAAGCTACTTACGGATGAGACTCTCCGGGAGAAGAGAAGCTAATTACTCGGTCCGAAAGTGGAAGCAGCCGGCACAACTACATTTTAACCCAGCCCGTTCTCCAATGAGCACTTTTTTGTCCCGCCCCATCGTCAATGCACGCGCATACGGACTCTGGCACAGTTTACAAAAATTGCGCAAAATAATTGCCAGCTCGCCAATTGAATGTGTAAGTCGACTGCAGCGTTATGGTTTTTTGTTTTCTTTTTCGAAATGGTTTTTTCGAGTTTGCCATCCACACGGTGTGCACTTGGTGCCCTTGCATTATACGTACTTCTTGCTGTGAGATGCTGTACACTCGAATCGTCTCAGTGTGCAATGTCATGTGACTCGTGTTTTCCAGTTTTTTTTTTTTTTTTTTTTTTTTTTTTTTCATGCTCTCGACAAATGAGGAACAAAAGAAAACTTCTCGCGTATTCTTACTCGGGAGTTGTAGTGGTTGGTGCAACAATAAGAGATAAAAAAAAAAAAAGAAATATGTATGAAAACTTATGCGTCATTCTATTGCACAAATAGTAATTTGTCATTAGTTTTCCTAATAGTTTCGTCTGACGAGACTCTCGGCTTTATATGGACAGCGTGAAACGATTCGTGGGACGATGACTGTACCACGACGATGCGAGATCTTTCATCTCGACCATTTGCACAAGTGTAAACAATATACCTATACGTATTGTATACTCATCTCCAGGTGAATTAATGTTTTTTACGTGCAAGAGAGAATTTTTTGTCAAACACCTTGATTCGCACACAAGAGCCGTGGGTCTTTTAAAATATCCGGCGGAAAAGCATTTTTCACGAGTTTGCATGCTTTATTATGTATTCATGGACTTTGAATGAAAGAGAACAAATTTCTTTGTCATCGAGATAGCGAATGCGCTCGCGTTTATGGGCACGGGCGCGTGCTGCTGCTTTATAAAAATGAAAATAACATTTGTTTACTGCTACGGTGGAAATGCGGAGGTGGAAAGCTTTTTTTTTTCTCTCTCTCAAGAAAAACATTTCGAGAAAAATGAGGTTTGTCGAGTGAACGGAATCATAGTAAGTAAGGTGCAATTTTTCTCATTTCAACTTTCACTTATGGTTGATTGATTTCAATTTGAATGGCATTAGTGTGGTTTTGTGTGGTGTGGTATGCTGATGACAATGGAGCATCTGGTAATCCTGTTTTTCCAGAATTTTCTTGTCACAACAGCAGAGCTGGAGATGATCACGAGGCGTGAAAAATATCATCACAGGCATGCTATTCACCGCGATTTATTATTTATTTATTATTATTTGAAGAAACGAAATAAGTGATGCGTTTTCTTGAGAAACAGAAATTATTTATGACCACTACCCACGGATGATACAAAATTAAATTGTGAAATCGGGCATGAATCTATAATCTCGCACGATTTTGTCTTCGTAATTCTTTACATTGCCAAGTCTAGGGAAACGAACAATTCGGCAATCCCCGTAGATTTTAAGTTATACAGGAATGCACCAGCGCTAGGTAAGATTTGGGCTATACATTTATGTACATAACTCTTCTAAAAAATTCGATGAATTAACTTGGTTCAATCAACACTGCCAACTGATTGGCCCAAAGCATTTTCTAGCCATTTGTTACTAAAATTTTTATAAAAATGAAATTTTTTATTTTGATTTTAATTTAATTTAATTTAACTTAATTTAATTTCAAATTTCTATTGGCGTTGATTAAATAGTCATTTTATCGAAGTTAAAAATCATCGAAAGAGAGATTTATTTAAACGACGAAGAAAAAAATTACCACAATGCATGTTTAAATGTAAATATAAATGTTACGTAGGAAAATACTTGGTTACAATTTTTTGTCCTCCCAGCCATACAAGGTGGACGAATCTTTGTCGTGTATTTAATAGGTACACTCAACAAAATCTCTGAAAACGTGAAAACAAAGTAAGTACAAAGTTCTCTCTCAAGTTGAATCATTTGAAATTTGTGTACATACTTTTATGGTTTTAATGCACAAAATATCATACAAAAGCAACAAACAACAGTGGCAATTTACAAACGCTCACGCCAACGGAGTCGTAAACAATGTATATAACATATTACGTATGTTATAATGATGCCTGACATTGCAGCACTTGTCGTTTGGAGTAAATGTGCTTTGCGAATAATGTCTCTATACCGTATACTTAATACCTTTACAGGTAAAATAATCACTCGAGCATCATCGGACTTGACTCAAATGTCACTTTCACTCACTCTGTATGAGTTGCTGTCTACTATGAGCATATTATATACAATATATACATACGATGCAATGTACTTGTGTAGAGTTGAATATCTCACCAGTTTCGTTGAGTTAATTTAATCATCATGACGTACCATTATATTTGTGTGTGTGTGTGTGTGTGTGTGTGTGTGTGTCACGGTGGTACTGCTGGTAGTAAAAATTAGGTGTCGAAACGGACACCATTGATGGCATTATTGGTACGGTATAACGGTATAAGCCACACGTAAGTGTTATTGCTACCATAGTAGGTATACAGATATATAACAACAAATACGATAGGTTTTTAGGCTTCGAAGTACGTCGACATTAAATAATTATCCGCAATTATTCATTCCAGAGTGCGGAGTGCCTACCTCCTCATTTACGTGCGACGAGAGAACAACTCGTGATTTTTAATCTCCGTAGGGTACACATATGGGAACATATATATGTATATATGTACTTGATGAACGAGTACAACGTACTATGTGCTCACGTATACACGAGGTATATATAGAAGCAGCGTGCCCAAATCAGCAGGTATATATTGTAAATACCCACACGATGGGTGAATTAACATTCCAGCGTCCGCAGTCGCAAATGCTCGAGCCTTTCTAAGTACAGGGAGGGTTATTGGATTCCTTTTTTTTAATTTTTTTTTTTAACCTTTGTTCTCTAGTTTGGCTCGAAAAATTGTATTGTATTACACTTTTTTTTTTTTTTTTTTCTACAAACATGCACCAAGAGCACTAAGTGTTATATATTAGTATACACACGATGACGAGCCTCATCTGGTGCTGCTCCTTACGGAGAGAGAGCATCCGCGTCACGATCCAACTCGCGTGAGCAGAGCAACTAATATTATTGTTACCTCGTAATATATACATGTGTATACCGGGTGCATTTTAAGTACACGATTGAGGTTCATGACATCGTTTTATCCCACCTTTTAAACTTAAAAGTTCGCGGATCGTATAAAGTAGTATTAATAATAATGAATAATAATAAATAATAATAACAATAATAATAACAGTAACAGTAACAATGATGTAAATTCACTGAGGAGGGATTCAAGCCACATGCGTGATACACGATTCTGGCAAGCCATATTCAAGAGGTAATAAAAATGGTACAAGGAGCTTGCGTAAAACATCAAAGCAATGACGACAAAAAGGGTCCCACCGCCAATACGTGAAATAAGCTTCAAAGACATCGGATCAAAGCATTACGTATTAATGAAAAACGCGATACACGTGTGCATCATAGAGCCCTCGGTTGTAAAGCTTGCAAGTATGATTTTGAGTCCTGACAAAATCTGTATCTTTTGGATCAAGTGGTCCCTTTGAAGATCAAAGCTTTCACATGACATTATATATCATGTTTACATGTTTAGGACACGATGGTGCAGTGTTGCAGGTCAGCGACGGTGCACAATGAAGGATATACAACATATACACGCAAAAGGGAAACATACGTGTAGAATGATTTTCAAAAAGGAAGAGGAATAAGGTGAATTTAGCAGGGAGTTTCAGTATCGTACGAAATCGCTAAAATATTATACACACGATAGCCAGCCCGTTTACCGCAGCGCTAATGCTGTAAGAAGCAAAATCCGACCATCATCCCACTCATAACGGATAACCCACCATGTGTAAATAATTTGTAACTACAACGAGAACTTGGCTTAAAACGAAGATTATTCCTACAGCGTCCAAAACTTCTGTCCCTCTGTATGATTTTTTCTTCTTCTCTTTTTACATAAATTACAAGATACCAAGTACGAGTAAAGGAGTTATTTTTTAATTTTTTTTATTGTTGTAAATATATACCTTACATGCGCGTACTATAAAGTAGCTTGGCAGCAGTGGAGCGCGACGACGTTGTCGATATCCTCTCCGTAACCGAATTAATAAACGTACGGGCTAATTTTCCCATACCCTTGTTGCACGAGGGAGGTCATACACGCATATATATACGTGTACTAATAGCGAGCGAGCGAGCGAGCTGTCTCGATGGTTTGCGGGCAACGGGAGCCAAGGAGAACGGAGGAGGAAGAGAGGAGTAAAAAAACAAGGTACTGGGTGACTCGTTACCCAAAGAAGTGCTCTCCGACGTGAAATAAGAAAAAAAAAAAAAAAAAAAAAAAATTAAAAGTAGCGTTTGCTAAACCTGTGTGTGGGCAAGGGTATATAGGTTTAGGTGTACTACTAAAAAAAACTTTACTACATTTACTACGCACGTAGTGGGTGTACTCGTATAGATGTAGGTACTTAACTTCCGAGCCGTTGGTATCATCCATTGTACGTAGCAAAGTTTTAATTAAACGCGGCTCATGGGGAGGATTGATAATTTTCCCGATGCAAGAGAGTTAAGTTACTACAGCTAATCCGGAGGGTGTATAGCCCCTTTGGCGCTCTACATGAGAAATGAAGGAAAAAAAAACCTGCACGAATAGGCAGTGGATTACTTGTGGTAAGGAGGACTCGCTATTTAGTTTCTGCTGCCAGAAAGTATGTGCGAAAGTAGGTAAGGTATATATATAATATGCTATCCAGTCGCGTGCTGGTGGGAAAGAGGAGGGCTCAACTTTTCGAGTCATCGGCGACGACCGAGCGACTTTGGTATTGGTTTTATTGCTCATTCGTTTTCGGCAATCGGGCACCCAACATCACAAACGCGCATTTGTTATGCAAAGCGTCTCCCTCACACCAATCAAGCATCGGCGCATTCATTAATTTCCACACAATCGACTCCAGGGTAATAACAATGTTCAATAAAAACAGTCATCTATCGGCGAGCCAATTCACCAACAACGTACATCGGGTAGTTATCAATATGTATTCGCATACCAAGCGATACACGTCTTCGCAGCACACCTACCTGTATCGCGCAATCGTACGCAACTTTTGCGTACCTTCTACACACACATACATACCAGATATATACCTATTATACAATACAGGGGACAACCGACCGTGACTGTTGCACTTTTATAGGGAATAGGGAGGTATTGTACACGAGTTGTTGGGCGGTCTCCGCAACCAAGACGAAAAAACGCTTAATATGTAATGGAGAGCGGCGGTGCTCTGACGAAACTTTAAGCGATTCTATCCCATGGATGTGACGTATATATATATGTACACTTGTGGGATCGCCGAAATATTCTCGAGCCGAGAGACAAAGGAGCCTACGTATAATTGTAAAATGCACATAATATATATACATAGGTACGCGTATTACATATACGTTACCGTTTGCCAAAGGGGATAAATTCCAGAGGACGCAACATCCTCGTCGGAAATGTACGTAAGAGAGAAAAGAAGAGGAGTTGGGCTAGAAAGCGGCTAAAAGTGCGAGGAGGGTGCGATCGGGAAGGAAGATCGCATACCTCTCTGTGTGCGAATGTTACGTGTATCTACGTGTATGTATGGCCGTCGTGTGTTTTTGAGTTTAATGTGCGTATCTGCATGAGAAGTGGAAGGGGCTCGTTTCAATGGAAGGTTACGTTGGCCTATTATTTATGAGCAGCCGAGAGAGAACTTACACTCGCTCTTTTGTCGCTGTTGTTGCTACTTGTTGATTGTATGTTTGTGTGTGTACAAGTACCCGTACACAGTTATTTGCAATCCCAACCAGATAAGACCGTCTCTTTTCTTTTCATTAAATTTTTTTTTTTTTTCTTTTCTCTTTGACGGCTGTTGTTCAAAACACTAATTTTGATTCGTTGAAGACAGACGCGTGTGTGTGTATTTTATTGTAGGTATACTTTTTTTCTCTTACTTCATTTGAAAGTATAATATACACTTAATGTACGATGACAAAACATTTTTCCAAACAATCGTGATTGAGCGTATGGACGAGATTAACAACAGCATGGATGCCGATCGATGAATCAGCTCGTTCGGACCAAATTTAAATAGTCATGGTACCCAGTAGTCGATACCGCACATGTGTGTCAGTTAAAAATAGATACAAGATTTTCACAACACCATCTAGCCTGCAATCACTGAATTACAAAAAATGCTGAATCAATAAATCATATTTTATCGCATGTTTTTAGAGACTCTTCGAACTTCTAAATTTCGTATATCAATTTTTTCTGTAGGAGAAAGTCTACTATAGATCCCAATAACTTTATTAAGCGTACCATCTCTGATACTAATTTTTTTTTTTTTTTTTTTACATTTGGTTGATAAATTCATTTGTGTAATTAATTAATAAGCTAATATCACAATGCATAGAGTTTTCCTGCAGTAAAGTAGTGGTAAGCATAGGATGAAAGCGCCAACTCTATCATTATATTAAGCCAAAACTTATAGGTTTGGATGAAGAATAAGCGCTATCCTTTTTTTATAATTCACTTATTTATTAATTTATTTTTTGTTGAACTTGCAGATATGCTCGACAGCGTAGTTGGGTATTTGCGCACTACCCGCATTAACCCTCGAGAGTTTTGAGCGTAAGTGCTGAATATCAAAGCCGTAAGTAGTTTAAAGTTGCAAAGGATGCAATTACCATTAGCTCAGTGTTGTAATGCTGCACATCCTAGCAGCATGGCATTAAAAATTGGCTTATATGTATATATATATATGTATGTACACGTGAGATTTTTACGAGCACGTAGGAGCACACCTCTCGGCTTCGGCATAGCTGACTCGAAGAGATGCTCGTGACGCGCACAAGATCTACGAACGTATGCACGCGTATAATGTACGCGTGTGCATCTTAAGCTTGTAATTCAAGCAGGATTCCGTTTTTTCGCTTTCATGTGTATTACGTTTACATAAATCGACAAGAATTACACGCGTTATTTTGAAAGAGAAAACTTAAGGATTTTCTCTTACCTAATGCGTCGCTTTTCTTTCCTGCATAACTATTTGTATAGATGCGTGTACGTATCAGGTAGAAAAAAAAAAATTTGAAATTAAATAAAAATCTGACTTGATTTGCAACCGCATGTTTGTATACCTTTACGTGATAAAACTTAACGCTTGTTGAGTTGGAATTTTGTAAGACAGAGATTTCTTGCGTTCCATCGGTGCTCGATTTACCATCGAGTAGGATTTTTTTTTTAACTTAAAAAAAAAAAAACTCAGTGAGGAATACTAATAAGCTAAATTAAAGAATTTGCCCCAAGTTGAGATGGTTATATTTAATGGTGTTAAAGAAAAAAAAAAAATTAGAATTGAATACATTTAAAACATTTTGTTTGGTGACCTCTCGAATTTTTTTCTTACAAGTTAGTCCAACGTTTAAGCATGAACAATGAAAAATTCAGAACGCAAATAGGTTATCCCCTTCCAGACAATATCTCCGTACACCACAATTATCGATAAACTTTGAATAAATTGTTTGGATTGTACTAGTGAGTTTAAATTAATTACATTATCAATGAATCGTAACGAAGTTTCAATAATGTAACGAAAATTTCTTCTAATGGTCAAATTTCAATTTAAACGTTTTTATATCAAGAAATAGTAGTTATAGGGCTAAAAAACTAATTTATTTCCTTTCACACGTACGTATTAAGATTCTTGCGTATAGGATTTCAAGTAGTGACTATTAAAATTTTTATCAGATTTCCGGACGTGGATCCACATTGAAATCTTGGTACTTTCCATTATCCACGAGGCATGCAGTCATTAAAAAGTAAATATCTAACAGCAGAAGAGAATTGGCAAGCATAGTATACCAACTTATGGCGCGAGAAAAATCACGAGGCTGAAATCGAGTAAATGCTGCTGTAACACTGTATACGTGTATGAGACGTAACGCATACCTATGTATACGACACGAGATGAAAGTGAAAACACACGACATGAAGATACGAGCTCGCTTGCATTACCTCTCGCGCTGACCCAGTGCCTCTGTACGATCCTACTCGGGAATCTAGGCTACGGTTTCTCCTACCCCTTGTACATTTTTGTCTCATTTCTCTCCTGTTTGTTGCTGTTTATTATTACTCACCTGGAAATCTATTTACTTGTAATTCTGTTTCTACTCCTCTGTACTCTTACAATCTTTTTCTCCCCAACGAGTTTATAAGAGTTTCTGCCCTTTCTTTGTTAATCAACTTGCACTTTTTCCTATGCTAGATTGTGAATAATTTGTTTTTACGTGTAGAAAAGCACAAGTTACTTTGTAGCATATACCCTACCTGTCGCACGTAACAGTACACTGCATTGGCTAAATCAGGCTCTTGAAAGTACGTCTATATAAATCGTAGAGAGAAATATGTTGCATATCGTGCAATCTTTTGATTCTACGTGAATTTCGTAAAAAATTTCTTTAAAAGTTTCGTTTTTTAGATATTTATAGAAAATTTATTTTACCGATTGTTACATTAATTTATAATATTTTTAAAAAATGTAACAAATCATAGGAAAATGTGAAATGTATAAAATGCGTGTTTGCTTGAAAAAATAATTAAAACACATTAGCAGACACATACGTATGCGTATAAACTATAGAGATAAATTTTTATTGTTAGTATGACTGATTGTATGACGTCGGTTTATGTTGTATTTTCGTGAAAAACAACGAATATGTGAATTTCTTTACTGTTTGACGAAATAATTTTAATGAACAAAAATAATTTATCAAGTACTTAAACAAAGTATTCAAGAGGATACATCTGACAATTGAGAGTCGATTAAGGTGCTACATCAGGTATTTTGACAAAGTAATTTAAATATCCTAGACGGACAGTTGGACGAAGGAAATAACGAAGGCACTGGCACGATATAATTTTGTAAATTAATAGGTACTTTCGTAGACGCTTGTATCTATTTATCCATTGCTAAAAAAAAATAAAAAAGTGGGAATAGCATTGTCAATTTCAGCACCCGCTGTTTTTTCGCCCGTGATATTGTTGGTGGTAAAAAATGCGCGTGAAACGTTAAAAAAAGTGAAAAAAAAGCCACAATGAAGTAAACGCTGCTCTTACGCAGCGCGTGTAGAATATCTACATATACATACCCGCGAGTCATTTCAGATGCTGCCGGCGCACAGTGTTCGCAGAGACCTCGAGAAAGGAGACCCGAAAGCAAAGGCAGGAGGGAAAAATGAAAAAAAGCCTCCCTGCACCTTACCCTTACACACGCGACTCTGTTCGTGAGAAAAATCGGAGATGCCGCTTGCACCACTGCACTCAGCGTACATAGCAGTCGCGCCAAGGAGAGGGAGGATGAGAAGCGGAGGTCGACGACCCATAGGTCTGCTGCGCGTGAACTTTCTTATTGAAATTGCACGGAGTGGCGTTGGGGGCGAAAAACTTTCCGTGACGATTTCTTGTCGGGATCGTGGCATTGGTGACTAAAATGTCGACCCATTCACGAGGCACAGAGAGAATCTCCCTTGTTAATTAAATTTTTAATCTAATGAATAAATGAGCAAGATAACAATGGTCTTGTAAAAACGTTTTTCACTTCGTATTTATATTATAACGCGCGCAATGCATATCTAGTTTGATAAATGAATCCTTGCATGCGCGTATATTTGGAAAAGCTTATGTATAATCGTAGACGTTTACGGAATATTTGATTTTTATTGGATATGTGGGATATTCACGATGTCTGTATCATACTCGTAATGTATATTTTCTCTTTCACTTCCTTGCTAAAGGTACAAGTGTTTGCAATTTTTTTTTTTAATTCACGTAAAAATACCATTTCAACAAAAATTACAACACTACTTTGTTTATAAAAATACATAATCGTATGCCAATAGTATGTACCATATACTAGACGTCACGACTACAAATATGAGCACCGAAAAAGTCATTTCTGACACCGGGAACTAGGTCCGGTTGAATCAAACATTTGAGACTTTCTTAATAAATAATTGTATTTTTTCGAAATTGTTTTTTTCCATATGGCAAGTTTATACTCATAACTGAGTCGTATTATTACAAAGTTTTGAGGCTCTAGAACAGTTATTGGCCGAATAAAAAAAAAAGATTCAACTTTCGACTTTATCGGTGGTATACTTCGACCATTTAAAACAATTGTTAACCAATTTCAACAATTCAGGCATAAAATTAACTACATTTATATTGTACCTACGACAGTTACAACATAAATTAGGGATATTGTCAATTGACTTAGAAGCTATGATGACAAAACTTGATTTTTCTCGATGAAAAAAAAAAAAAAGTTAACAAAAATCTTTTGCCTAGTTAAAAATGAAAGGTGCTCACCTTTAAGTAAGTACATGAATGATTAGCCTTCCAATTTATTGTATATTTACGAATACGTCACTGCTTATCACTCAATGATTTACTTGACAATAGTGCCTTAGTGCTAGGAAAAGAGTCGCTGGTTCATAAAGTGAAAACCATGTAACCCATGATCCGGATCCATACAGTGATTATGGACGTGAAGCTACTCGTTGTTCGGTTCGCTCGAGATGAGGCGAAGGACAGGGACGTGAAAATGGCCCGCACGCAAATATACACTGGTGTGTACTTGTATGAAAATAGGCACGCGCGCGGCGGGATGCTCATCAGGTCCTCAATCTCATCAACAAAGTGACGGCGGCGTATACCTACTACACGCGCTTGTTGAGAAATCATCGTCAAAGAGCGCATTCATCATCGAACAAAAGACTATGGTTGCATTTAGGTGTACGGACTCTCATGTACACTTATATATTACACAGCGAAACATCCGGTGGATTTAGAATTCCGCGCTGCCGCGTGTGATCTCATCTTTATCCCTCGCAGGTATAATTGTACGCACATGTAGATACGCTTAGTAGGCGCGTAACAATGAATGTGCGACTTTGTGTGGGGGTGAAGATCTTTTTTTTGCGTGTTTACCTTGCGTAATTAAGATCTGCTTTTACTCCGTGCTGCCGTTATTCATACATGATTGCTGGCTCAACTTGGAACTTGAATATTCCATTACACGTAATTGTGTGAAACACTTGTAGAAAGACAAATATATTACCTTTAGATAATATGCGCCTTCTATTATTTCTTTCTTATTACAAGTGTAGCTTTCATTTATCGTTAAAAAAAAAAATAAATAAATAAAAATAAAAAAACCATTGGACACGAAAATCTTGAAAATTTGATGATTTGAAGTTGCCCTACATATGTTTGTGGTCGTAAGGCCAATTATTAGAGTGAAACAAAAGAAGGAAAATTTTGAAAAAAATTTTCATGCCATTGATGGTGATAATCTTTTTAAAGTTTGAATACAGAAAAAAAAATTTTTTTAATACAAGAATTGCCAGGGCCACACAAATTTCATTGTTTCAATGAAAAAATTCTTGCAATCATCGTTTGGATGTACATAATAATAGAGTGAATACGTTTCTGGCTCGTAAATTACTGGCACTCGTTTCTTGCCGTGTATAGTCATGAATCCGGAGTTATACTAGTTCTAATGACAAGGTATCAGGAAGAAAACTCCTTATTTTAACATTAACCTACAATGCCACTTGAATTATCACATACAAAATTTGAACAATTTTGTCAGTCAAGACGTGAAAAAACAGGCGTATTGGGAGGCTTGTAACACTTTTTCGAGGATCATTCACCAACAAAGATGGGCTCGTAGCGCTGCAAGCAACCGAAGTAACATTAGATACGCGGGGTCTTAAATTAAAAAGTTCACGCACAGGCCGCACTTTTTCAGATATTGATCAATTGAAAACTCTTAATAAATACACAAAGTTCAATAGTTGCATCCTATATAGTTTTTCCGCCCGAGAAAGAATCGAGAACGATCTTACCCGTAGGCTATTTGATACACCGATTCGGAATCATTGGCACAGAGAGACCGAATTCCATTGAGTTCGGATCGAACAATTATCACGTGGGCGTAACGATGGATTGAAATTTTTTCGTTGGAACAACAATATAGTTGCCACACGCGTAATCCATACGAACGCGCAAGCCAAAACCTCAAGAGATGAGAGTGCATGAGCGTTTTTTACAAAAACCCCTTGATTATCGTTCGTAATAGCCACCCTTGTGAGCTCAAATGTACACGGCATACGTATACCCCTCGATCGCCAAGTACCCCGCGTAATGGTAAATAAGCATACCCATATATACTTTCGCCGGAGCGAACAATTCGATCGATCGGCCAGTTAAGCCTTACGCAACACCAGCACAAGCACTGCTTATATATGTACATTAACATCAGCAAGCATTCAATTTCCCTCTATGTATATACACATATGCATATATGTATACACACCTGTACACCAGTTGAACGTGTTCTGCCGAAGCATCAGCAGCATCTATCCTGATGCATTCACGCTCCTATTATGTGCATGTCCGCTCTGTGCAATGTACAGGTAGATACGTGTATATACATGTATATATATGTATATCCACTGCCGTACAACACAAACCGCAATCGAGAGCGCATTAACGCGCGCCACCGTAATGGTGAGGCTCATCATTTTCCTCGATACGTGCACCCTGATGGCACGTGCACGTACGCTCGTGCTATTGCTTGCGCAATCAAAGAAGATGTGTCTGTGGGCAATACACCTGCGTTTGTGTAACTACGCGCCGTGAGAAAAGTGAGACAAAAAAAAAAAAAAAAAAAAAAATTAATGCGTAACGCGACCTGGAGACGAGTACTCGTGTATACATGTATATTTTGTTGGTCGATGGAGAAGAAAAAGAGGCGCGATGAGATGTTGGAGGTATGCACGAATCGAAAGGGGAACGATGAGCAAAAAAAGCCACCAACGCCAGGCGCTGCGTCCGTGTAGGTGTACATGTATATACATACAACTCGTGTTCCGTTGTGAGAATCGATATCGATTTGTAAGCCAAAGCCCATGTGTGTATATACATATAGCCTATATGTATTGATATGCCCGATACGCCTTGTATATGAGCCGAGGGAGGGAGAATTTCAAATCAGGGGTGACTTGATTGATAACGCTTGCAGGTGATGGACGGTTATGCTTGACTTGTACTGTTTGATTTTTTTTTTTTTTTTTTCATTAGTTTTTCACAATTTCTAAAAATCCAACCATCAATCTTTCATAACCAATCTAGTTATCATCCGTTGCAGTGGTTCAAGTCATGAGTGTGGAACGAAAAGCCCAGTTCTACCAGCAAGTTCGTGAATTGCCAGTGAGAGAAATTCAAGTTGAATTGTGGGGGTAATGGGTGTACGTAAAGTATCCCTTACTCGGTGAACATTCACTCATTCAAATTTAGAGAGCATACAGTTGTTTCTTCAAACTGTACACACATACGTGCTCAGACGGCTCATTTCTCGGCAAAATACGCTAATACTCTTGTAGCGGTTCGGTAACTGCGCCAAAGGCTCTGCAACACACCTTTTTTGTAGTAGACACTTTATGGGCACGGATATCGATTATTTTGCATACATGCACATCCAATAACTCATAGGTTCCAGTCGAGGGAACCTTATTTAAGTTTTAATAGCTCGCGAGGCTAAGGAGTAAACGAAAGGGTTAGCGAAGGAAAAAAAAAAAAAAAAAAAAAAACCCAAAATTTGGTAGCTCAATGTGCGTTTACTACTTGTCACTTAGTATTTTAATTTTGTCTCAACGACTCTGCAACGCAGACGTACTTCTGAGAATTTTTTTTTTTTTTTTTTTTGAATGCTGAGTCGGCGTAATATTTACTTTGACCTCGATATTATTTATACGCGAGAAGGGAAAAAAGCCAAGCAAGACGGAGGCGTCGTGGCGCACGCACTCAATGGCATTCAAGTACACACGACACAGAGGCGTGAGAAGGCAACGAAAAGCTTGGTGGAAAATGATTATGACGTATTCACGAGTAAGTATACAAGTGCAGAGAGAGGGGGTGTATGAGGACTGCGTGGAAGGCAAGGAGTGATTTTAAGGACGGCTTTGCGAAGAGTCAGCCAGAGAGAAGGGAGGGGTGTGCAGGGATGATGGAACGAAACCTGACAATATCATGATTTATAGCCAAAGTCTATTCGTTAATGGACCCGCGAAGACTGTAATTTCGCGCTGTGCGTATACACTGTTACAGCAATGGTTTTACCCATACACGTAGAGTTCTGAATCGAGATGTATGGTACACCTACATGTATACTTACACGTGGGCTGACAAATTGACGAGTCATTTTAAATCCGCGTGCGAGCACGGCAGTTCTCGCGCAACTAATGCCATCGTCGTCACCACCGCAATCCACTCGTCTCTGATTTATGCTGATGACTGTGCCTCATTGCCCCCATAAATATACTGTACTCTTATTTGTTACACACATGTATAGAACATCGTACTTATAGTCACCCCACCAGTGCAAGTAAGCGTATGTGCACGTACGATGGTTAACTTTGAACTTTGGTCTATTATCTGTTCGTACATTCAGCCCCATTCTGGCGCTTGGACCAGCGAACCGGAGGAGAAGAAGGATGAGCTGCTCCTTACATGTATAATATACGAGGGAGCGCGAGCGCGTGATGACAAAGGGCCCTCGCTTGATACGAGCGGCTTTGCGCAACGTTGAGATCGTTTGCGGCAATATCGTTGCGGAGAGACGTCGTCTCGCGCTCCGCTCGTCTGGATGCTCGCTCGTTTATTTGTTTATTTTTTTTTCTCTCTCTTTTTCTTTTTCTTCTCCTTTCTTCGTATATACTTACCTGCACAATCCTCCTTGGCATCGGAGTCGTCTGCGAGACGAGATGAAAAATTTCAACTGCAGCTCCATCTCTCTCTCTCTCTCTCTCTCTCTCTGTCTGGTTAAATTTACGGCCGCGGCTATGTGTTTTCGCATTGTTGGAAATTGCACCCCCTGATTTTGTGTTTATTAATTATACTCGATGCGCTCGTGCGTGTACACGCTCTGTGGTTAAAATTTATATTTGTACTAATATCATTAAAGCTGAACTTATATTTAGTCTTGAGTTTTTTTTTTTTTTTTCATACGGATCCATCGATTTATTTCCGCTGTAAGCGCCAGTACAGCTGAGATAAAAAATTAAACATACACTCGACTGGTTTATTTGGTGTTCACCCGCACGTCATGCTGTGTAAAAAAAAGCAAACGTAAAGCTTCGTTTAAAGTTCTTTTTTTTTGTTCGTAGAATCGTTCATACACACGTGGATGTAAACGTAAAAAAATAAGTCCATTGGAATTCTAGTCCCTCCCAAAAGGCACTTTTACAGCTACAACTGTAGTCAGGTATTCCAAGTAAAGGGAATCAATGTGTAAATCGTATGTATGTACATATATATTGAACTGTTGGCTCGGCCCGCTAATGGCGCACTATCCCTCAAATGCGCCACAGTCGTCATTGTGTTCCCAATAGCTTCCAAACGATTCGCGAAAAACGTAGTAAGGCTAATAGGTGTAGGTATCGGGGCGCGGGCCCGAAGCTGCAAAGTGCACGGGGGCACGAGCATCACCGAGAGGATTATTATTTATTATTGCGGGTCTTGACGGAGGGCCGAACACGAGCGAGAGAGCGCGGCTGTGTGTCATGAGAGCTGGGAGCGCCGTTCGCAAGACGTGAGTACGTAATACGGAGAAAGATACAGACATTGCAGCCCGATCACGGTTCTGCTGCAGCTGGGGCTCAGCCCCTCTTCTATATATATATGTAAAGTACGTGATTCGTAGGAAAAAAAAAAAAAAGTTAAGTATTTTGAGCACCTTGTAGATGCTCTTTCCGTGACAAGTGCTGCTTAATTGTAGGGTATTGTGCGTCTGTCTTTTTATATGCACGGGGGCCTTTGACGCAATGGTCGTTTGACAGTACATTGAGCTATGAGGATGTTATACATGTACCTCGATTGGCTTCCGATATTGCCGCTTTTGTATGCAAATTTAACTCGAGTTCCGTTCTCTCCAGGTGGAACGGTGGGGCACTCGAGTACGATTCACACGCGGCGCGAACGAACAGTTCGCTACGGGTAGGTTATCGGCTTTTCCAAGTCAGAGAGTTTCACTGGGTTATTTGAGAATTCAATGTTTACCGTCTGCCGTACTGTTGTATCTCTCTTCCCCCCTCCCCCTCGCTGTCGCATTGCACTATGTGTTTGTTATTGCTGGTGCGTGAGGGGCCTTTGATTAGCGCAGCTGCAGCGATCCAATTTTAATGTACAGAGTGTAATTTTACGTGGATCGGGATGTCTTGAAGTTTGAACAATTTTCATAGCAGGGAAAAAAAAATGTCCATAGGAGCAATGACGTCGATCGATATTTTATGTCCTGCCTGTATGTTTACCAAACGTTTATTTAGTTGTGCACTGTGCAGATTGGACATACGCATATTCGTACTCATTTCAGCGTGTATTCCAGATTTTTTGGCAAACTCAAAGGGATTCAACCAGCGTTACTCTTTTTATCTGTTCCTTGTATAGTTTATAATGTATACTACTTATGTGTACGTACTCACAGGTATACAAGCGCAAAGAGAACCACAAGCCAGACTAGAAGATTGCGTGGCTCAGAGGATTTTGGCTGACAAAATACCTCCATATACGTTCACCCCCATCCCCTCAATATTTTATTATCGTAGGCGTTGTATTGCAAACTGATACTTTCCACATCACCTGGGATAGGGGGGAGTTGAAAAATTATGGACACAATTGTATGTGTTGGATGCATTATTATATATGGCTTCGAATATGTTTAGTCGAGCACGTAGATTTCAAAGATCGTCCGGGGGGATGGGTTTTGCATTGCTTGCACAGAAAGCTTCGCGAGCAAGAGCATGCGATCCTTATCTTCCTGCGAAGCTATTATCCTGGTATTATTATTAGGTACGGATTTTGACTGCCTTTGAAGCTTTGGCTGGACGGTACAAATACATTTGTATACTTACACAGTAGACGACGAGGCAGTTGAGAGTCGGGAGGCTCGCATTGCTCGCCAAGCGGATTTCAGCATGAGCAAACTCTCTTTGATTAGTTGTGCAAATAATAGCTTGTCGAATTTCTTCATTTGTCGTGAAAAAACGTCGTTGTTTTTATATTTACAAGCAAATTGGGAAACCGTAAGATGCTTCTGCGATTAACTCAGGGTTTTGAAATTCGACTTATTTGCGTTGTAATATATTGTACGTACCTACAAAAGATTATTGGTATTTCTAGAACGCAGTATCTTGTGTCACTACAAAAGTTTTATTGTAATTATGTTATTAAGATTTTCAAAGCAGATTAGCTAGAGCAAAGTAACAACGTTCTCGTCACCGTTTACTTGCTAACGTAATACTGGTGTGCGTCTGGCAGCTAATACCTACGGGGTCAGTAGAATTTGCAAGTTTTCAACAGGTTGTATAACTTTAGGTGATGATTTTTTGGAAAAAGAGTGACACACTCTTGGACAATCAAATTCGTAAAAAAAAGCTCTAATTTTTATTTGTAGCAAGATGATTCCAGAGACAATTATGTATTTTCCATTTTACTTTCTTCTTTATCTGTTATTGCCAATTAGGTTAATCCGAATTGTATTTCTGGGATATTTGTTAGTGGTATAACATTAGAGAAGCCATGGTTTGCTTGAACTACATTGATATAATGGTATTTTAAATAAAAGGTCTGACTTTTCGTGATATTTGCAATGTATGAATAGAAAAAAATTGTTCTATCAAAGTTTGACTAAAGTTTCGTACAACTAAAAATTATTTATTCCTATAGCGAATGCCAAGTTTGAGTAAACAAATGTTATTACCGTGACGTGCTCGTTTCTTGACGTCTAAAAACTTGAAAAAAAAAAAAAAAAAAAAAAAAAATGACGTAACTCGAGAGAATAACTGTGTCAAACGTAGGATTCATGGAAGGGAGGCGAAAAGCCTGTGCTGCTCGCGTATTATAGCTCCGTGTTGCGAGTGCGAGGGTACAATGTAATACGCTCCTTTGTCCGTTCGCGCTCTATATTATGTACGCATAGCTGCAGCCGTGGGTTACAAAGTGCAATGAGGGATGGACCAAAAAAAAAAATGCGAATAGCTGCGGGGCTGCGTTAAACCCCTTCGTGATATGAAGCTCTGCATGCCACGAATCGTATAGTTTCCGACCCTTGTGATTACACCCTGTTAAATTCATACGGTATGTAGAGGTAATTCAAAAGACTCTGTAACACACACACACGTATATATATACAAAAGTTGCGCGTTTGCGACCAACTGTTGAAATGTTGAATATGAATTTCGGTAGTAATACATACATGGAGTAAAATACGTTTGTACCGTAGTGCTTATGAGTATAATCGAATTGTAAAGCAATTGCCTACAGTGTAGTCAACGTCGGAACAAGAAAAAAGAGCTATGGATTGCTCGCAAGGACCGAGAAGTGAGTCAGTTAATGGGCCACGAGAAAGACGAAAGGTAATAATACACAAACACATAGTTGTCGGAGGCTGAGGGCTCAAAAAATCCCACAGCGTAGCCACACGTACAAACCAAGACGAGTCGCAGTAAGCGGGATATGGGCGCGGCTGGGGCCCGCAGCATCGGCGACGAGTGAACACCATCACGCGGGTTAACTTGCCTAGTGGGTAAACGTCGACTCGGCCAGGAGGGGTAAACACCGCGGTTCGACCTCCTGCACACCATTGGGGCGCAAACACCCTCGGCTAACCAATTCCCCACATCCACCCCACTCCCTAATCCCATTAAGGGTTGCTGCGTCAATACGAGGAAATGGGGGGGGGGGCTTGCAGAGAGGCAGTGGGTAGCTCTCCCTCCCTGATTCAGCACAGAATCGCAATGTAAAATCTACACGCACTGTGCAGGGTATAGATAACGTATAGTCTTAACTTGGGAGGCGTAAGAGCCGTTAACACTTACAAGTTGTGCGTCGGATGTAAGCTGTCGCGTCGCGTATCCGCTGACAAAGCTTGACGATCGGTCGCCTTGAGTCGCTGATGCGGCATCTCCTATTCGGTGTACTTTCATTGATGATGACGGGCACGTTAATCGGCGATGATTACGTGTGCCGCTGCAACGACGGAGCAAGCTTGATCTTCCTCTATACGTGTTACATCGTATGCCACGTACCGATCGATTGTGGCAAAGAGACAGAGGATATCTGGGCGTGTGTGTACCCTGATCCAGAGAGCACGTAAAGGACTTGGCTGTCAGCTGGATTGATCGCTATTCAGCGCACACGGAGAGTGAATTAGGATACCCTGTACAACCATCACTGCTTTACGTGCGACAATTTGTCCTTACGACTGACTTTGGCCGACCTATCTTCTGCATCCAATAAGGTATCCGAAGAATTAATTTGCTGATGCAGGTATCGGTACGATTAGAGTTGATTATTCGTGTATTGAAGGTGATCATACTAACTTTTTTTTTATATAAAAACCCTGAGATGATTTAACGAAATCAAGCTTGATACCTACCGTAAAACGTATTACGTGCATCCCAAAAATCGTTGTAAGCACCACGTAGCGCGAAAATCCACATGTTACTTCAGAAATAATTTATATTTGTACGTATCCGCTCCGATGTTCAAAAATAGTTTATGTACATTAACTGCTCTCTATATATGCCAAATTACCTTGCAGTGGTAGATCAAAGTCATACACATCCATCTGAAGAATTGTCTCGTCATCGCGATCACCCCGACAAAAACAACTCATTGAATAAGTGCCGTAAACTTTGATGAATCAAACACGCGCGAAACTTTATCTCCTTTTAGGTGGGAATGCGGAACATCATACCTACCAAAAATACCTCTCCCTGACACCACCGCTTCCTCCAATTGATCCTAAAATCGGAGCTAAGCTAGAGTGGATGTAGGTCAAAGCGTCGGTCTCATCTCTCTCTCTCATTCATCTTTGGAAGTAGAGCCATATGGTGACGGATGTTGCCCCTATGGCGAGTGTCGAAACTTTCTTAAGGGATTAGGCCAATTACCAAGTTGAGGGTTTGGACCGTGAGAGAGAGAGAGAGAGAGAGAGGGGAGGGGGGAATTTAGAACGCGTTATCTTATCGGTCGGGCATTAGATTTATGGAGCTCGACACTTGGAGTCAGCGAGGGAGGAAATTTTTTAGGCCAGAGATCGGCCAAATGCCCTGGACCGACAACAAACGAGGATGGGGGGAAATTTGGGCACCGAAGTTAGGTGACAGGGTGGTCATTGATGTCCCGAATGGGATGGCCATTAGTGCCTTACACATCGCTCTGGGGATACTCGTGCCTGCGTAGCTTTGATTACGACAATGACGAGGGTGAGGCTTAGGGAGCGGAGTACCCTTAGCCTTTGATTGCGATTGACATGGATCAATCTTCACCTAGTACGAGCTTTCGATTGTCAAGGGGCGAACAGTGGGCGCACATGCATTTATCAACGCTCATCGTCAACTGCCGATCATGTGAATGCTATACATGCATTTGATAGCTAATGAATAATTCATCATGTAATCCGACTGTCTTAGCGATAGATTCGGAGGATGCGTTTTGAAAGTTTGTTTTAATTTGGCAAGAGTGCAAGGAATAGAAGCTCGATCAATTTTTTTTTTTTTTGTTTCACAAAAATATCAAGTTTGTCCTGATTCAAGATAAGAAAATTACACACGTCGTATGATTATGGCACTCTTTGATTCAGTATGTCTGGAAAATCAAGGTGCTTGTCACTGTTTCATTTATCCTTCCTTTTTTATGTCACGTTACCTTTTACCCTCATTTCAACATTACAGTAAATATTGTTATTTGTCTGCTTCAGTGCTAACTTTAAACTGGTAAGTAAATTACATTCATTAGCGCAAGCATCGCATGAACAATATTAAAATTGATTACTTCAAGTTTCATTAATTATCATTTCCTGGCTAGAATGTGAGTCAATTTTCAATTCTCGCATTATTCAGTTAAATCGTATGACTTTTCTGCTCTTCGTACAATTAACTTTCAATTAATTGTTAACTTCCTACTGTACCGGTTAGTCAAATGTGATTAAACCAAAATGTTTGCGGAAATTTTAATTTCACGGCAAATATAAATACAGTAGGTATTTTGGATGAAAAAAAAAAACACTGCTTGCAAGAAAAGTTTTTTTCTCAAATAACTCGAGCAAAGTATATAGCACGAATTGTCTGCGCGCAAAATCCTCTAAAAACTCACCCACGCACGTAAAAGCTCGGATTTATGAATAGTCGTTGTACAAAGCTCCCGGAAAATCCCTCGGAAAATTCCAAGGTAAAACCTCCGTAAATATCCAATCCGTCGTTCTATTTCTTGGACACAGTTGGATTCCAAGTGATTCCAAGGTCCCTTTTAAAACTTTCCAACGGTCCCTCCTTTACTCGCTGAATTCCGTACGCTGATCTTCTATATGTAGCCCTGTTTATACGTAGGTATACAACTAACATCCTTGCCCAGAAGCGAGTCATTCATGCATTCAAAATTTTCCAATCGAGTCTAAAAAAGCATAGATTTCGAATTTCCTTTCTCTGCGACGATCGCATCAACGGTTGGCCCTTTGCTCCCCGTGTTAATGTAATATGTACACATCCAAGAGACGTGTTTCCCGTCCATATCTACTTATCTATTATGTATCTGCTGGATCTGTTACCTCATTTTGCACTTTAACATTTCACGCTCTCACTCCTTCCACTATCAATAATCAATTCTCCAACAAACGAATACAGACTGACAGCTTGCAGCTGTATAGAGAAGAGATACAGTTACGTAATAATAGAATTGGAGGGTATACGTTACAACTGTCTGCGTGTAATAAATTAATGCTGCTTTTTCGTCTGTTCAAAATTTTACAATTTATCAAAGAAGTTTATCACGGGATGTCATTGGCGCAAGATACGTGTTGAATTTTATTTTTTATCCTCCGACTGACTGTGGAAAAGTGTTGAAAAGGATATCCAACATTATCTATTGAAATATCCATGACTTTTTTTCAACCAAGTACAATTCTTTGATAAAACATTCGTCGCAAAATGTGATTCTTTTTCTCTATACGCTTTTACGTATGGTGGCCTTGTTTGACTATTAAACGACTCTGTGCCAACAAAGTGAGATCGACAAGTTGGTGCTGATGTTTATGTCTAGGCTTATCTGAAAAAAAGCTGTGGCGTTTGATCGATACATCCGAAACCATTGATAGAACGTTCATCAGTTATCTTATTACTATTATTTCAGCTCTCTCATGTCACAGTACCAACGTAGAAAAATTTTTTACTCCATCAAAGTTCTCGAGGTAACATTTTGTTTCACTGGCTCACAACAATTTTCAAAAAAAAATCCATAAAACTACACGTACAACGATCGAATTAAGCAGCTTCATCTTGAATAGTCTCAAGTGTATCATCACTGCAGTACAAATTTACCATAATAAGCGTCCTTTTGACATGGTTGAGGGAAGAGGTAGTCTTAATGTCACGGTGTCGTACTTTTCGTTTTATCTGAGAAAAAGCTACCCGGAAAGAAGACGAGCCACACACATGAAATCCCCAGTGGATTATACGAAAAGTCCAGTGGAGAGGCGCGGCGGCGTAAAAGACTATGTACTGGGAAGTTCCATGGGCGTGGACATTCTCGCACGAAACGAGAAATTCCTCTTAGCACTACCACTTGGGGCTCGCTACACGTAAGTGCACTCCTCGCGCGGCTCGCAAGATTTGATATTTCCTCCCCATTACGCGGCACGCGCTCTTCTTTTACTGTTAAAGATTCATCTCACACGAAAAGAATCCTTCCCGGGACCGCGCCAAGTGTAGAAGCATTATCAGTCACTCGGCTTCCCTTTTCAATCCACTTACGACGGCGCTTCTTGCCTCCTTTTGGTCCACTTATTTCCTCGGATGTGGAATCGCGTCATTGCACGTCAAACGAAGCCCCGAAGCCTGGCGTATCAGTGGTAACTGCGTCTTGGAGCTCCTTAAGGAAATCATTCCGTCTCCATCCTCGGTGCCAGAACACGAGGGGTGCAACAACCGAGCCGGAAGCACAAGGACAAAGAAACTCGTGTGTTTGAAGCGTCGAGCACAATTACTGGAGGTGGTGGTAGGGTTTAATAAAGGAACAAAGTTCCGGAAAGTCGGTGTCTCATTTTGCACCAATGATTTACGAGAGACGAGAGAGGATTGTGTTTTCAGGATGAAGAGGGAAGTGAACACGAGTGTGGAGAAATTAATTTTCCGGGTGGAATGGCATTCATAAGGGTGTTTTTCTTTCTCGAAACAAAATGAAGCCCGCATACGCGTGGATCGATCCTGCGCGTCTATATAAAAGTAAATGGGATCCATGTGAAAAAGTTTATCTCCATAGTGAGCATAAAAGTTGGTGGGACCTGATAACAGTGTAATTGATGATGAAAACTTCTCATTGTACCCATGTGACAAGAAGATGGTACACTCGTGAAAATTAAAAATGTAAAAAGAAAAGAATGAATCGAGTTTTCATGATCAAAGGCCGTATAATTTCTTCTTTTCAAGCATTTTATAAAGGATGAGAGGTGCAGTTAAAGACTCCATAGAGAGTAACCTGCTCCTTGAAAAGAGCTCCTTTCCATAGTCTGGCTCATTTCCACGGATGTCTTAATGGTTATCTCTCGCAGGCGTTACGGTATTCATGCACTCGCTTATTTCTTTTTACGTTAACATCAACTTGGTGTTTGTTGTAAAAAAAAAATCAAATGAAATAAAATAATTAAAATAATAATAATAATAATAAAAGTGATAATAATAGTTGTGTAGTCATCATCGCAAATCAAATTCCGTAGGATTTATTAATGATTATGCCATAACCGTTAAGAACAACTTTTATCATCTTACTATAATCACTGGGTCGATCAGTGAGACATATTATGATGTCCATGACCGCTGCAACACTCATGACCATTCCGATATAGCGATACGATGTAAGACAATTGTAAGTCATTTACCAGGATTCACTCTCTCCCATGTCTTATTAGCTGTTAAAACAAAAGCTGACACATCAGCAGCTGACGAGAGAGACATGATGCTTTTTTAGGTCTCAAGATAGGTTGTTGAGGATGAAGTAAATGTTGCATCAGCGCAATAATTTGTTGACTCATTTATTCATGATCATTATAGACGGGCAACCTGTACACTACAAGTCTCCACTCGTTTCCTTCTCGCAAATCAAATCTCGTTCCTGATGGTATATGTCTATAACTTTGGGTATAGTATATGTATACTATAGGTGTACACATTTGATACATCCATGCACGTAGCACGTGTCTCGTATTGCCCATGAGAAAGCGATGAATTCGCGCGTGATGGTGATTATTGGCTGGCATGTCTGCCAGGCTCGGGCCGCGGTGGCACATTATCGCGTGCAACGGCATAATTGGAGTTTGCTTGGTTTTCAATACTTGGCCCCCTTCTTCCGCTTCGCAGATTGCTCGTAGTTTGTTAGTTAGTTTACCTGTCTCGAGTACTGTACAAGTGAATGGTAGAAAGAGAACACGATGAAACGCGCGTGTACCAGCTATTGGCTGCAGGAGGTTAATATGCGCATACTTGCGCTGTGCGCAACAGACGTCTGTGCGCGCCCGAGAAAAGTTTTCACGACGGTTCCCCCAACTCTTTGCCTAATTGATAACCAGCCGATTCAACGAGTGGCTCTGCCATTGTAGTCAATTAGGGGAAGGGTGGGCAAGGTGATGAAGGCGGGGAAGAACGATATAGGGTTGCGTCGAAGAGCCCCGAAAGTAGTTCAAACTCGGGATGGAAAGATACCGAAGTTGAGTAAGTAATGAAACATACGTTCGCTCTCCTCCAAAATCCATCTCCCTCCCTCGAACGGATTTTCCAACTTTGGCTCCTCCTCCTTCCCTGTATCTATGCATCATCTATTACCCGAATGATCGGAATCTTATCTATATTCATATCCTGTTTTTCTTTCAGACGATGCTCTTCCGCTCACCTAACGAAAGCGCGATCATCGTAATGAATACGACCGTTATGGTGGGGAAAACAATTTTCTAATTTTAAACAATAATTTAACTCTTTGGCTCGCGTGTTTTCGAAGAGTTTCACTCGAAGGGGAACAGTCAAGTACCTGCAGTCCCTCAACCGCAAGGGACAAAGATCCATCATCTGTTCGCTAAAACTTCAAATGTTGAGGAAATACGTATACGTACGAGTCAAAGTTTTTATAAAAGAAAAATGCATGAATACGTGAGAAAAAAAAAAAAAAGCAAGGAGGATCCCCCGGAAAAGTAAATAATGGCCGAGGGGAAAAAAAAAAGTTTAGCCGGAGCAGCGGGGACGCATAAAAAATTGCCAAGTCGACACTTCCATCGCGTTGTTGAAAATTTTACGACAGTGCCACAAAGTTCCCCCCTCTCCTCTTGGCTCCACGTCTCACGAGTCGAAAGCGAGCACACACACGTAATTCAGTGCAAATGTCAAGTTTTGGCCCGTTCTGCTCGAGCTCCGCACCCAGTCCCTGTTTTCTCGAGGCTCGCAAAGAATGTCGCTCCAACATATTACCGGCAAATTAAATATCCATCCCCCAACTAGGAAGGACGAAACAAGCGCGAGCAAAACTCGGGCCCGCAGTACAGTTTCCTCGAGGCCGAGTGAATTTCACGCGTATATGTGTATACATGCTATGTGCACGTATATACGTATAATATGTAGCGCAGATAGAGATTAGCCTCCGCAGAGGGCCGAGTTATACGGCCAGCTGTGCGCGAACCGAGGCAAAGGACGAGATGCGAGAGATAAGACCAACCGCGCGGGGGTACAGGGCGGGGGGGATAAAGAAAGTTAGATAAGCCACGGCGGTCGAGTAAGGGTTGGACTAGCGCGAGTGACGTATACTTAGAAGAGCTGTATCTGCACTTACACGCAACGAAAAGTAAGGGCATCGAGGATCCTCCCTCTCGATCCCTCTGTTGTACAGCGCGATCCATTAATTACACCTTATATACGCCGGGATTCGTTAGTCAAGCTCGTTTAGTGCTCTTTTTTTAGTTTTTTTTTTTTTTTTTTTTTTTTTTTTTTTTTTTTTTTTTTTTTTTTTTTTTTCTTGTTCCTCTTCTTTCCAAGGACGCACTCTATTCGTTTGTACCTAAACCACGAGCCGCTAATTACAGTTATAATAAGGGCACTCGGTTGTTTTTTTCCCCCCTCTTTTTTTTTACACCCACGTCCACCGTCCCCAGATGACTCGACTCTCCCTTTACTAATCACGTTGCTGCGTCAAAGCTGCACCAAGGGGTGGGGTGGGGGGGGGATAAATTTTCATTCCCCCCCTTTCGCTGGAGTGTTGGATGGAAAAAAAAGCTCGGCGACGCGTCTGCAGCGGGTACATAGAATAAAGAAAGAAGAAGATGGGAAGGAGGAGAGTTGGAGGGGGTAAAAATTAATCAAAACTTTTTCACTCCCCCTTGAGCACCCTCGGAATTATCCCATGTTACGCGGGTGGGACGATATATACGCGCACCCCACAAAGACCACCTAACCGATAGGGTATACGTGCAAGGCAAAAAGAGTAATTAAAGAACGAGGGTGTGTGTGTGGGTACCGGTGCGCTATGCATTACATAAGAATATGGAAAGCACGGCTGGCTGTTATAACATGTAGTGGCTGGTGTGTGATGGGTACGCGTTGGAGGCTCCGTGTGAAAGGGAGGGTACGTATACTACGTATAGGTTCCGTACTGTTCGTATACACTTACACAAGAGCAGAGCGACAATCGGCTCGTGGTTGAAGTAAAATCGTTGTGTGTATATATATATACATATGTAGGTCAGACACAGTGTACAGGGAGATGAGAAAAACTGGAGATCCACGAGAGATTATGGATCTTATATTACGAACGTATGCGGATAACTCACGCAAAAAGCGGCTCCTTTATCCGACTATACATATACACATACATCCAGATATGGAGAGAGAGAGCCAAGTTTGCCGCGTTTTCGACAAATTGAGATCGTTTGGCCACTCGCTATCTTTCGGGACTATATGTACCTACGTAATGTCACGCCACGCAAATGACCGTGGCTGTACTGTACAATGAACCTGCCACGTATAAATGCATGGGTACAGCAGCACTCGCAGGCGAGGCACGTCGCTGTGCTCGGCTTAGCTCTATATGTATACGTGATTCATCGTCCGTGACTCCCACTGTGTGGCCAGAGCCAATTAAGCAAGTCCGAGTTTTTGTTGGCCAAGCAAACTTTGTATTTCTGATAAGCAGGGGGTGGCGTGCGGGGGGTGAGAAGAAAGAGGAAGGGGTTTTGTCCCGTGGACAGCTGCTGTTGCACGTTACCCGAGGCGCGGCTAAATGAGCGTAATACATTTTTTTCCCCCTTGCGATGTACGTGCTACTTGTGGGCCCTGTGCATTTACCAGGACAAGAAAACAAAAACAAAAATATGTGCTTTGTGATTTTTATTTTCAAGTGGGTCGTACCTGCACATTAACGTTTTTATCAATTCCAAACGACGCTGCTGAGAATCATTTCGTTGTCACGAGTCTTTGTAATCGCTGTCATGTGCGTGCACTATGAATTTCATTGGTGATTTATTACGAAACGAACGAACAAAACTCCCTAATAGCCAGTGAAATTCTCCATTCGGCATACCTTCGAAATAGTCAATTGAAATCGTTCACGTACCAATTTGTGTATACATTTTGCCCGATATGCCTCGTTGAGTGTTAAAAGTGCAGTTTGTTCGCGTGAGTTATTTTAATTTCTTTTTTCTTTCTCTTCCCTCTGTTTAGGAAACAAAAAAAAAATTTCTATTCTCTCTCGCAAAATTGCATTTAGGAAATCCGAACGCCACTGTTTGCGGACACGCGCACACCAACGAACGCATTCACGAAGATGGACCGAGCGAAACAGGAGCCGTATAACAACATGCCGCTGGTTGGGACAGATAGCCTCCGAGGGAGCGTCCGTGTCGTGGTATAGCTATAACAACAATGGGTGCGATTTCTCGGACAGGAGCTTCCACTCACCGCGAACGAGTGAGAGCACAGGGTGTATTGCCCCCGTTGTTCCGCCGCAGACGGACGGTCTCGCTCGCGATGGTGAAAATTGTTCGTTTGTTCCACACTCCCCTGCCCTCAATATCGTCGCACGGTGTTTTTCTTCTTTTTTTTTCTTTTTTTTTTTTTTTTTTTTTTTTTTTCGTCCGCACTTTGCAACAGTGAATGAAAAAAAAGCGCCAAAGGTGGTGCCCGTGCAAGTTTGTAAAAGCATTTCTATCGCACGTGTGTTACTTTAGCTCGAATCCACGGATGGATGCTCCTTTGTGACGAGAGCACGCCTGGAATACACGAGGAGGACGAAAAAGGACACGCGCCCTCTTTGTTACATGGAACAGTAGGTGCATGAAATGTCGGTACAACAAGCAATGTACTTTATTATTTTTCATTTTATTCAAATGTTCAAAAACGTAATACTTATGTTTGTACAAATCTAACAGAAGCGAGGTACCCCGACTCACGCGCTGTGCGCAGCAAGCACGCTTTGTATACAATATGTGCACACGCGGTACAAAATTACAAAATTGTAAAATAATAATTTTTTTTTTTTTTTTTT
>NW_019379602.1:2017792-2115122 GCF_000648655.2 Copidosoma floridanum | reverse complement strand
ATATATATACCAAGTAGAGCTTATAAAGAGAAAATGAAGTAGGTATCACTATCACTATCAAATCGCATCGATGGAATCAGAGCAAGTGAACGTTGTTACAGATTCAATCGTAGCGACATGTCATATACGTACACCATTTCATCCTCTGGTATAGGCGATGAAAAAAAAAAAAAAAAAAAACAATGAGGCTATACCAATCAAATTTCTGTCAAAGATACCACATACCCAATACAGGTAACGGATTCCGTAAAGAGAAAAAATTTTCATCGCACATCACTAGGTATCATCCTGCAAATTTACATATTTGAATTTGTAGTTTCTTCGTACTATATCCATATTGATGCGTCTGCATGAAGTTATTAACCAAACATCAAACAATATATGTTATGTATCTCGCAAGCATATACCTGACGCAAAGGATACGTAGGTATACATCACTCCACTTGCGTATACTATAGCATCACGTGTTGTGTCTCCCTCCTTCCCCCAACATTAATCCACGCATACCAACTTTACTTAAGCTACGTGTCAAAGATATATCCACGTATCATATATTGTTATTATTATTATTATTATTATTATTATCATCATCATCATACGCATCGAAGGGCATTTATCATATGTAAAACGACTTAAAGGTACAGTATACAAGTATGCCGAGAGAAATTACATAAACGCTAAAAAAGAAAGAACGCGTTCATCCTTTTTCGTACTTTCTGTGCAGTTGGCTCACTCTGTTAGATTTCATGAGTCTAGCCAAGTATCGTATGAACTACCGTATCAGGTATTACATCCTCGTTGTTATTATGATATATTTGTACTAACGGTAGGAAGAAGAAGAAGAAGAAGAAGAAGAAGAAGAAGAATAAAGAAAGAAAAAAAAAGGAGTACTTAGATTTATGTATAGGAGGTCGCTACCGCTGTACCGCGACCGCATTAATGCGCTGTGCCGTGCCCGCCCGCAGATTTCACGGGTCAATTATGCAGGGGCACGCGCGGCGCTCCTCGGGGCTTTGCGCATGCATCGTGTACGTATACACATATTTACATACATACAGAGTTACCGATGTATACCTGGGCCATACGAGTTTAATGTGTGTGTACTGTGTACCTCCGCGCGTACAACAACGCTATACAAATGCACCGAAACAGATCGAGTTTACATGCGCCGGGAGTATGCATGACGACACTCCAATTTCAGGGTTATAACACTACCATACATACATGTGTATAGGTACGTACTAGTCAGTTACATACATACACTTGGGCGGAAAATACGATCGAGTAAAGCACCCCGTGACTCGTGTACTTTATTTCACGGTGATTATACATATTGCATGGGTGGTGCGTAGCTGCAGCATCGTTTACTCCATTGTCGTGCAATCAAACCATTCTATCGTTGTGTTATACCTATGGGTATACGGTGCTCGGGGCTCGGGGCGAGGACAAAAATTCTATCCAAGATATATTTCGATGTGCCCCGACAAGTTACTTTTAGAGTTCTTAAATTGATCAGTTAGTAAAAGCTTATTCCATCATCTTTGCTGACCAAAAGTTACGTGCATGGTGTCTATATGCAGAAGCTGTACAGTATAACGATTATGGGTTATAAAAGACGTAACGATCGGTTTACAATAGCCCCCAACTGCAGAGGGGCCAGTAAACGTTCAAAGGTGAAAAAAAAACTGTGCAAAGTAGGAAAAATAAAGAAAAATGATCGACATTTTACAAACGGTTTTTTACACTTTCACAGAGGCGAATACTTATACATTGAAATGGATCGCATATGTCCTTATCGAGATCGTTGGTTGATATTCAGCCATTTTACAATCATTTAATTTCAAAGCTGTTGAAGCATTTGCACGAGGTGAAACACACAAAGTATTTAAACCACACTACCGCAAGTGTTTACTTTGAAACACACTTAGATTAACAGCGTACTCTCGGCAAGATATGCGAGAAATCGGTAATGCAACGCATGTCATATCTGCGTCGAACAATCATCCACTTTTTGAACGTCTCATGGTTGCAGCATCCTCGTTTCCGTTTATCCTTGAGTAATAGCCGCCTGGCTGGTGTTCTCATGCACTTGTGTACCCATGTGTGTGCATGTGTGTGTGTGTGTGCGTGTACCTATCTCGCGCCGTCATCTGTACTCCTTCCAGTGTATATATATACTTACGAGCCAAGGAAGGAAAGATGGCTTTCTTTCTTTCTTTCCTTGCGTAAGCCATTCACAAAGGTGACGGCACGCTTATGCCTGTGGTGCCCGTATATAATATGCAAATCCTCTATCGCTGAAATTTTTACCCGATGCACTTAACCGATTCCTCATTTCCTCCGTTTATCAGTGACGATCGCGTTGCACGTCATGAACGTACAGTGTTGCGCCGTATGCATCCATACGATCAAACAATTTTTTCATTTTCACAAAATTTTATAGATCGGCGTACAATTCGTGCTAACGTAAAACATTCTCATTAGTCGATGTAAATATTCTTAAGAATATCTTATTTTATTAGTATTAAAGCCCGTAGGTCTAAATGTGTATTTGATTGCTACACCGTATAACGTATACAGACGTTTATATTTTACTCCATAGTAAGTCATGCACAAAGCCTCGTTTATGGATTAAAATTTAATATTGTTCGATAGTGCATTGGCTCTAGCTTTCCAAGGGCACGAGAAACGCGAGCTCGAATTTTATTTCATCCAAATAATTTGTTTGCTGCGAGGTATCGCTTAAAGCTCTTCTCTGATCGACAAAAGTTACTTTGAGTGTCCAGCTTTGACGATGGTTGGAGCAGCGCAGAAAGTTTGAGGGCCACTGCACAAGCCAATATCGTGTTCTATATTTAAAAACCTGCACGTATACTTACCAAAAGCAGCGAATGTTTCCAAGTGAAATACGCACAAAAGACTCGCAAAGCCCGGAGGAATGGAAAACAATTGAAAATACGGGATTGGTATTAACACCTTCCACACAAAAGCGGTACCCAGGAGATTCCCGTAAAAGCCATTTGGCGGTGTGTGGGAGAAACAATGACCACGTACAATGATATGAGATACAAAACAAGTATGCTCGTTCTTTTCACTCAACTTTAGAGAGGCATGGCTTTATTTGATTCCCATTTCAAGCTCATTCTTTTCTTTCTATATCCTCTGATGTAGAGCAGCCGTGTTTTAAAGCATGACGAAAACCATCTCGTACTTTGCAGCCGTTGAAAAAACGACGTTCTCGTGTGCAAATATCATTAAAAACTACAAACTCAACCAAGCCAGAAGGTAAAGAAGCTGTACAACCGTGCGCGCATAGGTGCACATTTAAATTGCCCGTTTGCATTTCGTGAAATTTTTGCGTATGCATCATCCACTTATTTTTCACTCCCACGTCTAACTGCAGCGCATCTTCGTGCATTCGCCGTTGCGTAGGTATAAGAATGAAATCGAGTTTGTTCGAAGTTTGAGGAAAGTTGGCTTAAAAAAGTCAACGTGAAAATTCATCTCAAAAGGTCTCGCTTGTTGCTGCCAGAAAAGTTTTTCCAGGTGGGGCTCTACTGCCACCTGCTCTCGTGACTGCGAAATTATTCATTAATTTCAAAGGACGTGTGTAAAAGAAGCAGTTTACCCTTTCAAGGCAAATTGAGCGAAAACTTTTTTACAGGAAAAAACTGTTTGTCTTTCACTGTTCCCGTTGTATACACGACGCGCAAAGTGCTCTCGAAATTTCTGCGAGTGTTTCCCCGTCCCTGAATTGTTTATGAATTTAGCGAAGGTTACGAAAGTTGAGTGCACCTCGGTCTAGCGCATCCTTGACGTGGAGCTCCGTGATGCGATGAAAAAAAAAAAAAAATGCATCTTCCAATTTAAACTCCATTGTTTGTTTCAGTCGCGCGGTAGACAGGAAACAATGTTTCTCTCTGCCGAGCATTTTTACAGCTGTACCCACTCATTAAGAAAGTTCATTTGCTCATCGTCGAGACAGCAGCTGCCAGGATCCGTGTTTTCCGGGCAAGTTCATAGTACTCATTTGAACATCGAAATTCTCTCGACGCGTTTGGATTTTCGTTAAATATTAAATATTTCACGCCCAAACTTTCCAACCAGGACGAAATTTCTCGAATCACGAAACAATCAACGAGGAAACCCTGTCCGCTTTATTTGATAAAATTCAACTCGAGATACTTCCTTCGTAACAAAAACTTTTTGGGGTTCATAAAGTTCAGACAATGGGTATAAGCACATGGAGGAGGTTGAATACGTACACGTAGACAGTTAGACACGACGTGACTACACACACACACACACACATAAATATATGAGCGCATAGTACTGTCGATCGTGATGTTGAAATAAAGGAGGGGCGACTGAAAATCGCTGATACTGAATAATTCCGTCAGCTCTTTGTGATTTTGTTTTCTCGGGTTATCAGAATGGCTCCAGACTGTGATCCTCTACTGTTGGTTCTCTCTCGCGTGAAATACGCGGTGCGTGAACATACAACGCGCCTATGCATTTTTTATGCTATGACCGATGCGTGCATAAATTAATATATTCATTATAAAGTGTGCACACCTATATGGCCGCTGGGTTTAAGGGTGCACGGTATTTTGCATATGTTTGCGATGCTTACGTGGAAAAGCCGTTAAAGCTGTTTTACGATGAATATTCAAAATGGTTTGGGCGGCGTGCAAGGCACGAGGATTGAATTTTTTTTTCTTTTTTTCTCTGAGAAAAATTTACAATTAAAATAATGGTCGTCCATAAATTAATGTGGGATTATGCAAGTATTGCGTTTTTTCTTATTGTTCTTTTTTTTTTTTTTTTATTTATGAAGATAGCTTTTTACAAAAAAAACAAAAAAGTGGTGATATTATAGCTCATTGCAATATACGTGTCTTCATTACTGTATCAGTAAAAACACTTTTTAAAAACTAAATCCTCATTATAGTCAAATTTTAGAAATTATTGTAAAATGGTAAAAATGTATTTACTTGATCTATCTTTTTGTTTATTTTTAAACAGTTACGATCGACATACTTGTTATTTAGGCTTTTAAGACCACAATAGATTTTTCTACAGATTTAAAGGCAATTCTATTAAATGTGTACAAAAGTACTCAAATATTTTGTAAACAATGTGTTATTAGAAAAAAAAAAAAAAAAAGTTAGTAAAAAGCACAATTTAAATGAGGGTCCGTACTGTAGGTGATATTAATTTTGTCTAACAACCGTGTACTAAAAAACTTGAATCGCACTATTACGTTGAAAGAACGCATAATATTTTTACATTTGGCAAAATATGAAAAAAATTCTCGTCCATGCATCAAACGGAGAAAAAAATATCCCATAAATCAACTCTTAGTTTTCGAAGGAAATATTTTTCTGTATATACAGAAAAAAAGAAGATGAAAGAAAGGATGGAAAGAACGAAAATTCTTCGAGTTACTTATTACCTCTCTTTACCTGCTTGAACTTTTGAGTTGGCTTTTTTTTCCAGCCATCGACATACACAGGAAAAAGAAAACTTATCATACATTCTGCAGGGCTTCGAAACAAAATGTCCTTCATTAGAATAATCTGGTAAGGAAACAACGATTGCTTGTACAGGTGTCCAGTGCTTTTCCGAAAAGGATATTTTCCTCCCAATCCACTCAATGGTTTTGGATGCAAAATATCGCCCACCCCCACCCTCCCCGCTATAGTACAGCCATCAGCTGAAAAGCTCCCTTCATCCTCATCGTATCAGCTTTGTTTGTTTTCTTTCCATACGGTACCATATGGGCTGGATGTATATCCTCCCCACCCTTTTTTTTTCTCTTTATAACTGGAATACCAACACTCCCTCGATTGCATTTTTTCCCTCTGCCAATTACAGAGCAAAAATTACAGGAGAGGAACGATAAAAGAAAATCTAAGTGGAATATCCGTGATAAAACTTGCGAAAACGTAATTAAGACGCTAACTCGCTCACCTACTCCGTACATATACTTGGAAATTTTACTTTTGCGATTCGTCGAAATCCGGTCTGTGCAGGAAAAAAAGCTTCCGCCTGATTATCACTCGGTGTAAGGATGTAGCCAGGAGGAGGTGGGGGGTGGAGGGTGAAAGTCACGCCTCGATTTCCAATCTACCGGTGAGGCTCATTAATTTTCTTGGGACGAGGGAGAAAAAAAAATTCGATTCGCTCGACGATTCATCGACAGGGTGGTTCTCCTCCTATACGTATATGTAGTAAGGAGCACAGGCTCAACGGGTGATTACAATTAGTCGCTGTTCCGCAGTTCATTAGCAATAGTTCAAGGTAACTAAATGTGCTTTTCGAGCTTGGAGCATCGGTTGATTCTTTGCGCTACGCGTATCGCGGTAGTACCGATTTTTTTTTTTTTTTTCACTTTTAACTCCAATTTCTTCTTTTTTTAACTTATACTATATGTATTAAACTACACTCGCTGACGCGCATATAGCCCAAAGCGAAGAAGAAATGTCTCGGTTTCCGGTATAGGTGTATATATGTGGTGCTAGCTTATCGGCTCGCTCGAGTTTGCCCGTGGCGTGAGCGTCACCTCTCTTTCCTGGCAAATGACGTAGATTTCGCTCTCGGTTATTCGTCGCACAGTTACCCTACTTTTCCATCTTACCGGAGCCCCCGGGGCGTTATCATTTTCACGTTGCTATATATAGGAAAGCAGGTGACTCTCTTCGCGCGCAAAAAGGACACCAACGTTTCTTCTTTCACATAGCGATTTTTCACAATTTATTATCTGGGCCCTGCACGTACATACCGACTTTAATATTCCTTAAAGATTTTTTTTCTTCTCTGGATGCCTAGTACCACAGTTAGGACTTATACATTATACATTCCTGGGATTTCCTGCGAGTGAAGGCTACTGCAAGCAATAAGTACATAATATATATATACCATGCACTACTCGTACCTGCTCGAGTTGTAGGTTCCTCTGGTATTTGGCCTTGAAAAGTCGAAGGTTTTGATGATACTTTTTTTCGGATTTTTCACCTGATGTAATGAGAATCATGCAAGTGCTAAAAGCCCACACCTTTTGATCGAAGTTGTCTAAAGTCTAGTTTGCTTTTCAGCAATTTGTTGGTGCACTACTTACCCATCGCTTGAAGAACAAAGAGTCCCTAAAAAGCTTCAGATCAATACCATTAAAGCAATTTTGAGGAGAAAGACTCTGGTGTCGTTCATTAAAAAGTACCTAATTCGGTACACTCGATCGATGTGCTCCCTTATGGCATCACTTCATCCCTCGAAGCGCGGAGAGTGCGATTAAATTTAAATGGTTTGAGTTTCTACCAAATCTAATTACCCCGAACTCGGTCACGCAACCTTATAAAGGGACCTCGGGCGCAATTAGCCGACTATTTTAGTAAATATTATAGGTAACGGAGTTAATGAGCCTCATGCTCTTGTAATGAGAGTCAAAAGTACTATTAAGTGATTGTTGCGGCTCATCCGGCATAAATATACCCATGAGCTATCTCTATTTGATGAACTCCGTATTGAACGTAAAATAGGGCGTTTAATCCAAATCTGCGGTTGTTTGAGGACGTAGACTTGCAGACTCTATGTTCAGATAGTGTAAACCATGGTTTACCGAGAGAGTTTTCCAAATTACTCGGAACATGTTATTTCAGACTTCACCGTCTACAACGAAACGTGGCTTGGAAGTATCTACGTGAATCTTCCGTAAACATAGGGACATGAAGTCTCACCAGGAAACGTTTAAATTTGACCGATATGAGCCGGTAAATTTCGTTACTTCGGTCTTGATTTTTCATTGTATACATGGTATAGATCCAACTAGTGATGGTAAGTTCCAGATATAACTAGCTGCAAACTTTCCACCTTCAAGGTTTGTTTGGTCGAAATTCAAGTTTGTTCTAGCAATAGTTGAAACTGCCTAGTATCAATGGAAACAAAAAAGCTTTCACAGGTGACAAACAACGTTCCGGAACAACGTTGCATAAATTGTACGACGTAGACACGCGCTGCTGGATTGGATTATTACGCTCTTACTTGCTACATACAGCTTCCACAGACAATTGCCCATCCAGATTTGGATGCAGAGGATATGAGAGAAAGAGAGAATTATGTGACGCAACGCCATGCACGCACATCTACATGTGTATACGCATTGCTCGAGTCGTCGAACAATCGTACGTGTAGGTACCTGCAGCTTCTCGGGCTAACGAAGCGGGGTCGGGCCAAACGTACAATTTGCCAAAGCACCCGGCTGAATAGGTATGTCGGTAGAGGGACAGAGAGAGATGGATCGATCGGCACCGATCGATGGTCCACGTATGCGGAACACCTCTGGTACATGGACCGCGCGAAATGAGAGAAATCGGCTTGGAATTCGGGGGGTGGATCGGGATAGAGGATCTGCGAAATCGATTTCTGGATCTCATGCTGCCGAGACGCTGATTCTCTATCCTTCCTTCCTTCTCTGGTAACAATTTCGGGAGTACACGTGCATGGATTTCATGTACCGTGTGATGATGCACCCGATGAGGCAGGCTTCGAACGCTTGGTATACGCCAATTATATTATCCAATGCTACGTCCCCTTGGATTTATGCACGGATGGCAATATTTTTGCAGCTCGCACCGATTAAATTACAGATATTGGTATGATCCTTCGCGGTGGACGTTTTTTCCAATCATCGCGATGAAAAAAAAAAAAAAATAAAAAAAATAAAAAATAAATAAATCATCGTCATTTGTGTTTGCACTAGATGTTGTTATCTAAGGCTCGTTAAACGACGCGTTGATCGGTGAAGCGAAATTTCAAACGAAAATTACTCGGCACGCAGGGATGCGATGCGAACAGATTTATCTTTCACCTCTCCCGATCTACGAGCCCTTGCTCTTATTTCGGATCACTTTGACTACCTAATGTACATACAGCCAACAGGCTACTGCTCCAGCTGCGTCCATCATATACTCCAGAAGAGATGAATGAGAGCAGAAGAAAAAAAAAAAAAAAAAAAATCACGTAGTTAAAGAGTCTGTATATTGGACGAGTTGTGTGGCTTTGAAGTGGTTGTCCATTAAAGCATCACTACTGCACTGTACTTCTACGTAAGTGCGAGAGTATACCCTAACGCGCATTACAAGAAGAAGCACGCAAAGGGTTTAAAGACTCTATAATGGTAAAGGGGGGCAATCGTGGCTGTCAGTATGGAGCAAGATTAGTGGTTTTCTGTACCCAAGGGGGAAAACGAGGTCGACGAGGTGATTTTTCCGAAGCTTGTACAGTGAGAAGCTTGAGATGTGTACGTTAGACCCTGTGTGTGTATTATATTATTTATTCGTACATGGTAACTAAATTAATAAGGAACGCGATCCGTCAATGAGCGATCAATTGCGCACGTTTAGGCCAGTTATAATACCAACTCACCTCCCCAACGAACGCTGGACCATTTTTACGAGTAGGTATACCTATACCTAACTATGTCAAAGTGCACTTTGAATTTGTACCGGATGCAAGGGAACAAATATATATGGTGGTATAAGCAGGGTAGGGTTGGTGTTTGGTAGCCTTTTCTCGTGTTACAGTCTCCGAAAATCGCCAACCGTGAACGCTTCAAAAGTTTGACGTCCCGTGGACGCGCTATAAACAAATGCTCGCTGTCAGTGTAGTAAGTACATATCTTTTCGGCATTGCGAGCTTTCGAAAGCTCAATTCACTCTGTGATGTACTTACATGGGGGTAGAGGGGATCTTCCTTGAACAAACTTGGCGTCAATTTGCCAAAATGGAGCCTTGATGTCACGTATTGTGTCTCTTTGGGGAAAAAAAAAAAAAAAAAAAAAAGCAAATAAAAGGAAACGAGGTGATGGGAGAACGCAGTCTGCACGCGTACACGTGATGCTTCAATCGCACGCCGCGGTGCATAATCAATCGTAAGTCTTGCATGTAACAGAAGAGAGAGAAAAAAAAAAAACCATTTGGCTAGGCTCTCTCTAACTTTGTTTTTAACCATATACCTTTCACAGCTGTACGTAACGCTTACATCGCTCTCCTGTACTTTCCGCGCAAACGCATAAGTATACACTAGACACATGCTATGGTTCATGCACCGTGATATCATACGCTCGTTTTGGAATGAAAATTTGCATAATTATACACTGAAGGTGTATACAGCCCATGTAACAGCGCACTTCCTCCAAGGTCCTTTTTCTCCTTCTTCTTCTTCTTATTATTATTAAGATCATACAGCTCGAGTAAAGGTCGATTTAACCGCGCGAAATTTGGGCTGCTCCCGCGTTTACACTTAGCTCCATCTTAAAACGCTTATTCATCACGGAAGCGCTTCGTGTATATATATACATATATATATATACCTGGTATAGCTCGCGGGTTTTCATATAAAANTATATATATATGCAATTGAAACGGCTTAATTTCCTCGAGAGAAAATACAAGGCACGTACACACGTACACCCAATTGATAAGTCGTTTGAGTTGCCTCAGCATTGTAATTGTTTACGCGTTTAAAGGGCCCCCATATTCTCCCCTTACTTAGCGAAATCGTCATCGTGATTTCCTACTCTGGAAGTCACGCTCTACGTACAGGTATGCCTACATCATGTTTGGGTACAACCGGGAAAAACAGCGAGCTAAATCTCGGGGATTTTTCAACGTTAATTCGTACGATTACATGTCTCTCCGCGTATATACACATGGGCAACTACCAGTGCCAGGACGCGTGATCCTTTGTTAAGTGTTTCGTTGGACCGTTAACACCGCGAAGAGAGTGTTTATATGTTATGATCGGCGCTTAAGGTTTTAAGCTGGTCGATCGGTGTGCGCCGTTCGTACCGAGAGCCTCGAGTATTTTTATTTTCGATTCGACTTTCGAGCGTGTAAGTAATAAGCGCTTCGTACGCGTACCATACGTTCCCTTCTCAGATAATGGGTGTACCATTCACCCACGGTGGTATATCCCCTTCTGAAGTTATTGCTGAAATAATACGACTCACCTTGTACCTTATAGCAGTTGCTTTTTTTTTTTTTGTTTTTTTTGTTCATACAATGGTTGATCATGATCTCAATTAATCTGAACTGCGTATGATTTTTTTTTCAAAACAAAAGGTTAAAGTGTACTTTATTTCAAATATGTATGATAATTATGCGTGTCACCTGTATGGTGATACATGTGTTAATTTTAACACAACTAACAATACGGGGAGTAGGTAACATCAATTTCGTATAAAAATAATATGGATTTGCGTATAAAAAGTCATCATGTACAAAACACTAAACCTATCGATTTATCGTTAATTAATGCGCCCCTGTGTCATTTGTGTGGCTTAATTAATCGTCGCACGATAACATAAGTAGCTCAAACGAATCCACCGTCAATTGTTTGAAGATAACATCGTTTTTCTTCATGTCTCGTTTTCGAACGAATGATAAACAGAGATCGAAAAACTTAGAGGACTATTGCATTTCAATGCGCATCGCTAAAAAACCTCTGAGGAAAAGTGTTTATTGAATCATTAGAGAATCGTAGGTTGCGAACTTTCATTCAAAAATAATGTATTTTCGCTTACATGTACATACACGTACCTATGGTAGTATTTTGTCGAAGCACCTGTTTCTTTAACAAAATATCATAATTTTTTTCATTCGTCCCGAAAATACGATAAATTTCCAAAGTTACAATCATTGGTGCAAAACAAACATTACGCGTCTTACACATTACACGTGATACGATGAAAATATCGCACTTATGGTCGGTAAAAAAAAGTAAAAAAATCACCTAAAAAGATAACTAACGTACGAGTATGACTATTGTTATATTTGAAAAAATAAATAAGGTACGGTTGAAGGGAACAATAAAAAAAAACATCATAATGACTGCCGTTAAAAATGTGTGCTCCAAGAATCGACAGCTATGACTGAAAAATGCACGCCATGCTTCGAAAAAATCTTATTTCTCGCACCGTACGTACAGGTATATACCGATCGGATTGGTTATATCGTCGGGAATTTGTTCATCACTCGTCTCATTCAATGAAATGGCGCACCATAGGCAGCCTGGGGCGGTGACTGCTGGTACGATGGGGTGATCGAGGGTCCCCCGAAGGAAGAACCGGTAACGGGTCCTCCACCGTAGCCATTGTTCTCGATGGAATTCGTGCTGAATTGGTAGTTGTTGTTGTTGTTGTTGTTGTTGTTGTTATTGTTGTAGTTATTATTGCTACTGAAGCCCGATGGTTGGTAATTGTAGCCACCTTGATTACCTGAAAGGAAATTTCGATTTTCTCAAAGTTGAGCCGTAAAAGTGTTGTTGTATCGTAAAAGTTTGTTTTTTTAACACTCTTGTAAATTTTCCCGGATCGATTTTACAACACAGGAAAGCTAATCTTATAGTTACATTTATAACTTGAATGCAGTAAAGCAGAAGCAACAATAACAGGTGGAATGTACTCATTTTGTATTTTTGAATTTACGCTTTATTGATGTCTCAAACGCGTTATCGGAATACCAATCGATTCACTTGACCGTACACCTCACGAGTTGTTCTCACCATCATGAATTCAGAGTACCATGTACATGTGATTAGTGTGAAATTGCAATAATCAACAATACCTCCAGAGTAACTAACGTCGGCAGTATTGCCGTTGCCCGAGTAACCGTAGCCGTTGTTGACGTTGTTGTTGCTGAGCTGATTACCATTGTTGGCGTTGGTAGGGGATGATGGATAGCCTTGGTTGGTCGGTTGGTCCGGATACTGGGCGACACCCTCGTAGCGGACGTCAGCGTGAAAACCGGTTCGCCAATCGGCTGTGTAGGTGACGATCTGAGTGCGCCCGTCCGGCAGCTGGACGCGGTACTCGCCGCGCACCGTCTCTCCGTCGCTCGTCTCCCGTCGGCCAAAGTCATTGCCCGATGCCGCGTCTCTCACCTCGTACCCAAACTCGTACGACTTGGGCTGCATTTGATCAATTACATGATAAATTTAATCATCGACATTGACCTACTCTTTAATTCAATTTGAAAAACTAAAACTACCCATAAGGTTTGTACAAATTTTTTCTTAAATTTCATAAAATTTATGATTCTTCTTACAACTTGAAGAATAATAATGATATTAATCACGTGAAAAACAGTTACGTGGTGCAACGTTGGCAAAAAAAATTATACAGGTATTCGTGTATACAGTATCAAGACACACGTGTACCTATGTAACGGGAAAAGATGAATTTTCCAAGTCACGAAATGTCGATTTGCCAAGACACACCTATTTTAGTACAAGGATGCAGTGGATCGCCACATATTATACACGTCACCGCCCAGAAGCAGCAGCAGGCCGCACGTAATAACGCAATAACGATATAATAACCACTGATACATATATAACAATGCACGGACGAAGGAGAAACGAGAGTACAGAGAGGCGAACGAGGAGTAGGGGTGTCGAGAGTGAGCTGTATGTACATTTAATGTAGGTACACGCGATTAGCGTCATGTTCAAGTTTCATCTATACATATATATTTATGTAGGAAGAGTATTGCGGATATATATATATATATCTTTGAATATAGGGTATACCTGTATATAACACGTTACGTTGAGGAAAAGCGAGCCGTTTATAACGATGAAAAGAAGGTTAGTGCTATAGACGAGGACCTTTTGTTCCCTGTAATGCATATATATGTTGCCAAGGGTGGCCGGCTCTCTGATCTCGTGACAGCGTTCACTATATACACGGCTGTTGCACCGTGTACTTACATCTAACTAGCGCGGAGTGACGAAACTTGCTTGTGTTGCCAATAAGCACTGATAGTTGTATATCTTCTTGTATATAATATATATATATACATGCATATACATACATATATTATATAGCACTGTAGTACTAACTCTTCAAGAGCCATTTGGGGACGTTGTAATACTTGGAGATAATTAGGTATAGCGAACCCGTACAGATGTGGATGGGAGTCGGGGAAGAGGAAGGAGAATTGTGACAGAGAAGGTATTTCTGTACTTACGTATAACTATACGCATCATATGGAACTGTTCTCGGTGGTGGCTCTCTCTGCTCGCGCTTTTGACAAATGCACTGCCGAAGTGGGGTATCATCGGGAGGAGGAGATAAGTCGATTTGAATGTTGCGCGAACTTGAGCAAGGGAAACTCTCGAGTAATGGTACACGAGGAAAGTTTTTTTTTTTTTTTTTCCTACTTTTGATTTTCTTGCACTTTTTTGTTTGTCGCAAAGACCTGAAGATAAACGGAGGACGGGAGGTGGACTTTTAGAAAATTATTTGCTTCCCGGATTGAAAGGACGGCAAATGAAAGTTTTTGAATGACGGAGAGTTGCAAAAAAAGACACAATGGGACGAACGAAGGTTTGTAAGTATTTGCACGAAGTAAAAGTAATCTGCTACATCAGAGTCGAATCGATGGCTGTCATGCGGTGCGCGTCATTTGTGCGGACATGTACGTATATCTTGCTTTCCTGCTTGCCCTTACTTTTGAAATTTGTATTACTGGGTTATTGGGGTTACTTTCAAAGAGATGTATCGGCTAAGCTCGTCCCGAATACTGCCGATGATTAAAAACTTTTTACGAGGGCTTTTTTGATTTTTATGTTAAACTGTTTTATTTACATGGATGGTAATTGCTTTACGCTTTTCAAAAAAAAGCATACGTTGTAATACATTAATTATTTCCTACTTTTTTTTTTTTTTTTTTTTATTATTATTTGGAAAACGAATGAACAGTTGTACACGAAAATGGGACCGCAAAAAAATCGTACGATGAATGATCTGTTGCGTGATTTAAAAAATTTAAAAAATTTAAACAATTGAAAATAAATTGAAAGACGAGGTAAGAGGCACTCTCGACGTGAATACGAGTTCATCTGACGTTGTGCACACACATACACATGCGACTACACGAAGAAAGAAGCGTCGTTGTTTTTTCAACGAAGGAGAAGGAGGAAAGAATAAAAAATCAGAGCCACAAATGGTCGAGATTCTCATGATGTATACAATACGTAAACCGACAAAGGAATACACGACAGTCGCATGACGTGAATCTTCATAACAGTGAGCCTCTTGCGGCATTGCCCAAGTCCTTATGCCTGGCACGTGTATATACATATTATATATTGTTATTATTATCATACATATACATGCCTATCTGTTGTGTCACTAGATAGCTCTTCACTCAAGTACGAGAGGGTGCGAGGTGTTTCTCTCTTCTCTCGAGAGTCTCGAGAGCAAGTATATAATGAGTCAGTGCAGAGCGGGACAACGTATATTGTATGTATATAGTAAATCGAGCTCATTTCGACACCTAGTCTGTACAACGGCAACAGTAACAATACCGGCAACTGGTTAGTCACAGTTGCCGTTCGAGGGGGACCTATATATAATATGAGGGTACACGAGTAAAAAACTTTGCGAAATGGAATTATTACGAGAAATAAAAACAAAGCAACGGGAAGAGACGAAAACATGACCGAGATATCAAATAAAATTTCAAGAAGGTGTCAGCTGTGATCTTTGACGCTACGATGGCCGAACGAGGGGATCGATGAGTGGCGGGGGTAAGTTTTGGAGGAAAAATCTGCACACGCGTTGAAATTCTGGATGTTTTAATATTTATCGAAATTCAAATCCATTCAAATCCAAAGCCCGTGAAACTGCTGAAACAACCATTCGCCCTAGTAAGGGCACATAGTATACTTCCCGAAGGTGTTCGCTGCTGGGTATCCTTTAACCTTCAATTTCCTCCGAAGAAGCACAGGGGATAAGCCATAATCACGGAAAATCTTAATCGGCGGGTGATTAATTCCAAGCCCAATGTACGAACACCGCTCCCCTACAAGTGCAGCTAGGAAAAGTGCGAGAGGGTGCGAAAACAACGGCGAGACCGGGAGAGTATAATATAGTTGCGCTGCGCAGTCGGGGACTCTCTCGGCGAGGGGCAAACATCGTTAAGGCCAAAAGGCGCCACGCCACCACCTCCCCTCGCACCTTGACGTTGTTTGCCGAACGCTCTTCGCGCGTGCGATTTGATTGCTGGATAGATGCGTGTAGTATATGTACTCTCGTTCCCGCTCGTTTGGCGAGGGCTGCGCTTCAAGTTACGAAAACCTGCAAGTTCTGCTGCACCCCACCTGTATATAGCTCCCTATGCACTTACCCCGTGCTTTTCTATTTGTCTTTCGATCCCCAATTCAGTTTGGATTTTCACAGCCTCGCGTGCTTTCTTGTCGCCGTGCGTACAGAACCTTCCTTTTTCTTTTTCTCGTGCAAAAAATTATACGCGTACTGATGGAATCTTTCAAGGTGCCACCGTGTTTTGAGAAAAAGCACGTAACGTCAAGTTGTACTTGCGCGAAATGAACGCTCGATAAAAGTGGAGAAACAAAAAAAAAACAAAAAAAACAAAAAAAAAAAACTTGAGACAAATTAAAACCAAGCCTTGAAAGTTGCCAACTTTTGAACTGCAGGCAACAACGAAGCAAGTAGTTCCAAGTTACGACGGCCCGAGGAAATTACAATTTTCGCTCGTGTAACTGGCTACGCTATCGTCCACCGATCTCCCGCGTACCGAGTAAAGGTATACAGCTCGAGTATACTCCATAGTAAGGTACTCCACGCGCGTAAACAATTGCTTGGAGGAAAACTTTTTTTTTTTTTTTTTTTAGCTCCGCCGTAGCATCCGATTCACCCGTTCCCCGACTAGGCGGCCGAAAATGAGAAAAACGAGTTCAACCAGTCGTACAGGGGCACGAAATGTGCACGCATGCATGGCAATACGCGAGCCGGTAAGTACATTCATCCGCGGTTCGTTGCACGTGCGCCGCATCAAATGGGTATCATGTATACGCACAAGCGGGCGAGATTCTCTCGAGGCCGAGGCTACTGCAGCTGTGGCTTAAAAATTTAATGGGCAGCTCGTAGTTGCAGGTGCTAGTGCTCACGGGCGCGCTTCTGCATACATTTATGATAATCGGAGCTTTCGGAATGGGAAATCACCTGCACAGCGTTTAGAAAATTCAGTACGGCCGGATCGTTGTGTAAAAAGGGATCTTATACTTGGGCAAGATTTTTAAGGCGGATCAAGTACATTTGCAACAAGGTACATGATCCGAAGATCAGCTGGTGTATGGACTTTGTCTCAAAATCCATGCCCTCCACATCAACGTGGATATCAACACATTTATCGCAAGGGGTAGAGGACAAGATGAACACGCATTTCCCATTACCTGACTGTCGATGTAGTCCTGATGCTCGTCGTGGCCGTTGTCCCCGAGAGGAGCCCCATAGCTGTTCGTCAGAGCTTGTTGCTGTTGGGAGGCTGGATAGCCTTGGCTGGTCCCCTGGGCTCCGAAATTTCCCGGTAATCCGTACTGGTTGCTCAGGGGTGGCTCGCAGCTCACCGGACGGCTGCCAAGGGTGCAGAGCAGTGTCAAGCCCAGCAGCAAATGACCCCGCACCTGCGACACATTTTAATGACGAGACGTGGTCGTGCATTATTACGAAAAATCATCCATTGTGTGTATGTTTCAGGGGAACATTTAAGTCAAGTGTTTGCCAGCCTTTTCAACTGTCATATGATTTTGTTCGCACTACTGGGGGATGAATAACAATAACTCAAAGTGTTGATGTGGTTGTTTTTTTTTTTTTTTTTTTTTCAAGCCGTTTCATGATTTTTAAACCAATTTTTCAAAAGTACATAAAGTGATGAATTTCGGAGTAGCATCACCCATACCCTGTTCCAATGACATGTTTATTACCTCTCTGCAGTAGGACTACTCTGTTCAAATCCCAACAGGTAACATTGCTTTGAAATAATTGTGAATGATTGGTTGGAGGACAAGTTACGAGGGAAATCACACACGTTGTCAAAATCAAATAATGTAGTTCCTCGAAAACAACTGTAGCTTTACATAGGGATACCAATGATTGACATGTATTGTACCCCTCGAATATTCACCATGAATCTATTAATCATCAATACAGCCATCACTTTTCAATTTGTCAAATACCTATTGACTGTTGAGCAGAATTTTTATTTAACCATCCCAAAAAATATCTTCCAAAAAAAAGCTAATTCATGATGTATGAGGTTTATTAATTAAATGGGATGGTTGATGTTGGCTGTCTTGATTAGTTTGTTTCGTGTATGCTGGCGTCGACTAAAGACAAAAATGTATTGGTTAAAAAAAAAAAAAAAAAAAAAATTAAAATGAGAGAAATATTTTTAAAAAAACTTTCTCGTTGATCGAACGTATACTACTAAAACAATAAAAAATAACATTTAATTAAACCATAATGATCATGCCATCCAAACCAAATACAACTGTAAATGCTACTATATGATGTGTGTTCTTACTCTCTCATGGATTTAGAAAAATATTTTCAACCAACCCTTTCTTTTTTAGCACTTGACGATCGAGCCCTTGTAACGTTGAAAAACAGCACTTGAAATAAATTAAACGCTGGAAACGTTTCAATTGTTTGAAATATCACAAAGCTTTACAAAGACAATCTATGTCGCGTTTTTCATCCGAGCACCTGCTGCAATTAAAATCACGCGCATAATATACTGCAAAACGACCTTTTTATCCGCTTGGTTGATTACAAAATAATAAAAACTTTTCACTCCCTTTTCCTCTTTCTATTTCCTTTATGTCAACGAGTTGTATCACATTCCGTAAGTACATTCATTCATGATGGTACTCGTTACGTATATGCGTGCACGCAAGTGAAAGGAGAATCCCATGTCGAATAAACTGCGCGAGGGCACTAGCATGTGCGAATATAATACTTATGTGTGTGTATATTGGTACAGAAATATCGTCGCACTGTGTAAGCTAACGAGCACTCTCGGCTCTTTACGCGTGAAACTCGTCCGGCCTCGTGTGTTTCCCGCCGCACAACAAATTAAAACAATGACGACACAAAGCCGAGCGCGTGTGCCTCATTTCTCTCGACTCAATTTTATCACTACATTATCATCATTATCGTTATGGCTTCTTCTTGGGCTGCAGTGGCATGTGCTCCAAGTGTAATTATTTCGTGCCTGAAAAAATACAGCCAAAACTTAACTTAAAAGGCTGTAGTGGTGAACTCAGTGATGATTTTACGTTAGTGGATGGTGAGCTGTTCGGTATATATATATTTGATTAAATCATTGATCTTTGCGAGGAAACATTTTTGATAGCCTTAGAGTTTTGTGTTTATTATCATAAAAATATCATAAAAAATAAAATTGTCAAGGATCCAAACTAGAAGCATTAAATGTAACAAATGCTCGAAGAAAATTAAAAATATTGTTCGAAAACATTTCGGAAAAAAATCGCGACAGAACTTTTTTTCGAAAATATGCCAAATCGCTTCGAAAAAAATTTTTCAAGATTAAAGTCTATAGTTTTTAACGTTTGCTTGGACAAGTCGCAAGTATCTACAAGTATTTCAATCAACGTAAACAAATTTTACAACGAAAAAATTAAAGAAACGCCTTTTTTGTTGGAACTTTCGAAGCCAACAGGGACTGGATCAAGAACTGAAGATCTCCATGAGTCACAATTGGTAAAAAGGTTATTAATGCAATCAATTGTCTTGAGGACGGCTTATTTTTACCATTACGTATAAATTAATGATTTGGTGTCTGATGCGTTTTTCACATACCGAGTCAAAGGATACACGATCTAGATGAGGTACACGATAGTGTGGCGACTGTCAAAGGGGAATAATCTTTGAGCACGTCTGTATCCGTTTTCTTTTCTCATTCTTCGTTGACAAAAAAAAATGGTAAAATGAGCTTTGTTGCGCTACTGTTTTACTTTTGGGGATTCAAATGACACTTGTCAAAGGTTTGCTTGACACCCGAGCAAGCACTACAAAGGTTACTCTGGTGATCAAAGCTAGATCTATGGCGCAGCAATGCTGTAACTTACATATCTTGGAGTTGTTTTTTTTTTCCATTTCTTCTTTTCATCCTTGTGTGAAAAAACTAAGAAGCTCAACTGTAATCAAAAACCAGCGATGCTCTGAATTTCAATGAAAGGCAAGGTTACGGTCGACCTGCTGATTATTTCCTTGTCCGCAGCTGCACACATTCGTCCACGAATAATAATTTCTTCCGCATCATCGTCCAAGAGCTAAAGTTCACCTTGTATTTTTCACAGGAATTTTCACTACCGTTTTGGTTGAAATAACACCACGTAGTTACAAACAAAACAAATTAACGAAATAAGTTTGCCCACAACTGATTGTTTGACGCTTAACTTTTTATTCTCACTTTGAAAATAAAATTTTTTAAATTATTGTTTAGTATCGTACGATGAACGGTTTTTACTTATTCTCTCTTTTTTCTTAAACGTGAAAGAGTCATGATTAGTTCAACTATTGTTCATGTATTAATATATTCAAAGCTCATTTTTATCGGGTTCATTGAGTCGATTTTTTAAATAAGTTGAAGGAATACGCTTCACCAGGTTGACAAAAAACATTGTTTGGAAAAAAAAGAGCGAGAGCTATGCTAACCATCAGTCGAATTTTTAAATTAATATTTGAGATGGTATAAAATTATTGTAAATTTAAAAAATAACTTGGTACTTTGGATCACTGAATATCTTAGAAAGTATGCAACACGATCACTACAAATTTTGTTCCAAAGTTATTTGTATACTCTAAAAGTATTCTGAGGGTAACTCGTTGAGATGTGTTGCACGATTTTCTGTTCAAAATATCACATTTCGTTAATAAGTAAGAAAAAAATTGAACCGACAGGAACGATTATTTACCCGCATACTCTTAAATGCAGACGAAAAAATTGTTTGCCCAAACGAAGAATTTGGTGACTTGTATATCTGCAGACACAATGTATTAAAAGAAACCTAACTTCCAATGGATCCAAAAAAAAATGAAACTACGAGAAAGCTAAGATAAATAAACAGAACACTTGATTGAAAATACTACCGGCTTTTAACACTCAAGCACGTAATTAAATCTCGAGACTACTCGTGCTCGCATCCTTCTCATGAAGATCACCTATACATACACATGCTCGAGGGTACCCTTCACGCACAATTGTACACTCATATACGGGTAAATATATCATACTTACAGTGAAACCGTGAATTGTCCATCAGTAAGCACCGAAGCATTAATTAGCACTATCCCAGGAGTAACAATTATGCGACCGAGTTACAAAAATATGGAGCAAGGAAGAAAAAAGAGATACTTATTTTGGGAATGTTTTCTCGGTAGTGGGTACAAGGCTCCTTACCTGTAGCGCAGCGTGAAAACCCATGTCTGAGGTGACGATGCTCGCGAAGTTGCGGGTTTGTTTATTTGCGACGAGGTGCCTTCCTCGTTCGCCACCTTCTCCTCCGGATAAGTGACGACTGGTCAGGACGAAACTTTGAAGTGCGGAGGTGCCCGGGGCACCGGTAGGCTTATATATGCGCTCGAGTTCTGCCGCGAAAGAGAAGAGGAGAGTTAGCTGGATAGGAGAACGGAATAACGGGGGAGGGGGCGCAGCGTACTTCCTGCGATGGGCCGGGGCCCTATATGTGCCACCATCTACCGCGTACGATGTACTCCTTTGTATATACCTATCGTTAGAGGCGCCACGAAGGTGGGGAGGATGAGCGCGAGTTCTCGAGAGAGAAAAAAAAAAAAAAAAGTCGAAATTTTTCGTTAACGATCCACGAGGTATCTATCGCGGGCTGTTGGAAGGGATCGATGGCTCGCACGGTGGGAGATAAGGTTGCCGGAACTCTGATGGGTGATTTGGAAATTGCCCGCTGCCTCCGTTTATAACCGAGGGTATACTTACCTACCTGTCCGGAAGCTCCCTGCTGGTGATTGCTGACTTTCTCGAATCAATTGTGCCCACTAAGTGTTTTCTGCTAAAGTGCTTCGAGGTTGTTTGGTTTTTTTTTTTTTTTTTTTTTTTAAATGGCACCAATCCAGACACACATCCAACAGTAAGCGTACGAAAAATTGTTTTTCGAGCACAAGTGACCTGATTACTCAAAGATGTTTGCTACGAGAATCGTACAAACGATTCGTGAGATATTTTATGACCTACAAAGTGTTTCCATGCATAACCACTTTCGCGAGTTTGATACCTTTGATTATTTATTTTGACATTTGTTGCTACCTTGCATGAGAGTACCAAGGCTGAAAACAAGTAGTTCATGTCATTACGAAAAAAAAAGTTATTCGTTTTACCAAACTATTACAACTGTACGGGGTACGAAAAAAACAAAACAATTAGAATCCGCAAAACGGTTCTCTCTACAAAAAGAAAAAAAAAAAAAAAAAACCGTTAACGCCAGAAGGGGGAAACAGTTACAGCTTAGGGTCCATCGCATTCGGGAATAATCGCGAGCGAGCCTTTTTTTCTCTCGCCACACACTATGCACGTAACATCCGTAAGTATATGTAGATGCATGCAGAGGTGCATTGACGGGCGAGCAGACACATTTCACGCGGTGTATACAATTTGTCCGTGGTGATGGGCTTCACACGCGCAAGAGAGGGGCAGTTGATGTATACATTGGTGTACCTAAAATGAAGCAACATCGCGGGAGAAGCAAAGAGCCAGGGAATCAGCTGAGCGGCAATGAGTGGTAGGCGAGGAAGAGGTGCTCTCGTAGGTGCCCTTACACGGACAATCTCACGAAAAATCACAATTCACGTGGTTGAAGGAAAAAATTAGTTTGACACCTTTGAAAATGTACAGATCTTGTTTCCGTTTGGATCTATGGCTCGTTGTATCAATGAAGAAAAAAATTGTGATTAAAAATTGACCTTTTTTATTCTAATTTTTGAAACCTGTCAAGATCACGAGTTACAAGCGACTACATAATTTACCGATTGGTCTTTGTTTGACATATATTCAACCATTTCGAGTACTTATTAGGTACAGTTGAGTTGAACTGTATCGCACGCAATTTTCCATCCGATCAAGTCTACAGTGATATACACGGCTCATTCAGCCTTCATATATACTTTATGTATCAAATTTTCTCTTTTTCAAACTCCCAGAACAAATAAAATAAGCAAGTCTGTCGCTTTGTAAATTTTCCAAGGCACCACAATTTTTTTTGTTTTTAATCCATCATGCCAACACTTTGAACAAAACAATTTTTTTTGTTTTACCCGCTACAAGGGCACCTAAACACTCTATATATGCCCCCGCGCAAAACACGAAACTCGCGCTTTATTTTTCGCGAACGAGAGAATTTTCAGCTATATATACCTGCGCGTATAGGTACACCCAAATAGTACACGGTAGATATATATACGGAGGAGAGTGGCACACGCAGCCTAAAGAGAAAGCAGACACTGAGCATCACACTCGCTGCTCGCGGCACTTACCGAAGCCGTTACTTCATCTCGTGGGATATAATCCATGGCACACGTGCGCGAGCAGAGAAGCGTACAAGGTACAGGTATATGCATAACCGTATAAGTACAATATGCGTGTGAGAGCGCGTCTTCCTCCGATGGGCTACCTACGTATGCTCCCCGGCCGGCTAATTAGCTAATTGAGAGATTTTGTTAGATATGGGAAAATAAGAGAGAGAAAGAGCATGTGTATCCCTTTTGCGTGATATAATACTTACCTGTACCGTGTGCATTTATGCTCTCCTGCAGAGCTCAGCGTTGCTAGTAACTGTTTGACATCGTATACCGCCAAGTATATAATATTATACCGACCCATTGCCTAAACGTGCATACCATTTGAATAGCCCTCCCCCAACCGAGGGAGGATCGCTTTCATCCGTTTCCTTTTTTTTTGTGTCGATTTTGCGGGTATACGCGCGCTTCTAGATGATCCTCGTGATTTTGACGTGCAAATCTGTGCTGTTGGTACACCTACATCGGGAAAAAAAAAAAAATTAAGTATGCAGCAGTAGCTAGTTTGACACTGGTGGTGCAACGACGCGGTGGGCACACTTACATATACATATATAATCAATAAATATAAGTAATAAGCCAAGTGGCATGCATGTATGTATGTATATGTATGTATGTTTGGTGATGTGTACCTATATAAGCTTCGTGTAAACGTCAGTAAGTAATGCTTGAGATATGATTACACGCTACCTACTCACCTACTCTCGTATACCTATCTACCGAGAGTTTACTTCTGCATCGTGGGAAGCGCGCTCTCTTGATCCTTACGCTTTAGACGTATATGCACACGTGTGTGTGTGTGTGCTGCCTTTATCGCACGTATTTATTAATTTTGACGTGCCGACCTACGAGTGATTGGATTCCATAATAAGGGGGAAGAAGAAAAAAATAAAAAATAACAGCAACGAGTTTATCAGTTGGGGGCTCCCTTTCGTTTCTCCGATTTAATTGCTACGGTGTTATAACGTATACGTGCATACACAGCGAGCCGACGTGATGGATATTTCATTTGAGAGACCGACGATGGCTCTCTTCGAACCTTCGTATACAACATCGTGGACAGCGTTTGGTAAACACCAGAGGAAAACATTACTTACTGTTTCGTGTGTTTATGATACATTATACGGCGTGTAATTACATTATACATTCCAAAAAAGTGCATTGTCGAGTGGATGGGAATCATTTTCCTATCGAGGATGAGTGAAAGCGTATTTTCACGACAATTCGGGAGCTGTATATTTATTCACCAATTCCACTTGATTTCACGAGGAGTTTTTTTTTCTATGAATCTGCTTTTGGCATTACTTCCTGTAAATAGGTATAAATAGTGTGATGTACTTGACGTTTAACCACAAAACGCGGTCCTCAGTACGAATGACACATCAGTACAAACTACATTTCAAAATGCTCCTCCGCCATTCCAGCTCCCAAGGATTTTCATACCGATCATTTGTTCAACCGGCAATACCAACACTCAACGAGGGAGTGCGTGACATCTCATTTCGACATTCGGAGTTTCAATGCTGTACTTATTGTACAATCGGTACGTGCAAATTTTACGAGAACTTTTCCACAACTTATAATTACAAAAAAAAAACAGAAGAGAAAAAAAAAATTTAATTTTAAGCTTTCTAGATCCTCAAAGGCTTTGAAAGCAATTTCTTTTAACTCTACAGTGTTTTCCCCGACGCGTAATAATTTATCGTGTCCTCGTTTGATCTCGAGGTGTTGCGAAGCATATACATGCATACAATAATCCAAGTCGTCCAATTCACGCAAAAGAAGCATTTACTCCATAAATATGTTGCAAGGAAAAGGTTGTTATAATGTTCCTCTGCATACAAATTACCTTGACAATATTATACTTATCATCGGATCGTTGATTTTTTCCCAAAGAGCTGTAGATATACGAGCTTTACCGTCAAGAAGCAACAAAATCGTTAATACGCACGTGGGGTTTGCGCCACCAAAATGGATAGCTCGAAAAATGGATCGTTTGGCCCCTGTCGAGAAAAAAAAAAAAAAAAAAAAAAAAAGTACCCTTTTTTTCGAGCGTACAATGAAAGTACAAGTAACAGGGCTCGCTTAGGTGTTATATCCAAACTTTGTGCTCACCGTGTGTTTTTTTGCTTGCGAAATTCGAGGCACCAGCCAAGTAAGTATACCGTAACACACACATACACGTGGGGTACCTATACGACGCGCGCGCTCTGCTCAACCGAGTTGAGCAAGCCCCCCCCGACCAAGGGGGTAATTATCAAGCAAATAGGAGTCAAATTTAAATGAGATCGTATCCAAAGGCGCTCGCGCGAAAGGCGCGAGCATCAGTCTCTGGGATGTGTATACATAATAGAGTGCAGTAGAGCGCGTTCTTTCTCTCGCCTCGCGTTACGCACACGCGAGAGCGAGAGAGAACGAGTTGGTTGTGCACCAGGAGGTAAAGAAGAAGAAGCAGCGTGTGTGAGGCAAGTGCGTCTTAATTACGGACAAAGGGCTTTCACTTTTTACGAGAGAGAGAGAGAGACGGTCTCGGTAGGTATAGCCAGATTTCCCGAATATTCCGAGTCAGTAGGTTACACACGGTGCACGGCAGTTGGACAAAAGCTGATGATTATACATTTAATTGTTTGGTGTCGGGTGCTCGCTGCGGACATCGTTTTTTCACTTATCCACGCAAACGCTTGGCCGACGATCTCGTTCCTTTTTCTTTTCTTTTTTTCCCCCTCCCCCTCTCTTCGGAGGTGTATAATTACACCTGTACACGATCTCCTCGTGGTTCGACTATAGCTGAAATTACAGGCCGTCTAAGTGGTTTGTTTTGGGAATCTTAATTAATCGTGAGATCCCGCAACACGTACGCGTTGAACCCGTCATTTTCTTCCATATTACCTCCCACTATCGTGTGTTTTTATCCCTCTCCCTTTTTTTTTTGTATATTTTTCAGTCCTTTCAAGCCCCCCCTGCAGATGAATCATCAAACGAGCCCCGTCCTATCTTTCTGAGAATCATTTTAGATCATGGGCTTTGTTTCCAGCTGCCATGCAGCGTGGTCGCGACGAGCCGTTCGTTGTCCCCAATAACCCAGATTCATTGGGAAAAATTTCACTGCCATATTGTACAATGACCAAGTATACACAATATTCAAAGCTTTCGGTTACTTTTCAAAACAATTCTTCGCTCAGTACTCGTCATTCGGAAATGAAAAAAAAAAAAAAAAAAAAAAAAAAAAAAATGGTCCCGCAAGGTCCCGTGCACGTCCAAAAGTGCCGAGTTCATCGTCGCTTGCACGTGTTATTGTTTAGCTGCGCCAAGTCAACCCGACCGTCAATTAAAACTTTGCGCGTGGCCCTCCCCCATCTCCCCTCCCCCTCTCTTCCCCGACAGTCAACAAATCGCAAAAGTTTCCCAAAGCACCAGTAGTAGCTAAAGGAGGATGAGGACGTTGCGTGAATACGGTCGGGGAGAGGGGCAAGGGCGCTACGGCCTAAGCCGCTCTATCTCGCGCGCGCGCGCGTCTACTTAGCCAACAATAATTAACTCGGACGCTTAAGCTTTAATTAATCTTTCCTGCGACTCATAGATAACGTCAATTACCTTGGCGAGGGCTATAGGCGCGGGGCTTAGCGTCAGGGCTGATTAAATTGTTTTTCGCTCCCGTGGACCGGCCCCGGGTCTGCACCCCTCTGCATTTGATGCCAAGTTTCAACCAACGGGAGACCCACAGAGATAAATAAGAACGATCGGTGAATAGCGGAAGGGGGGGAGGTAAAGGTAAGCCTCGAGGGACCGATCGTTCCAATCGTGATGATGATGATGCTCCATTGGGTGAGCAAGGCCTTATGCTCTTGCGATCGCTCGTTACCGGACTTGCGGATCTTCTCCATATCCATCGACATTTTGCGATGATATTAAGGTAACAGCTGATTTCGGAGAATCACTTTTTCTGATGGTTACGGAGCGAATTGTTGGAAAAAAAAAAATAACAATAATAATAGTAAAAATAAAAAACAGCAACAACAACAACAAAACGTAAGACTCGCTCTGTTATGCCGAAATAGCGTTACTTCACCGCACATCCATCCGTAGTTCGAGCGATGATGACGTTCACGAATGGACAATTTTGATTGAGCGATAACATTTTCATTCGAAGGATTTTCTCGTGATTCATTTTATGTATTGAACGAGCTAGACATTTCAATAATAGGCTTCGATTACAGAGGTGTACACAATAATAAAAATGTACTTATGGAGATGTGTAAAAGAGCGCGACGGATGTGGGTTTACTATAAAATACAAACTTGTGTCTTAGTTAACACATTAAGACATAAATATATGTGTATTTACATTGCAGGTCGAACTGTCCACGCAGTGCAGCTGAGAGAGACGATTGGCGATGATAAAACGTCATTTGCTTTGTGCAGAAATTTGCGTGGAAAAAACTGGATAAACGATATAAATCGGACGTTTTTTTCGAGGTTGTGACAACGGCAAGTATATTTTTTAAGTTTCAATTTTTTTTTGGGGTGGAGCAAACTTTTTTTGCACAATTCGAGTTCGTACTCGTAGAGATGCTATTCGCATCATTGGTAGTGGTGATTGTGAGTATACTTTTTTTGTTTTTTTTTTATAACCTTTTGCAACTAATTTGTTAAATTGGATTTAAAAAAAAGGAAAAAAAAATCTGTGTGAAAACTACCTATATAGGCACAAAATGCAACTTTGCACCCGAGAACTTCTCACACGAGCTACGTGCGTTGTGAATTTTCTTGCTCAGCCCTCGTAATAATAACGTCATTGGCGAAGCTTGCAAAAATACTTCTTTTTTTTCTACTTCATTAGTGACGACATATTTTGTTGGAGGGTTGTCGGGTACTTATAAACACTATTAATTTTCTCAGAATTTCAAAAAATTTGTAATACAAACTCCGAACCTTTTTTAATTCTCTAAAATACTTGAAATAACGCACTTTTCTGTTATTGTCAGTTCTTTGGGCATTTTTATGTACACACACTCCAATAGCCAGCATTCAAAAACTTGCCGTATTTTTTATTTTTATACCTACATACATTCTCAGACAGAAAAAAAAATTTAATTGAAAGGTACATTGTATGAACCGTAAGACTAGTAATAATGAAATAATTTTTAAATTATTATTTTACTGAAAATCAAAGTATAATTTAAACTATTTGTACAAACGTAGCAAGTGTTCTTTAAAAGTAATAGGTGTAATTTATGAGCTTAAAAAATTTTAAATGTACTATTTTTGAATTAAAACTTAGATGTACAAATTGTTATGGAACTTGGAACTACTGCAATGCGGCACTTACATAATTCGGTTTTTATAAATGTAGCGAAATAAAAAATTCGGTACATGTAACAGTACAACTATACATTATGCAATTATGAGATCGTATTTTCTTTGGAAAAAAACATTTTCTTTCGGATGTTGATTTATTCGGTATCACCCTTTTCTTTTCAAATTTTATTCGAGCTTTTACATTCGTTATTCTTACAACGATGCTCTTCACGTATCGTGAGATGAAAGTTTCTTGAATTTAGCGTTTCTCTAAATTATATTTGTAATTTGATAAAGTAGTTAAAACTACCTTTCTTTGAAAAATCTACCAGGGATTTTCTACTTACTAGTCTTTATACTTTCGGTTTTAAGTATGTGGTAAAAAAATTTTCAGGTAATCTATTTTTCTGCAATCATTTTTCGGATCTTATTAACTTTTATACAATTATTATTCGGCAAAATGTGTCCCACCCAAAAAAAAAAAAAACCCTTGTTATATACATCGAAATGGTCATCTCCCGTTCTCGTTTCAAACACGTACTCCAGACAGAGCCTGCGATTTTTTACCTGCCCTAGCGAAAGATCACCTTATCCGTGTGAAATGCATCGCGGTTTCCGTGGCGAGGCTGGAATTTTGCTAAAATCTGCGCTCTCGGATGCTCGCTGGCCGATGCAATCTAATGCGCCACGCATCCTATTTTCCCATCCAAATGCGTTGCATTGCATATGGATTGTACCAACACATATAGGTAACGATGCTCGGACTCGCCGTTGCGATGGTTTCCAGACAGAATCACGCCGTTTCAACAATTCGACATTATTTTTGTTTCGTGACTCGGGAAAAAATGGGTACTTCTATACATTCTAAAAAAAGTAAAAGTTCATCCAAGAAATTTTATTTGTTTATTTATTTATTTATTTATTTTTTTTTTTTTGCTTTACTGGTGATGCATATTTCCGATCGCTGAATATGTGCAAGTTGGAGCGATGTTGCGCGACAGCCCCCCGCACGTTACCAGCTAATCGGTGCGGTTCTCGTACCTAAAGTCGCTGCCCTGCACCAGCCGATCGATTATCCTGTGGCTTCCTCCCGTACTTGCCTCCTTCCACCTTCAGCTGCTCATCTTGACTGACCCGTGCTCACGTTAAAAACTCGTTGATTGCTTTTTCTTCGTTTGAAAATTTTTTTTATTTTTTTTATTTTCATTTTACGGAAGCAATGGAGGTTGAGGGGAGAGGAAAAAACTCGCGCGGCTTTGGATTATTAATGACTCGCTCTCTGTCCGCGCAATGATGGATTGCCCTGGCAGTATCGGGAAATTGCTCGCAACGCCCGGAGTCCCTCTTTGTGTTTATGAATTAGAGAGCAGGGGGGAGAAAAAAGGGCACCGCAGTGATGCTGTGGCGTAACTCGCGATTCTATTCCAACTCGTTGGCTTGTAAGCGCGCGAGAGATGAAAATTCCGTCGATACTACTCCATGGGTATTTTTTTTTTTTTTTTTCTTCTTTTTCAACCAGCGCATTTTATATCCCGCTCCATCGGCACGTCAATTTAATGAGAGATGGATACGCAAAAGTTGAAAAGAATCAGCAGTTTTCACAAGCCAATCGTCGAGAGGAAAAGTTTTACTACTATACGCGTCCAAGAAGGTTTTCCGCTTCAGCGTTTTTTACAGGCTCTCGCGCGAAAATCAAGTTATCGGCTTTACAGCAGCCACTCTCTTGATCATTGAAAAACTTTTAGCCAGCAATTATTGTTTTTTTTTTTTTTTTTTTTTTTTTTTTTTTTTTTTTTTTTTTTTTTTTTTTTTTTTAAATGGCACCAATCCAGACACACATCCAACAGTAAGCGTACGAAAAATTGTTTTTCGAGCACAAGTGACNGATTCGTCGAATTTTTTACGGCAATGCACTTCACCACGTTTAATACTATAACTAAGTAAAAGCGATCGAATTGCGTTCATTTATGTCGAGTGCATAGGTATTAAAAATGCATATGTTTTACGCTGAGAATCAAATTCCAGTTTTTTTTTTTTTTTTTTTTCTTTTCTTTGGAAAAAAAACCACGTTACGTTAAAGTACCCAGTAATTATGAAGAGAACGTTTGATCGAGGTAATTATTTACTTATTTATTTGCTTCATCAAACCGTCCAGTTGGATAAATAGTACCCTCCTCCCACCCCCGTTCGTCTAGTCAGTAAACGGCTCGTGTCATCTTCCACAGCGCCTTTAGCAATCAGATGGATTTGTCGCGATCCTTCGCGTCATCGTTATCGGTAAATTTTTGGCCTCGACGAGCTCCTCCAGTAGTAACGTGGATCCACGTCGCTTTGGACCGACCCGTCCAAAATAGATCGTTAACAACGCGCTCTGATCACTTACAACCACTGTCTTTTTCCCCCTCATCGATGTCCTATACGTAAAGCTCCCCGATGCAAAAGCGCAGTCATCATTTTTGGGATACAAGCAATCAGGTTGATTCATCGCCATAATGTTTCACGAGCTCCGGCGGGTCCCGCGTCGTCATTACATGATATTTGAGCGCGCGTCGGCGTGATTTTTCGCAATTCACGAGAGGCTCGTTTCTCAAACGCGTTTCGTCAAAAAACCTCTCTCTCTCTCTCTCTCTCTCTCTCTCTCTCTCTCTTTGTCGTTGGATCACGAGCAACGTACGTAGATTACCTACTCGAGGGATTCCTCGAAAAAAGTCAGGCTTGCGAAAGTTAGAAAAAAAAAGTCACCCATGCATTATCCTCAGGACGCGAGGTGTTTGCCATATCCGTTGGAGTGGAAAAAGAAAAGACCGTTGCAAACCCTTGGCAAACAGAGCAGTCCCGAGTCGGACCGCGTGCCTCCCGAGAGCTTCCTCTTCTTCGAGGGGGGAAAAAAAGAGGGTGAAAAACCACACAGCCCTGTACCACTCACTCGGCAATCATCGTCGAATCAACGGCACCACGAGCCGTGCGTTCCAATCGTGGGTGTATATATGTATGCCGCTGCCTGCTTGTGGTGCAGGTCACGCCTGGCGTCTGCCCTTTACCTCGGAGGAAAGCTCTCGGACGGCCCAAGCGAGACGACCGAGCGCCGAGCAATTAGTGAAGCTCCCCGTTTTTCATCCCGAGCCGCTGCTACGTATATATACTCGTCGCGTGGCTAAAAAGTACTACCGGTGTGCCAAGGACGGCGGAGAAAGGGAGAGAAAGAGGAGGGCTTCGTTAGCGGTGGGCTGGTGCTTTTGTGACTAACGACGGGCGGCGGCCCCGGTTTGCAGCGTCGAAAGGAGTAGCGGTAGCAGCGATAAGTACCTCTTAACCCGCTGGTTTGATAGGCCCCGCTCTTTTACTCCTTTCTTTTCTTCTTTTTGATTAGTTTTATAAATACTGATTGGTGGAGAAAAGACGGGGGAGAGAAAGATCGTCGAAGCGGCAAGGCATAATTGCTATAATGATGCTAGGCATTTTCGAGTGAAACGGAAGTACATGTATACATGTACACTGGAGGAGTGTTGTTTTGAGGAACAGAGTCGATTTAATGAGTGACGCTCGTTTTTGGGTACGCATGGGTATTTTTGGTTTTAGAGCTGCACTGTCTTGATGGGAAATTTATTCAAGTGTCATCGAAACAGGTGGAAAAAAAGAAGGATGTTGAAATCGTAGGTACAATATAAAAGTCGGAATCGGTCGTTTCAGAATTGTGTGTGAATTTTTATTTTCTTTTTTTTTCCAATGCATGTTAGGAAAGGCAAAATTTTGAAGCCATACGTTCGCGAAGTACGCGCTACGGACGACAAATGGTCTCGTTTTGTTTCGAAATAAGCTCAATCTGCAGAAAGACACGGCGGAGCGTTTGGTGCGGCGGTTCATTTGACGTGCGTGATTACACTTTTTCCATACAGCCCTGCAGTTAAGAACGATCATTAAAACCGCTCCTCTGCAAGACAACGGTACGTGTACACATATACACATGTTGTGGGTGAATATTTACGAGATTTCGGTACGACCAAGTGTACGTGCGGCATGAGCGAGTACGTGAAAAATCTGTGGATTGATAAACGAGGGGAAGGAGAATCTTTGATTCAAAGATGTGACAAAGTACAAGATTAATGTTTCGGGTATTATCGGAACACGTAGTTTGATTGCACTGTTAGAGATACGCTTTTCGTTTCATGTTGAAAAACAACGCATCGGTAAACTGCCGTGGACAAACAGATTAATCGTCAAAATATTCGTCCTTAAATTCTATATTAATGAGATGATTAAGAGTAAAAAGGAGATGAAACAAATTTTTATTTCATGTCATCGTCATTTTCCACAACAAAAAACGATGTAGAATAATATAATATAAAGATAGTTAAATGCCCTGTGTACACTGTAGAAAATGGATTGAATATTTTACTTTCTATCACCCACGCAGCGGTGAAAAAAAAAAAAAAAAAAAATTTAACTAAAAGTCGGACATGCCGGTCGAAAGGACCAAATAGCACGAGAAAAACGCAGTGGTGTCCCAAACACTGGACGCTTCGCGCGAAACTCGGCAACACACGCGTGTGGAGCATGTTTAATCGCTCGGACAACAAGTTCCTACAAAACCGACTGTCCGATGCCGCGCCATTCACCGACGCCCCCCTACCGTCCTCGCCCAACTCGCTGGACATTGGTAATCCGTCGTTATCCATGGATGCAACCCAGCTCATCTAACGTGATTGAAAGCCTTTCCACGGTACATCCTGCTCCACTGTGTCCACTATCTTTTACCTTTGTCCGAGAGTAACAGCACAGCCAACACACTCTCCAAAATCCACTTCCCCCCCTCCACCCCAAATGGTCAAAATACAACTGGGAAGAACAAAATGTCTCTGGCATATGCCAACATGACGCCAATGAGAGCGACATGCACTCATTGATGCTCAAATGTGGTTGATACGGCCCGAGCTATTATTGCAAATGAATACAAATTACAATGGTTTCAAGATGAAACTGCGGACTTTCCGCTTCAGAGTCGACCATACTTTTTTGGAGCCTCGTCCATTAGATGCAATTTTTGCCGCGGAGCGCGTTTAATTTTTATCACAAATGCACTTACGGACGAGTGCAAACATAAAATTGCTAGAGGTGTCCAGCGCGTATAGGTAGTATACGTCCTGTAAACACACGCACACGGTATAATACGCTCTATCTTTTTCCGCCAGATCGCACCGAAACTACATCCTCGCAAACTACGGCTCGTCCTCCTAAACGTAATCGCTTTATTGTTCGGCTCCCTCGTGCCTGCCATGTCCTAGCAATATGCTCGTCGGCGTTGGGAGTGCACTTTGACTCCGCACCCTAATAATACTCTATACACCCCTACCTTCCCCCATACATGCACGCGGCGATATTTTGTATTGACGTTCGTTTGGCGTGCAGAAGGGGTGGTGCAATATACAACCACCCAACATGGTATGGGTGAACATGCCTCGGGCTTTCGTATACCGTACTCCTTCAGCCATACATGCCACACCCGATAGAAGCTCTCTCCGTGCGCTATTTGAAATCTCTAATGCACGATCGTGGTATACGTGCGACTACCATGGAAATCCTTGCAAAATGTGAAAGATCATCGCCATATACGATTATTGGCAGTACATGAATGTTCACTGATTCTCTCAAGCTAACGGGCTCTGTATTCAAATGGAAAAAAAAAAAAAAAATTACGTATATGATACATTCAAGTGATTGTTTCTCTAATGATAATGGGTATACATTTAATTGCAATTAAAACAAAACAAAAATTATGTATCTCGTTACTCGAATGTAAATAGTGCCATTATACGTACATTTGCCCACTGCATACGTGCCATTTCCATAATTATAAATCATTGTTACGCAAATATTACTTATCACTCAATTGGCCTCGTTGAAACGTTTGTAGGAGATTTGCGCATCATCAAGACCATTATCGTTGAACAATACTACTTCGTTACCCTCCCCCTCTTATGATGCAAACTACTGGTGCCAACACTGGTATTGTAACTCAATCAGTTTTCCGTATTTATACATGAATACACGCGAAAATAATATAAAGCTTTAAGCTTCAATGAACTTTCACCGATTGGTAAAGCATTTTTTAATGCTTGTGTACTGTGCATTGTAATAATACATCTTAGAGCTTACATCGCGACTATTGGGGCATTTATGATGCTATATACATCTCATCGGTGGTGGATCGAATAAACTTTGTCACCGAGACGAGGCTTCTCGGTTTTATCCTTTCTTTGGCTTGCCAGTTAATTGTTGTCCCCAGAAATTTCGTACCTTCCTATTCGTCTGAAAGAGCTCGAAGCCAACGACAATAATTATATCAACTCGACACGACTTTTTTTTACTCTCCGACGCTTGCAGTGGAGTTACTGACTTAATACATGGGTACATGCACCTACGTTGAGTTTGCGATTAAAAAAAAAAAAAAAAAAAAGGAAAAAAAAAAAAGAAATCATATACATAGTTCATGTATATTCTTGTAGAATTCCTATATCCGCAATCCAAGAGGTGCATGGAAGAAGGAAAAACTGCTAATGCACTCACTTAAGTATATGTACGTGCATTACAGACGTCGACGCTTTGCAGCTGTTAGGCGGGAAATCACTTAGACAGCTTACGTAACGCAACGTTGCAACGTGAAATCGGGGGTAGGAGGTGGGTAGATGAGGAGGAACAAGTGAAAGAGCAACTTTACGGATGGCAACATGGTGTGCAGTCCCGTCGAGCGGGTTCGCGTCTTCACGGCGCCGTTAAGAAAAGTGGAAAGGGAGGGGGTAAAAAGCTCCACCACCGATAATTGAAGGAAATGGCTTCCATTGGCTCGTTATGGTGACGTTTCCTGTTTATTGTTGGCCTTCGCTGTCCCTCTGCGTTATTCGTTCGACGCTCTCCTCCGACTTTTCTACCCTTCGGTGTTACGTATACGCGTTACTTTCATCCACTGAAGACCGGAGATGACGGTGCAAGGCAGGAAAGTGGAAAAAAAAAATAGTCTGGACGCACGAGCTTTAACTTTCGACACTCGGCAAACTTCTACTCTGCTTCGCTCGACTTTCCCTCGGGCACTTTCTCTCTTCGACAGTGACGTTTACGTAGGGCAGCGCAAGCTTGGCTACTTTTGTTTCTCTCGATAAAAAAAAAAAAAAAAATAGGAGGAGGATCAATTTTGTCGTCCGTCCGTTTCGTTTGGCTCATCCCTGGCGACCTGTCTGTCATAAGAGAAAACTTGTCGGATCAAAGATTTTAGATATCTGTGAATGCAGTCACAACTTTTGATGGAGGATCGAAAACCATAGGTATACGTGTTATACAACTGAAAACATTTATCAGAAGCAAGGGATCATTTATAATAAATATAATTTATTTTAAGAGATTATTTGCTTCGAACTTTTATATTATACGTTTCCTTGATTCTAAGAGAATTTTTCGTTGGCAGAAACTTTTGACGGAGATAAATTGTTACTAATAATAAAAACAAAATTTTTCTTCAATGCTGTTGAAATAACAAATCCTCTTTATTCTTTATTACTACATACTTCAGGGACTTGTTTAATGAAATAGTTTGAAAACGTCACGACTAACAAACCATACAATATTTTTAAGAATTTTTTCTTGTTTCCTTATTTGTCTACTACAAAAACTGGCAATAACTGTAGCATTAAAATTGTTAAAATAAGCGATAAAGTTTCGTCACACTTGCTAACAGCCACAACTAATGGCATGCTGTACGATTCGATGCCAGTAAAAAATATCTTTATTTTGCAATAAGGTAATTTATTTACTTTGGAAACGCTACTTATTTTCTGTAAGTAATTCTATGACCCATGTATTTGTTGTTGACTGATAATCTTCTTGGACGATGAAGTTTGACGAATGAAAAATCTAGCGCAACATTTGAAAAAGGCGAGCCTCCAGGGCACAAAAGTCACTTACAAAGAAGACATGGAAGCTCAAAGCATGTAACGCGACTGTCGACCGATTTATTCGCCAGTCAGGATGATCGAGCCCGATCTCTTGATTCCTACTCTTTCCTGTTCCATAAAATTTTTTTTATTCCTCTGTATACGCAATCACAGATTATTCGCCATCCAGAATTTTTTTTTATACTTCCATACGGAGAAAGATTTTTGTTGTTGCCAAATGATAATTTCGGGCTACAATGAAAAATGGCGGCCGATAACGGTTCATTTGAATTTCAGAGCCCCAATTTTATCCGAAAAAGCGGTACGGAGGGCGCGCGAAAATTCGCCAGAAATTTGTGTTTCAATGGCCAAATGGAATTCCGACCTTATAGCTCGTACGAAATGCTTTTTTTGTTTAAACGCGTTTCGAATATAAAAGTAGCGAACTACAGGCGCCATACAACACGACTTGGGCGTAGATATTTTCCGAATAAAATGTCGAATGATGTTTGGAAAGGAAGAAAAAAAAAAAAAAAAAAAAAAGTCATAATAATACCGAATGCATTTTAATATACATTTGCAAAAAGCGCGGCATTTGCGAAACATAATGGGCAAACTAACGGTAATGTCTTGTTTGATAATAAAAATGAGCATACCAAGCGACCACGATATTTCACGTAGACTGCGAGGCAATTCATAAGCTCCTTACTCCGTAATAAAGGGAAAATATAGACTTTTGGCTTGAGACAAAGTGGGAGGGATGGGGAAGCGGGGGATGAAGAGAAGCGCAAGCTCGGTGATATTTATGAACCCGAAACAGCAGCAACTACGACAACAATGGGGGAAAAACAATCTCGACCGATTTTTCGCGGAGAGCTAACGAAATTACCTCGCTGCTGGTACAATGCATCCGTATACGAAGTACGTATATTTATGTGTTTGTAAGAGTCCGAGGAAGAAACTCGATAAAGCGTCAGGCTTGGAGGTGTACATGAGGGCTCAAGACGGCTGTGGTGGGAAAAGGTGTGGTACCCGCTTACCAAAAATCCGAGGGTACAAGGGAGTGAGCAGAGATACTCTCTAGCTGGTGCACATCAGGCCTCTAGGAGGAGGAGGACCTTGACGTAGAGAGGAAACAGACCTTCATTAATATTCATGCCTCTACTGCCGCTACTACTTATTCCATTTGCAATTCTAATGGACGCAGGAAAGGAATAGGTATGTATGTATGTATGTATACGAGTGTGTCCGCAATAATACGTATTAAGCTCCATGTACACACATATATATGTATACGTACAGGTATAACTATGCAGACGTAACTACGGTGTGGACGGACGCTCTCCGCTGTCTCGGTCTTTCTGCATTTATTAGATATGCGCCTCTTTCGCGTCTCGTGCGTTGTGTTCCAAGGAGAAGAGGCCCGGAGAAAAGGAGCCGGATGCAGCAGGCTTCATTTGTCCTGATGAGCCTATCTTTTCTCCCCCCCCCCCCCCAAGATCCTTTGAGGCGATCTCCGTCTGGGTTGCACCACCAGCGGTGATGCTGTTGGTAGTGACGTGCATATACCTACTCGTCAGCCCAACTCCCGACTGATTATAATTCGGGTCGGACTACCCTTTCTTCTCACTCTTCCATGCACCCTTTCTCTTTTGCTCGTTATGCTCTTCGTCACCTTTAAATTGCTTCCTCGCGGGCTGCTCTGAAAAGTTGAAGAAAAATTTAATGAAAAATCGAGTTCCCTTCCCAAGCCCTGCAACTCGAACGTCGCCGTCTGTTTTTCTTCGCCCTCGTTCTCGTTTCTTTGGTTCCGTGGCTGGTTTTTTACATTGCTAATTTCATTATGCTGGAAAATCAACGATACTCGCTTCTTCGTCTTCGTTAACTGACTCGAGCTTATTCTATTTTTTTTTTCTTCCCCCCCGTCAACGTTTTGTCGGCGAATAATTTAGCAGCGTTGTACATAACGTGCATAATTGGTTATTCAGCGTTTGATTGAGTGTGTTTCACTGCGATCCCAGTGTTGGAGGGCCTGTTGTGGCCTTTCTTTTTTTTATTTCTTGATGGACGATTTTTGTTCACAGAGTCACTCCTTACAGGAAGGGGTTTTGTTTTGTCGATTTAATTATGTGATATTGTACAAAAAAGACAAATATTGTTACAACAACGATTGCCCAAGTAATCAAACAAATATCAATGTATTTTGAAAAAAAAGTAGGTAAAACAAAAACTTAACTGAAAATTATTTATATTTTTTATATTAATTTTATTAAAATTAAATGATCAAGCGTATGCGTAAAGTTCTTGGTTTGGAACGATTTTTATCATGTTTTGGGAGGCTGGTACTTCCTTGGGCGAAAAAGCAGTTTTCCGGAACTCGTTCGAAAAGTCTCCTTTACGAACCTCGTTACGTCCCTCGCCTTCGGCTCGGGCCGCAAACCTCTCGGTTCGCAAACAGAGACTTTTCAAACTCGTAGGAAAACTACCATTTCATGTTCAGAAAATTATGATGATTACCTTATGCAATGATTTAGACTTTACGATAACCGAGCTTGGCGAATGTTAAATTCGCCAAATCCATAATGCAGAAAATATTTCAGTGATAAAAAATATTTTACTTTGGTTGTACTGGATTACTTTTACTCATAAAGCAGTGCGTTGAAAATTACCGCTGGGGAAACTTGGTTGCATATTTCAATTACCACCGGTGCCGCGGGTGCTTCGGTAATTTCCTCTAACCTCAAGCACTTGTTGCATGTATACACATACTTGGCTTAATAAAAAAATATATATATATGCATCAAATTATTGAAAAGTGCATATTTTTTTATTTTTATTATTGATTTTTTTACAAATCATTTTTTCAAGTCAAATAAAGTCACTTAAACTGTAATATCTGTTCATTATCAATATTCGCAACGATGCCGTCGCATTGTCCGAATAAAAAGGATGTAAATATTTAACCTAGTGTTCGTATTTCATAATAATCATAAAAACAAAAATAATAATAATGATAATATATGTATGTATTTTTCTCTGAAGTTCCAGCTGTTGATGGATTGTATAAAATCGTCCAGCAAGTGAGATACAGGTACAGATGTCAACAGGTCGATGAAATTTAATCCCCTGATGTAAAAGTAGATGGTACTTGTGCAGCAACGGAAAAAAAAAAAATAAAATAAAATAAAAAAAAAAACAGGGATCATAGCATGTTTTTGTAAGTATAAGAAATTTTTAATTTACCAAGAATGAGACCTACTAAGCTGTCATGGAATTTGAGTTGGAAATATCAACAAAGTGTGTCATTCCCTTGAACGATTTATTGATAAAGACTTGCAATTCTTTTGAAATTTGGGAAGCCTTCGAAGCAACGACTAGTCTCAAGTATCACTAAATGACTTTGGTTTAAATTATTATCGTGACACTTGAAACGAGCCACGAAAACTTGGACAGATTTTGAAAACGTGATTGTAACCGGTGTAAGTATCTCGTCATGGTGTAAAACAGCCAAGAGGTCTCGCAGATGCAGATATACATATATATATATAAATACATGCATAAAACACATCCGGAAGAAAAGTAGAGGCAAAGTTGTAGCGGGTCCCTCTGGCTCGGATGAGTTTAAGATTAAACGCGTACTCAACCGATCTTCCCCCTCTCCCGCCCCACTCTCCTCTTTTCAGTTTCAATCTTATCAAAGACGGATGGCCAACGAAATCCAGCACTTCCTGAAAGAGGAAGAGCTCGCTATCGAGCAGGAAGGCGCCTCCGGATTAAAGGAAACTCGGAGGCGACGAGGACGCGCGGCTTAATTTCGGAAGAAGGGCCCTCGGCCGAATTATCATAAATTCTGCATTAACCCGACTCCCTTCCCTTTGGAGTTGGCTAGTATCTCTCAGAAGGAGGTGCGCTGCAGTGAGTTCGTTGGTATGGCCAGATGATACATAAATTTTCATTGGACTTTGATTGCAATCTTTCCCCCTTTTTTGAAAGGAAATGCAGACGTAGTTCAGCCTGGGCCGCTTTATCTTGACACCTAGCACCCTTTTGTACGCCACATGCGGACATTTTGCTATTTCCTCGCTCAAGTGTCCAATCATATTTTTCTTGCTCTCGCTTTTCTCCCCCTTTGGGCTTCCAAATTTGTAGTATACCTATTTTTTCAGTCTTTGAAAATATTTTATAACTTTTATTGTTAGGAAAGTGTCACTAATACTTGAGGCTTTGATGTATGACTGCTGAAAATTTTTCGATTTTCTTATACAGCGATCGTTATAACATTTACACAAGCTCATTGACTCTGGTTCATAATAAAAAAAAAAAAAAAAATGTATGCGGTATCGTGCACACGATCAATTCAAGGGATATATTTTCTATGGTTCGTGTATAATTTTTGATTGATAAAAAAACTGTTTATTTTAGTGGCCCAATCGTTGCGAAATAACTTTTTTTTTCTCACCATCATCAGTACTTTGTGAATAACATGCAAAATACTTCATTGTAATGGTGACTATTGTCATTGTTGCATAATGCTAGGGTTAATTACGCTGAAAAAGTGGCGAATGAATTGATCGAGTAATAAATCGTCTAAAAACATTGAAAATTGCCAAAGACGTTGTATTTGAAGATAATAAATTTCACAAATCCACGGCTTTTTAAATTTCACAAATCCACGGCTTTTTCAGCTCCTGCTATTGCAAAGAGGAAAAAAGATTATCCACTCGCATTATGAAAGGTCGCAAGTTGCGTTCAAATGCCCTTTGCATATACTATACGAGGGTAAATCCAAGCTTTTCATTAAGCCCGTATTTCTTCTTTCGTGCCATATCTACGGATAAAGAGCGAGAATGAAACCAATCTCGGTTACGTTTTCCGATTCGATTCGTTGCCTAATGAAAATCCTTCCAGCTTTGGCATAGCTTGTAATATACGTACAACCATACCATTACGTACATGGTATTAAACGTGGAATTGAGGGATTTCTGTCTTCACTACGTTGTCATCTACATAAAGCTGATGGGCTAAAGAAACAGCTTATCCAGATTTTCATCTGAAAAGCAGGTACATCAGAGGATTTAGGAAAAAAAAAAAAGATTTTATAGCATTGTGAAAAATTTAATCTTAAAAAATCAACAAATATCCTATCTTGGATTACCTAGGCTTTATAGATTACAGTGAAAAGGCTGAAACCTCTTAGGTCCCCGACATACAAGACAAAAAATTGGCCTAATTAACAAATAATAATTAATTATACAGCCAAAATTTACTACGTTCACCAATTTTAGCAAACTTCCATAGTAAGTAACTTTCACATTATCTGTCACATTTGAATGTACTTTATGACAGTAATAAGGACATGATGGCATAACAGTTTTCTTAAGTAAAAATAGCCATATTGTAAACACAATTACACGTCAGTTGGAAATAATGTAGGGCAGTGCAGTCTGGGTTACTTTTCTTCTCTGTTTCTCTCTCACCGCATATGATCATTTTCTGTGTATTTTTATCCGAGGGCCAGGCATGGCACAGCCGCAAGACCGCAATAAAGTTCAATCAAATCAAAATCAATCTCACCGTCTCCGCCGAGGAGATAAGAAAATTATGCACCGATGGGCGTAAAATTAATGAAGAAACACGATCTCGTCCTCCGATACAGTTACAGCCACCTAATTGCCTTTGCATGGCCAGCAGTGGCTTTCAATTTGGCGGTTGGGAGACTCGTGGAATAAATTATAAAAGTCTAGCCGTGCTCGCCATGTATAACACACGGAGGAGGCGATCTCAAGCTCCCTGTCGTTGTATTATGTACACACACTTTGAAAAAACAATACAAAAAACCGTTTGAGCGAGAGCGTGCCGAGCATTCAATGCCGACCCGATGGTGCATTCCTATCTCGGTAGTGGTATTTAATTTCGGTGCTAAAGATAACAGCGACCGAGTATAATACGTAAAAGGAAAAACGGCTTCAATTTCATACGATTAAATGTTACTAAGCCATTCGACATAATTGGCTGTACGTATAATGAACTCTGACCGATTGAGTCCTCGTTGAATAATCCGTGGACGCGAATTTATTGAATGTAATTGGCGAAAGTTAGCCAGAGTTAGGAATTCGACGGTCTTGTTAAAAATTGAAAAAATGTAAATGTCTTTTTTAGGATCATCAGTCGAGATTTACGGTCTCTGAAACCGTAACTAGTACAAAATGCGCAAGTTTAATGTTTTTAATGTAATTTGATTATTTAAATTCTGTGAAAAACGATGGATAGACGGATCAATGAGAAGGAAATGAAAAATTCAGTCAAAAAAATGAAGGCCCAATATAGTGACTCTGCAGTTACGCCATGGAATGATACGAGAGCAAGAGACAGATAGAAAAAGAGGGAAAAAAGGGGGGGAGCTGCCACGGCTGGCGTCAGACATTACGGACGTGGAATCCATAAAAGCGGAGGAGACGTTATTCACGGTATGGTACACCGCCACATAAATATGCGCCGGCCGGCGCTCACGTGCCGAACAGAGCCGTAACAACAGCAGCTTACGAGAGACTCGTCTCGAGGCAGCAGCAACAAACTCGATTTGCGTACTCTTTTTTTTTTTTTTTTTTTCTCTCTATATTTATTTGTTTCACCGAGTACTTCGTAGTATACCTGTAGTACACCGACGTCGCTCTATTGGATTTCCCAAAGATTTTCCATTGGTCTAGGAATATTTCTTAATTCTGGCCTTTCGTATTGATACGTAGCTGTTACACGTTGGTTTTGATTATTGTCATTTGTCGGTCTTTGACATTTGTTTAATGAAGCAATACACAACTTTCATAAAACTAAGCACCTACGACACAAAGGTCTTTGAAATCAAAGGTAGGAATTGGCATTCTGTGAGAAAAAAAAAAAAAAAAAAATATATTGAGACAAAATGATAGATTCTTGCCGTAGAAGAGTAGAGGAGAGAAAAAGTAACAAACTCAGATGACTCGAGCAGGGGAATAACTTTACGAAGGATCTTTTTTTCCCGTTTGTTTTCTCTCTTCATAAGATTGCCTAACAAGCACCCTGTGACGCCACAGTTTGGGTACTCTCTTCGCCAACAATCGAGTTGTCCGTTTTCCTTTCGTGTTACCAATCGTGCGAGTGTCGCGAGACTTTCTGCACTTTTCTGAGCACGCCATTGGAGGGGGGGGGGGACACCCTCTCGAGAGTTACTACACTTTTTGTTTTCCATTACTTTCATAACCAGCCGACTCTTGCACTCTCTTCTTTATTGCTCTCTGTGCATGGAAAAATATGGATACCTACAATTCTCAGACAATTCGAAGAAAAAATATGCATCTCCAACAGTGTTTTTTTTTTTCCCGATGTAACGACAATACTCCAAACAGAAAACTTATAAAAAAGCATTTGACATCTTTAAAGGACCTTATCGTTGTTTATTCACCATCAGTTATATATCTCTAACCTTGTTCTCATCATAAAGCCTACTTGAAAGATTACAAGGTGTTTCTTCAAGTCTGGGAAACGTATGGGCTAGACAGTCGATGTAGCTTATTTTTCCTTGATAATCCAAAGTTTCACTCACGGACAACAACGGAGACAAAGACGTCCCGAGTCTACTTTGGGCAAAGACTTGAATATTTTCCCGCATCCCCCTGCGCACGCGTATAGACACGTCGAGAGAAAAGTACCAAAGTTTGCATGGATATCGGGGGAGTTGTGCAAAAGTCAATCGGTCATCGGCTGAGCAGCAGGAGAATTAACCGAAAAGGCTCGCGATATTTGTGGTCCGCACGGGCGAGGGGCCGCAGCCCATCGATATTCCGAGCTAGATGAACGACCGACTGGCCAAACGTCGCATTCAATTACCCGGCGGGCCGGCAGCCACCCGATGCGTCAGTGCTCATCTCTATACCTATGTGCATACACACTCTCGCGCACGCACACCAGTAGCGGGATATTGTAAAGGTATACGAACAAAACGATGCACAAGGTGCGGTCGTGACCCTCGGGGGGTGGGAGCAAGAAGACCTATAATGATAAATCAATTGGTGGGGTTTCGTTGCGGACGATCCATCATCCGAGATTCAATGTGATGCAGACCTGTGGCGCGTTTACGAAAAGTGTATACATCCATCAAGCATCCGAACTTTGGCTGGAGTTTGAGCCTTGCGTATATTAAAGTGGATCCATCATTTGTTTTTTGTTGCGTACATTGTTATCTTATGTTAGGGTTGATCGGGTCCACACGCGATGGATCCTAACTATGTTTTTAGCCGGAAAACAACGGCTTCCTGCTCGCCATTGTTCAAATTCAGCTCGACGAGTCTCTGGTTACTTGTACCCGGGAAAAGGCACGTCGATGGACCGTCAAATCTTACCCAAGCACATTATATCAGTTGTAAGTGTGAAATCTGATCGCTAAGGGCTCGTTATGGCTCTCGATGTTGAAGCCTCGGGTAAAGTAGTCCTTGGTCATTTGCTTATTTGTATCATTGCTGCCTGGCCGTTTGGATGATTTGTTGTTCATGACAGCGCAAAAGGAGTTGGCAAAAGAAGAGGCTCGCTTGGCACCAAGACGCGGCAGAGGGAAAAAAAAAACGTGAACACTCGGTCCAGCGCGTTGTGTTAATTGTCTCTTTGCTCATAAACGGAGATAATTATACTAGAGGCGTTGAAAAACGGGGGCAAAAGTGGTTGGCAATTAATTCAGAGCCCCTCGAATTTCCTTTTTCCCTGCATCGAGATCCTGCCGAGAGAAATGGCCCTTTTTTCCTTTTCTTGCTCTGTCGGAGGTATAGTGGCGGCCGCCACAACAGCAGCCCCAGAGTGCTTCTTTTTTTTTTCTGGCACGTACAACGCATCGCACCGCGAAAGTAGGTACCGCTCGTTTAATGGACTTCTCGCTACTGGCTGAGGCGTTGGTTGGTCCACACGGCGAGGAAAAACGTTAAGAGTGTTTTTTCTCCCCTCGTTTTTCCTTTCTTTCCTTCACCGACGTCTGTTTGCAAGTATACTTGATTATTTTCGCTCACCAGCTGGATCGTTAAAATTCGTAGACCGTGCTAATGCTGTGTTGTATTATACATAGAGTTGAGTTGTTTTTTTTTTTTTTTTTTTTTCTTAGCTTTGGCGATGGGAGCAAGAATGTGTGTTTGTTTATTTTGTTTTGTTGTTTGATTCGTCGAATTTTTTACGGCAATGCACTTCACCACGTTTAATACTATAACTAAGTAAAAGCGATCGAATTGCGTTCATTTATGTCGAGTGCATAGGTATTAAAAATGCATATGTTTTACGCTGAGAATCAAATTCCAGTTTTTTTTTTTTTTTTTTTCAAATTTTTCATAGTTTACAAATTGTGTCACGGTAACGTTTTGATACAAATTTGGCAAGAAACCAAGTCAATACATTGTAAATGTTGTAAAAACAATTTTATCGAATAAGATATGTTTTGACAAAGAGAAGTTGACGCAAAATAGTTCAAAAGTATCCTATATTACGGAGGGACGTGTTTTGCACTACATAAGTACGGCCAAGGACATAACGTCTCGTTGAATAATGATTGTTCAGAGTATTATGATTGAGTTCAGAAGAGCTTGTTAAATATTTCATGAAGCACGAGTTTAGCACTTTGTACAAAACACAAAGTTGAACCACACGATTCAAACTTGTACTATGATACCATAGGCATCAATATCGGATGAGGCTGCGAGGAGGCAAGCCCACACATAGTGGCGTATGGAAGCATGAGTATACCTACACATTTATGACTTTGCAGTGCGTTCGTAACGAGATTTAGGCTCACAGCACGTGCATAAATTGTAAGTATACCTAATGCTCACATTGGCGAGAGAACGGTTGCACTTTAGCTGGCCTGAGGCCCTGCTCGGAAACTATATGTAATCGCTCACGCATTTTGATATTGAACAACTCAAAGGTACCGTGAGCAAGGAGATTATCTGCCACTCTCATTCCACATGATGAACATTGTATTACCATTATGTTAGCCTCTTTCTCTCTCTCCTTCTCTCCGATATTATTTTGAGTTGCACGGACGATGCATGTGCGTTGCGGACATTTTTTTTTTGGTGAAGTGAGGGTTATATACGTCCGATGAGTGCAGAGCGATCCTTTGTGCATCGATCCTTTCTCGCGATTGGTCGCTTAAATTGGTCAAGCGCTCCGTACAAAAGTCGATGACTTCGAGGATTTGGATAATCACAGATAATCACATTTGTTTCGCTGAATTTTGCTCAGAAAAACAATGGACACTGACTGATTTATGTACTACCTTTGGATTGTAGCGGTATTTGGGTGAAAATTAAAAAAAAATAAAAAAAAAAACACCTCGAGATGAAAACTGTCTCGAAAAAATTTTGAATAAGTAGTGTTGGGTAGAAACAAGGACGGAATAGCATGCCCATGCATTATTCAGGGTAACGGGGTTAGCTCATGAATTTTTTGAAACAGTGCCGAGAAAGATGTAGGGCTTTTGTCATGTCGTATAAGCATACAGACATGTTGTACTTGCGCAGTTGCGAAAAAAAACCTTTACTCCTTAATTAACTCACTTTCTTTTTACTATTGTTATTGTTATTATATTAATAAGTCTTGTTGTAATTATCGTCGTGGGTCTACATAAAGTACTTTTGACTCCAGTTTTCCATATTAAAACTGTGAATTTCACGAGCATTTTTTTCGAGGCATCCCTGATCATTACTACTAGATGGCTTGGTAAGTATTGTACTTCACTGAATGAAAGCCATTACAGTGATGATAAAAAGCCATAGAGGTGCTCGAAAAAAGAGGTTACAGCTATAAATTAAATCCAGCTATCCGGATAATCATAGTAGCTCTCCATTACTTTTATTACTGAGAGCTCTATTATATTATTACTGCTTTTTTTCAACATTATCATCATTATCATCATTATCATCATTTTCTGCAAGTTGATGATATGGTATGTTTACACGTAACGAATGACAATAAAATGTTAGTGTAAATGAATTGCGTTAATTTTGATTACTTGTAAATAAATATTAAAGATTTCAATTATAAATCAGGTTAAATTTTGCCTCAATTATTCTTTCCGACCGTCAATGGCCCGTCTTACCTTGCTCAGCTGTTTCTACTTATACATGTGTGTTACTATAAATCAATGCTTTACACTTTTATAAAACCAAAAGTTTTTACGACTACGAATAATATGAGTAAATTATAAATTACAAATTGTAAGTTGGTATAATTAAGGTTACGTTACCTTGATATTCCCATCATCAGTGACGCGTCTTACCTTACTTGGTTGTTTCTACTTGCTATATGTGCTACCACAGCCAAAACACTCAAAGCAATTTTTTTATCTTGAATCACAATCGTTTCAAACAATTTTTAGGTACAAGAATGATGTAAGGTTGCTTTTGATAATGAACTAGACAGTAAAATAACAATTTTTTTCTTGCATTCGTGAATAATAAAAGCGAAGGATGACCAATGGTGTACATTAGTGTGAAATTAAAGATTTTTCGTACTTTCTGTTTTTAATTAATTACTAGTAAATTGAAAAAGTGTTTTCTTTATTTATCAATAAAATAATATAAGCGTATTAAGCATGTCTTTGTATTGTTTTTCTATTGCATAGATGTATAAATTAATCAAGTTTCAGCTTTGAATTTGTTTACGAGACACAAAGCTGGAAATAAGAGAGAGAGAGAGAGAGAAAGGGATGGGAGGTGGATTAAAGGCCAAGGAGAAGTGCAAATCGGAAAATCCGAATTTGGAGTGGAAGTTGGAGTGAGGAAAAGGAGGAGCAAGAAACCACCAGCCCCGCCATAATACAAGGGAATTCAATTTTCGGGCTCCCGCTGATATCGTCTTCCCGGCGTTTCCCGTTCTCCGTCAACCTCCGTCTTTTTTCCCTTCCTTCCAGCCATCCTTTTCTCAAGCAACTACTCAATCCTCAACCAGGTAAGAGCCAAGCTAGACGATGCTTTCCCTTCGTCCATTCGTGCTCTATTGGTTGGGCAAACAGAATGAGGGAAATGTGTGCAAATACTCGATGGTGCGCTTACATTAAACTTTCGTTTTCCTTACCTTCGTCCGTATCTCGTTACTTTTTTACCGTACATTTTTCAACCTCTTCAGGTGTACTTCCTTTGAGTATTATGTGTACTTAGGCTTTCTTTTTATGTGCCTTAATTACCATCTCCACTGTTTCTTTGACTTTATGAAGAAAAAAAAGGAAAAAAAGCTGTCACGCAGTTTCTAATTGATTTAAAATTAATTTGTGTTTCCAGCACAAAAAAAAATTGTACAACTAAATAACATTATTCTTGGAGTAACTTTTTTAAATTTAAACCTCCTCCACCCTTAGTTTACTTCTCTCTTCTTCGTTTAACTTTTTACTAAAAATAGTATTCTTCGTTAATACTCGATTAAGATATATTTTTTTACTTTACAACGGAATTTTGGCCTAGTCGTTAAATTTAGAAACTGTAAAACCGAGCTACTTGTGTCTGAGTTCTAAAAGTAGATGATAAATTATGGCAATGGTGACAATGAGACACGAGAATCTGGAGTAATTAATCTTTCGTACGTATATTTAGAACGTTCATGGAAAAAAGTAGTTACTCTTGCATGGGTGCATTTTTTCCTATAATTGGTACTTACAAATAGTTTTTTTCCTAAATAAAGCTTTGGAGATGAAACCAAAATAATTTATTGTGTTGCCATAAGCCGGAGAAAGAATAAACAAAATAATACGACTGTGACCTATCGTGCACGTTGAACATTTGACTTATTGCACCGTCTTATGCAGCCAAAATTTTAAGGAAGTAGTTCCTGGTACTTTAGGAATACAAAAATTGCACGCGTCGCTTTGGTCATGGTTATAAATTTAGACGCTCTTAAATTGAACGTGACAAGTGCTCAAGACGAAGCCTACAAAAAAGTATACTACGAAAAACAATATCGGAATTAAATTTCATCAAAATACCTTAAGAGCAATCGCATTGCATCGATTGACTCGAGAAAAAAGCAAAAGAACTTGATGAAAATGCCTCGATTTGTGGCAAGAGGTATGAAAAAAAAAAAAAAATTTCGATTCGTCAAACGAGAAACATCTTACAAGTTAACAACTGAAATTTCCCTTCCGTAGTTTCAAGGGATGCAGGTACATATATCTTACCTTTACTTTTTCCGCGCGGCCGTCCTCCTTTTCTCTCCGGCAACTTCTCATCCGCTTCGATATATTTCCGCAAATAAGGTCAGAATTGGCTTTTTGCTCGGACGCACTTGCACGAGCGAGTGAAAGATTAGTCGCCGAGCGACTTTTTTTTTTCTGTCTTTTTCATCTCTCGCCTGCGACAAGTGTACACGCAGTGACGCGTAAGCGCGTAGGTACGTATGCGTATTATTATTATTATTACTACTGCTTGTACGTGTGGTCGATAGTAAAACTTTCGGATGTTCCGTTCGATCGGCGCTCGATCGCCATTCGTAACGAACGACGGGATCTATATTGCGATTGGAGGACTCATTAATTTTCCACGTGTCAGACTAATTAATGTGTGTGTACTAGAGCAGGCTTTGGGAACGTTTGTGCGAGAAAGCGCTGCCTCGGGAACGAGTTTCATTAGCTAGTCGCTCCGACTCGGCCAACCAGTATCTGGCCAATCCTAATCATTGGGCTTTTTTTTTTTTTTTTACATCTGCGGTCCAAAGTAGAATTGGTTGTTGTGACAAGAAAATAAAACGTTTTGTAAATTCTCACGGTCGTATTTCATTGCTTCACATTACATTGGAGCCCGTAAAAAGGGCGATTTAAGAAAGAAAAAAAAAAAAAAAAAGTAAAGAAGAAAACACGAGCATAGCATGTGTATTACGTGCAGTAACGTGTGTCTTGCACGGCATCAGNGTTAAAAAAGAAAAAAAAAGAAAAAAAAACAGTAAAATACAAATCCTTCCAAACACATTAGGTAAAATCTTCTACGGGACACATGCGTCACAATGAGATTTGTATATTTATATATTATATTGCCAGCAGTACAGTACTGGAAATGAATGACAGTAAATAAAATACCTCCCTCCCCTTCCTTGGCCGCAGTTACACGACAACATATAGAATCCACTGTCCGACTGACATGAAAATAACAATAACGTATCTCTCGTTCGTTCGCTACGATACACCCTGGGTGGAGAAACCCCTCCCTGTATGAACAGTCAACAAGCTTTTTCGCGTTGAGCACCCATTCGCACACACCCACGTCCAGTCTTGAAATCAGCTGTCGACCCTCGAGGCCGTTCCCTCGTCGTACTGCACCGACGGTACCATGGGCGGCTTGAAGCCGTACTCCATCTTTGATTGGCGGAAGCTGCCCTTGGCTCGGGCCTGCCTCAGATCAACGGGCCCAGCGTACGGGCCGAACGACTTGGCCTGGAATCCAAATTGCCGGTGCACGTGGTGGTGGGGCATAGGCACCGGGCCGTAGTACTCGTCGCGTTGCTGCTGGTACTTGCCGAGCACCACCGACGCGTGCCTCCGTCGTAGCAGCGAATTAGCCGACTGTTGCTGGAGGTAATAGCTCGTCGCAGGGGGGTACAAATGCTGCTTGCCCTCGTGGAACCCGAGGCTTGGCTTCTCGTAGGCGTAGCCTCTCGACTTGTTGACGTTGCTCGGCCCGTAGGGCACCAAGGGGTACAGCGAGCCCGGATACAAGCCGCGGTTCTGGGGCTTAGCGAGCTGCTGGTAACCAAGCGCCCCGGCGTACGCGTAAGGATGCACGACCTTTCGCTCGGACGTTTTTTCGATCCTCACGGGGTAGAGCACCGGCCGGGCGATCGGCTTGTTCTCGTTCCTGGTGTACGCCTTCGGCAACACGAAACTCGGATTCTGCTGGTACGGGCCATCGTTACCGGGAGGGCCGTAGTAGAGGGCCGCCTTGTCCTGCAACAGGCCGTTCTTGAGGACCGAGTTGCCATCGAGGATGTACGTGGCCGGTGGTACGACGTAGAGCTGCCGTCTCGGTTCCTCGGGGACGGCCTGCTCGTGGCGCTCCAAAGACGACGACGAGCCATTGGACTCGACGAGTTTTATCGGCTGGTTCAGCTGGCCCGAGCTCTGTACAGCCTGGGCCAGGATCCTCTGCCTCGACGTGTTCTGGTACACCTGGATGGCCTTTTGCACGAGCACGGGTGGCTCGGGACTCGTTTGGCCACCAAATGCGGGATTCACGGGCTGGTAGTCGCTCGATTCCGCAGCTCCCGAGCTCGGGGTTATCGGTGGCTGCTCGGATTGCGGGACGTCCTCCACCCTCTCGTTAACCGGGGCCGGGGCCTTGTCGAGTAGGAGATTCTCGGCTCCGGCGTTGACGAGGGCCACGCCAGCCTGGATGGAGTTGAGCACGCGGGAGGAGCTCGTCGCGTCCGAGGAGGACAAGGGGGGTCCAGCTGTGCTCGGGGCTTCCTCGTCCGCGCACTTGAAGGTCGTGCTGTACCGGAAACTCGGCTCCTCCGGCTGGTGCCGTTGCTCGGGTACGACGATGGGTCGGGCTCCGAAAGCTAACTCCTTTCCGTCGGGAAGGGAGGGCTCGTCGGTGATTATCGAGTTGCCGGTCACGCTTGTCACTGGCAGGGCTGCCGTCGGCGCCACGGGCAGGTACGTCCTTTCGAGCTGCTTCGGGGATACTCGAGGGGCTCTCGGTGTCGCCGTCTCCGCTGCTTGGCCCGGCTGTGGTGGCAGGCGGTGGCCGAAGCTCTCCCCCTCCTCCTCTTCGGTGGAGCGAAGCTCGTTGCTCGAGACGAGATCCGTTTGTTCCCGGATGATGGTTGACTGATACGTGCCTTCGTCGGGAGCGAAGTATTGCTCGTGAATACTCGGGTGGGACAGGTGCAGCGTTTGCCGAGCAGCGTCAATGTTGACGGGAAAGAAAAGGGGCACTCCAGTCGGGGCTTCCTCGTTGATGGCATTGCCTCCCTCGGTGCGGTAGGGATGGACCACTTGGGCGGCTCTCACTCGGTCCTCCGACGCCGGGAAGGTGTTGTCGTTGTTGGGGGTGACAGTCGACAGCGCCTGAAAGTATGAATTGGGTTTGTATCCGCGAGCGGGGGAGATGGTGGAAGAAGTTAGAGGATAAATATAGGGGAAAACGAGGCTCACGGTCTCCTTGGAGCTCTGCACGGCCTTTTCGCCGAGAGCAAGGCTGGCCGAGGTCCTGCTGTGCTCGTTGGCCGAGCCGTACTTGACCAGGGGGTGGTAACCCCACTCGTCTGCCACGTATTTCACGTCGGTCGAGGATCCCCTGGAGCTGACGTAGTACCGGCCGCTGGCGTGCTCACCGTCGCGCGTCTCCGTTTTCCCGTACCTGTCCTCGCGCGCTTCGTCCTCGATGTCGTACTTGTACTCGTAAGAAGGTGGATGCTGCAAATGAAAAACGATCGGGTCACCGACTTGACGTGATAACTTTTTTTTTTTTTTTTTTTTTTTTTTTTTTTTTTCATGCCGATTGCTCACAAAGTACAGGAAGAACAATTTTCACAAGAATTAATGTCTCTTTGATTGTTTCAGTGCGCAATAATGGTCAAACGTCACTGCATGACATCACATACGGTATCAAGGCAGCCCTGATGTTGGTGATGGTAGAACAAAAGAGGAAAAAGGCAGTTAATCGCAAACATTGGTACTCATATTGTGATATCCATGGAGCTCCAATGGGTCGAACGAACAATGAAATGTCTCATTCGTGCCCGCACAACGAGTGTTGTTTCAGTACATGTTGGTATGGGTACGTGTATTTTAAAGCAGACACATGCCATTTTGGTTAAAGTGCGGGTGGGTGCTCGCGTAGAGGTATCAGCGTTGTAAGCCATGCATCGAGTGATGAATGCATGGAGTTTGTTCTCGAGAGATCGGTGCCTCGGGGTACTTGGGGATATCTGGGCCACACGTATCTATATATACACTGGTTGGAAAGTCGAGCGGCTACAGCGACGGCTTCATCGCACAATTTTACATCGATTCTGGCGTGGCTTGTTCACGCACACGATACAAGTATAGTCATCGTCGCCGAGCCAATTGTATTTTCGTCGTCGACTCTAATCAAATCAGTGATGTGTGTAATTTAGCTCGAAGAATTTGCCATCTCGTAAAATTTATCTTTGCAGTTAAGGGGGAGACGAGAGTTTGAGAAATATTTGTGGCTTTATTAATTTGTTTTTTTTCTTTTCTTTTTTTCTTCGTACTGTAAGACGAAGAGCATCAGTGATGCTGTACGGTTTAAGAGAAGAGAAAAAAAAGCAACTCGCTTCCGATTCGCCTTTCAGCAAATAATTGCTTGTGTATGTGCACCCTTTCAAAAAAATAAAATGCGTTTATCTTGAAAAACGTTGTTACACTCGTTATTGGGTCTTTAAATATAATAATGGTACCGCAAGTTTCATGCATTCATTGCTTGTTATGAAAAACTTGTCGTTACTGCAGGGGAAAAACAATCTCATCGTCCAGTTTTCAAGGATTCACGTGACGTGGTTTTGTAAATTATCTTTTTTTTTTGTTTTGATATTTATTTTGCACACAAATACGCAAGTTGTACGTAATTATTATGCTTGTACGTGATTAAATGCACATTACACACAATATTATTGCACCAAAGGTAAATATCGATTGAAGCGCGTTATCAAACTAAAACATTGAGCAACAATTTTCATTTGAAATGTTGAAAACAAAAAAAACAAAAATAAGTAAATGAAAAAAATAGACAACGATTCCATATTTAATTAATGTTCAAATAAAAAATAATCAGTACATACATACGGTTCTTAAAATTGTAGAAATACGAGTCGAGGCTTGGTTGATAGATAAATATTTCGTATTGTTTTAACGCACGTGTGCGTTTAAAACGCTATAACTCCCCCAATTTTGAAGGAAACCCCCGAGGAAAAAATCCCTGTTCGCCTGCTAAAATAATATTTGTCCACGTTGGTACACTTCGCGTAGTCGGAAAATGTTACGATTGCTGTTCTCTCAAAGAAAAATACGTGGAAGACGAAATAAACGTGACCACTGGTTTTCCTCTCATGCATCGGTCGATAAGGAGCGAAAAAAAGCAAAAAAGAAAATAAGGCGTCAGCCCATGTAATATCCCCACCTTGTCCATTTCGCTCGTGATTAAAAAGTTTTCACAAGCGCCGGGAGGAGCGATTAAGACGAAGCGACGCGCGAACGAGGGAAGGAATAAGTGAGACGAAAGGTATACGCGGAAGGTGTTGTAGATCCGCAGAAAAGTGGCGGCGGCAGACAGTAAACGACCGTTCATAATATCTTATAAGTGCGCCATTAATCCTGAGCCGGTGTCGCGATAAATCAACGAACCATATAATATACACCGCAACGCCTCGTACATATATACATAGCCCCAAACTTTTGTGGTTTTATACATACAGCTTCCACCTCCATACCTATACATATAGGTATATCTCGCGATGCTTCTATTCCTGACTCCCCTTGATCATCTTTCCTGCACTCGGATTTTCTTTCCGTAATAAATGCCTCGATAACAAATGTCCCGCAAACTTCTAATAGATAAAATTTTACCCACGAGAGGTATATATGTATGCATACGCGTGGGGGAAGTACGAATCGAGCCAAAGTGGAGGAAGGAGGAAAAAAAAAAGGAAGCGCTCACGGTCCATTTGGCGATGACGTTCGTCGTTTCCCCAGCGCGTCTGATCGGAATTAATGTGCCCGCCGAGCTTTATGAAAATGGCCCCCCACTGTGGTATCGATTTTACGTGCTTTTTCTTTTTCCTCTCTTTTTTTGTCCCGATCTTCGAACGTCGGCTCATTAGGAACCGACACTCGATGCGGTTGATTTTCAACTACGCAAGAAAGAAAAAAGATCTCCGGAGGCTCAACGGAGGCGGCAATTCACGCTTTTTTGTTCGTGAGAAAGTCACTCGTGTGAGAAAAAGAAACCTTTTGTCATCCCTTCCGTTTGGTATACACTGTACATGCGTGTATTCAACCGAATTTGTTCGCCCAAGTCTTGCATGTACATGTAAAAGCACTTTTACGAGCTACAATTGCTGTTGCTGTTCTCGTATACGCGTAATTTTTTTCCCAAACTTCACTTTATCTCGCGCAAATGGACATTTTCGACGTGTAAATACCACTCGAGGCAATAAAGATCGGTAGCAGGTAGTTGGGACCGAAAGACCGTAATTTTCATCGGAAACCCGCGACTGAAAAAAAACTCGGGTAATTTCGCCAGCACCAAATTCCTCAGGCAATGGCCGCGAGCAGTAAAAAAGACGGCCATTAAGAGGGTGAGTTTCATTTTTCTCCGAGATTTTAATTGAGCGCGGCTTTATATACACATTATATGTATACTCGAGTCAACGAGCCTCGGGTTTCGAATCAACAAAAAAAAACAGAGGGACGATTGCGTTGCAAAATCTCATTTTTTGCTTTTCCAAAGACATCCAAGGGTCTAGTATTTTCAGCACTTTACCGAAATCGCACGATTATACCATCATAAATAACCGTAGAAAAGGTATTACACCGTTACAGTAGGTATAGCCCGAGATCACGATGTACTGTCGGACAAGCATGGACATTCTTGTGCTGCCATATTTTTATGAAAACAAGAGAAAAAAAAAATGTAAGTAGATAATATCTCATGGAGGAAAGCAATGCATCCCTCGCGAATCCATCGAAGAAGAAGAAGAAGGAAAATAAAAAGACGAATGCACGATAAGTCAGCCAGTTCCTTGCGGGAATCCATTAGAGGCGTACTTCCGGGCAGCTGCAGCTATTCCCCATACCAACCCCTGATACATTATACACAATCGCATTTACATCGTACATCAAAGCTGAAGCGCACGCCCATATACACAAAGATAAGGGACACCGATAGTCCTGTCGGCGCTCGCTATCGACAGAGGACATCCGTCGGATTGATTCAGCGCCGAAAATAGATTGCAGGTACGCGACTTGCACCGATTTGTATCCATCTCTCTCTCTCTCTCGGATGCATACATGCGTGGCGCTTTTGTTGTTTACGAGAGGGAGAAAAAGGGAATTCACGCGGGAAAAGGAAGATACAGTCTTGTCTCGACACCAGCCACTTGCAAGGGTAACTTGTTTCCTACGTGTATACAGTGTCGAGCTGTTCAACGAATTCACGAGGAGAAGGGAGTACTTGAAAACTAGAAGAAAAAATGAAAAAAAAATAAAACAAAATTAAAAAATTGGTACGTTTCATCGTGGAGCTGCTGAATTCAAATCTTGGTTCAACGGCCCAGTTTTCCCGCGTACACGGAATCTTATAAATATGTAAATCTCAAGCGTCTCTTTTCCTTCCTTACCTCGCACGGGATATCGATTAAGGCACTCTCGGGCTCCTAAAGGCTTATACAACCTTCACACGCGCACACTACTGCACTGACGCGTGATTGGCGTTTCGCGTGTGCCCTCTTTTTTTTTTTTTTTGCCCCTTGATGCTTGTTTATCTTTCCCAGCTTTTCTGGCCCTCGTGTACTTATGCGTACCCTACGTTTCGCTCGTCTGTCTGTCTGTCTGTCTGTTGCTTCTTTATCCGACACCTCTGCTCGCGAGAAACGTCGAAGCGTTATTTCGCTCTCGATCGTTGATAGACACGTCTGATCGATGTGTCGGGTTGCATTGACGTCCATTCGAGTGCCTTCGATCTCGTTGCGTGTGATACTCGAATGGATTTGTTTGTTCGTTTGTTTGTTTTTTCTTTTTTTTTTTTTCTCTTTGCATTCGTACATACCAATTACTCGCTATGAAGCACATATACATATACGTAGGCATTTTGCTTTTGACCCATTGCGTCTTCGCTCTCTTTATCTCGATTGAGATACCGATATAACATATGCCTACACTGCCGTGGCCTACTTCTGACACACTCGTGCATATAAATGTATACCACGTGTACAGTTCACGAAAATGAAACTCTATGATAATTTGATATTGAAAATCGATTTCAATTTAAAAGCACTTGACGCGGATGGAGAAAACGATGGGGGAAAAAAATAGGTCTCGGTACACGGTCGGTGTCGATTCATTATCGCGATTTTAATCACTACGCTCTCCTCTAAAAAAAAAAAATTATTCGACAAGCGCAAAGGACGAGAGAGAAAGAGAGAGAGAATATAGTTGGCATTTAATTTTCCTGGTTCTCTCTCATATCCATTTTCTCGCTCGATTAGTTTCGCGAGGTTTCGTCCCGTACGGGATTTTCAAAATTGCTTTTAATTTACGCGAAACCCGCACAACTCCACATGGATGCCCCATCGTCACTCGACCGGGGCATAGCAACGTTCCCGGCTCGATACATGAAATTACGTGCAACGCTTGAAAACCATAACGGCTCCTGGGTAGCAATTAATTTCACCGAGGGGGGTGACCAATTAAAATCGAAAACTTGGCCAAGATGAGCTTATTCCGTAATATATGGCATCGAACTTCAAGTTTTTCTAGCGATTGATACTCGTTTTATTTTATTTTATTTATTTATTTATTATTTTCAACTCTTCATACAAGCTCAGAGTTACTCCATCGAATTATCATAAGTACTTGCTGCCATGGAGTCTCGATGAATTCAATGAGTACTATTGAGCTCGAGTGCCCTCCCTCCCTTTCAGCGGCATCCAATTAATCTGTTAAATTGAAAGTTCACTGCCTTTAAGCCGCGTTTCTCATACCTGCACTGATCCTGCAACTTTTTATTTTTTAATTCAATGGTAGTATGGATAAATAACGAATTATTATTTTTTGACGCTCAAACATGCCTCAACTGGTAGGGGAGGGGATCGATTGAAAAAAAAGATCGAGTGAATTTTAGGTGTACTCGTAGCAAAAGACTTTTTATCATAATAACCCTTGAACGCAACTGGATGATTTTTAAGTATAGTTGATCAATAACTCAGTGTTTTCTTCATTTCGCCCGTTTGAGCTGTACTGCGTATATAATACATGCGTAAAAATATTTACCTCGTCATTATCAGGCTTCCTCACGTAACCAGGTGGCGGAGTCGCAGCCGTCGATACCACCAGCACGGCTACTATCACCTGTTGGCATAACAAGCAAACAAATGTAACGGATGTTTTATATATCAAGGCAAATAACAACAATATCCACGTGATTTCGCTCGTCTTGTTAAACGAGGGGAAGGGAAAAAGTGACAATTACTACCTCGGAACTGTTAAAAGTGGAGTGTATGGATTCGGAGAAATGTGACGAAGAAAAAAAAATAAAAAATAAAAAAAAAGGAGCTTTACTTAAAATTTGTCGCCCCAAACTTGGCAGTCACGGCGTATCGAACGCTCCCTTGGACTCCCGCCGAGGGAGGATCCGCAGAGAGGAAGCTGGTCTTGTTGATAAAGTACCAGTGTACACACTGCCGGCGTGCGGATGCTCGGCACCCCATCAACAGACGAGGGTCGGCGAGGCGCGAGGGCGGAGATAACGACCTGCCGGTCCGCAAGACGACGAAACCTGCGGGACTCTAGACGAGCGGTGCCTGCCACCGACGTGGCCCGGCTTGTCCTCGGATGCAGCTTACGTAACTCGATTCCTCCGAGTCGCGGTATAGGTCGTCGTGGGGGGGAGGGAGCTTCCATCGAGGAAGCTTTCAATGGAAATGTTGGGCACGTGGGAGGAGTGGGCGAGCGCGCTCTCGAGTGGAAGAAATTAGGGGAGCGAACAAACACTCGTCGGAGAAGGAGATTCGGGAGTGCGGATGAGCACGAATAGATTGCCAGAGGCGTCGAACTGAGTTTCTGCCAGTGCTGTTTGTCGTATGGCTAATTCTTATTTGGGTTAAAAACGATTACCCGACTAGCGAGAATTGTCATCGAGGCATCGTGGGTGTAATCGTCTCGAGACCGCAATGGCTCGACCTGATGCAGGTGCCTCACGGGAATACGTAAGTAGAAAGAAAAATACGCGACAACGCAAGGATGTACAGTCGCTATATTGATGTGTACAGTAATTAGCCAAAAAAAAAAAAAAAAAAAAATAGCGTTTCCTTTATCTCCACGGGGCCGCAGAGGGCAAACAAAAAGAAAGCCAAAGCGAGAGAAGGAGTGCAGTCGGTGTGGTTATTCCTGGCCCAGAATTACCTACTGCGTTAAATGGCATTATGAAGCCAAACGTGACGACGAAGGGGGATAATATTTATCGAGATTAAAGGGGCGCGCGAGAGCGGAAAAAATAAAATTGCGGTCTCTGCCCTGATGGTAGCGCGTCTTTGACAAGAGCAACTCTTTAATGCGCCGACGCCGACCTACGCGACGGAGGTTATCTTTGCTAACTACTTTCGCCAGCCCGGCACTTGACTGTCCGCAACTCTCTCTATCTCTCTCTTTTATTCATCTCATTCTCTAGACCGACCCACCGCGCCGGGCTCGTAAAATCTTTGGTCTTACTTTACGAGCTGGTCGAGCTGCCCGACGAGTTCCTTGCACTCCTCTTGGACAGTATATACAGTATGTATATAACTGTATACGCGCACTGGGATCCGGATCTCGTTTTTCCCCTCGAGGAACTTTATTTTTCGTGGAAGCAGTTTGATACGCCAGGATATGGGATGAACGATAAAATACCGGATGGCCTTTTTGTTCCTATATCGTCGAGCAGGAGCGCAGGCGGGAATTTCCCCCCCCCCCTTCGTGATTTAGAAAAACTCACTGAGTAGAATGTACATGAAACAACTACGTGGATTAGCTCACGGGAAAAAAAAAGGATACCTATTTCAATTTTTGGCGCACTGCTTTTGTATTCGTTTCAAGAATGGGGTTATTATATTTATTTTGTTTAGTAGCACAATGAATGGCGATTGAGTGGCTCTATAGAGTTTTCTAAGATATATTTACCCCCCCTCCCCCCCTATGTTCCATATAAACGAGGATACAATCGAATAAATGGACCAACGAATGGAGCACAAGTAGTACGAACAAGTGCAAGGGCCGACAAGTAGATACAGACGGATCTGGTAAGACGCGTGGCCGTCCATACAATATTATTTTATTGCAGGCTTTATTGGCATCATATTCAACTCATCTCCACCTTACGCCATGTGCTGACGGTAGGTCCAGCTTGATCGCATTATCATTAAATCGAGCCAGACTCTGATGCTAAGCCTGGAAGTTTGCGCGTAAATTTGCGAGGCGCTCGGGATACCGAAATGTTCGAGGTCGAGATTCGGGTGCAGTGTCAAAAGTACATGGCCACACGGTGGTGGTCAAGCTAATGCAAAAGTCCTGTTTGACGACATCCCCTCCGAAAGAGAGAGATTACGTATGGATGTACAGGCACGCGTCGAGCCTTCGATCAGGATTGTGTTTTGATTAAAAAATGAGTGTTTATGGGCAACAGTCGAGTCTAAAAGCTGCTGCACCATCTCGTGCCCGTCTCTGTCCATCCTCGTCCCCGGGCTCCCTCATCTCTGTTTCAAGAGCAAAACAAGAGTTCAAAAACTGAATTCTGAGCTCTCGGGGAAACTTTGCTCAGTCGCTCCACGCCATTATAAATTGCTTGATACATAAATTCCCGCCCCCACCAGTATGAACGAAAACTTTTGAGCCGCGTCTCGGTGGGCCCTCTCTTATTCATTCGCGCGTAAAACACAGCGCCAAACGAAGTAAAGAAAAACTTTGGCCCACCCACAGCTGCTACTGCTATCCAGCCCGTGATTGCCCCCTCAGCCCCAGCTCTCTCTTCATCCCTTTGGTAGTTTTGCGTCAAAGTCGAGGCCTGCCCGATGCCGACGAAATCAAAGACAAAGCGAAAGAGCGCGTTATACACACGGGCTGTGCAGGCAAAGCAAACGAAATGGAGAACCAAAGGGAAATTGAAATTCTTGGGCGAGAGCGAGATTTGCACAAGGTGGCGCGCGATACATACACAAACGGCCTGTACGAAATGTACGTGTGGCCGTTGTCCTCTCCAGCTACTCGTGGTGGCGATGCTTGGCACGAGCTCTCTTGGATTCACCTATTACCGTCCGCACGTGTTCGTTTACATGTAATATTGTACGAGGCGAGGTTGTCCACTGCCATGGAAATCTCGAGATGTATATGTATATTCCCTCATCCGGGCGAGTCGCTCCGTGGAATTTGAGGCGTTCCCCCCCCCCTATCTCCGGGGACAATGGGACAAGGGTATAGTTCGAGCCGAGAGAGCCCGTTGCGATGTACGTACAATATTTTTCGAATAATAATAATATCAGGTAGAGGAGCGTATGAGTATATACCCTTGAAAATACCACTTCAAAGGAGATCGATGAGAACGAGAGTGTGATTGTTAAGGGTGAGCTCGAGGACCAATACAAAAGTTTACACGCTGCCCAGGCGAGAATAGACTTGTCTGCCAATTGTAATTTTCATGGGCGCACGTCCGTCATGATGGAGGTAAATAAAAACAAGTGTAAACGCGTACACAGAGGAAAGAAGGTAACGAAGATCCGTGATATCGATGTTAAATCGAGTTTTATTCAATCCGAACGTCAATTACGCGCTAATGAAAGATGGAGAGAGCCATGAGGTTTCCGAGATCTCGAAGCGACAGACAGGGAAGCAGCTGAGTAAATTGAAGGCTGAATAATTGATGGAACCAAGAGGGAGATACTAGACTGCAGCGACGAAATGAAGGGATGAGTAACGCGCAGCCACGGGGTTGATCGGCGAGGAAATGTACTTTTAGTTGGTATTATGTAGCCGTGTGCTAGTGTACGTGGACAGGTATACAAGGTAGCCAATTGTGCGCAGAGGGGGCTCGTGGTGTACTCGCGAGCTCGTAAAATATCCAGGAGCAGCGTCACGCCAGTCGGTTTCGTGCTATAGGTATGGTACAGCCGGAGAAAGGAACAGCGATCAATCTTGATTTATATTTTTCGACGCGAGCTTGCGTTACGTCGGCTTGTTGTAGGTAAACTTGCACACGCGTTCGGCGATAGCCTGAGGTTTTTATTCATCAGATTTTCCATCATAAGACGTGGGTATAGGGTGTCCGACATGCTCGTATGGACGTCTGCCATGGGTACTGGTACATATCACATTTATGTAGCACCGTACATCTAGAGCATCATTACACGTATGCGTGATCTTAGCCTCGGATACTCCCATACCTGTACTTCCGATTGTTCTCTTCGCCCCATCTCTCGTAGCTGGAGACTAACAATGCCAATGCGGATTTTCCGTTTTTTCCTCGTATAATGGCTTTTAGAGCAGAACAAGAGGGAAGCTATTGTTTACTACCGAAAAAAAAAATAAATAAAAAAAACAAGAGTGCTGACCAAATTATAAAAAAAGTTGTACGTGTTCGATTGGATGCGACAATTGATCGACAAAGGGATGAGAGAAGCACTTATTTTTCTTTCGTTTGTGGGGTACTTTTTTTTGTCTTTTTCTTATGATTGGTAAAACAAATGGTTACATTCACACAATAACTGTATTCACTCAAATCTGATTTACAGACCGGATCAGCGAGTCCGACGTAGACACGCACGTAATGTTTGTACACTCTTATTTCCAACGGCATCCTTTTTTGAGAGACAACCAAACGCTCGAATAATACATCAGAGCACCATAAATTTCCTCCCCATCCTCCGACACCCCGATGGCAAAGCTCTCGAGACGTGGGCGCTAGCCCGTGTCCAAGGGGAAATCATTAGACGAGTTCGTGCAAAGTGCACCCTGAAAAGAAACGACTGTGAAAAAATTGCCCCGTGAAAAAAAAAAAAAAAAAAAAACATCGAATATTAAGATGGATGGCAATGAGCACGTTCATGTCACATTTACCTGCTTGAACGCGAAAAATTGATGAAAAAAGTTTACCTTGTCTTCTCCTTTTCTAGTTAGGTATATTTTACTCTGTCAATCTCGAAGAAATTCATCAGAGACAACGATACAAGGGTATTTATGAGCATACATACGTGCAGCCGTATACAGTGTGCTTCCGAAGGGAAGAACAGTCCCTGAGATAAATATACAAGCTCGCTCGTTATTTCTATTTTTTTCTCAACAACTGATGGGATTTTGTAGTTTGATAGGTATAATACAGGTGAAAGACCAATATTCACCAATTGATTAGAATTATTTCTTATTTTCAACTAAATGGATAGAGTTTTGGTTGGATTAAAAATGATTAATGCCATTTAAAACGGGGGTGGCTTATATTATACATTTAATTACGTATTCAAAATAAGCACCGTTTTATGTTTCATTTAATATTCATAAACAGAGTATAGTCAAATGAAATGTATCCATTAACACGCACCAGTAAATAAATGTTATTTACCAGTGAATAAATATTCGTGCATCCAGCAATTAAGTTGTGCATTCGCAAACACTGTATTTAAATAAATAAATTCGCGGATTAATCATTTTATTTCCAAAGTGGCACTTGATTATTTAAACATTACATTTTATTTAAGTTATTCAATGACTAAATAAACTTGCTCCAATGAATCTGCATTTATGGACAGAGACAAAATTTTACGACCAAACGTAGCAATGTTTCAACCCCTGGTTCGAAAACATCTGATACACACAAAACAAAACGCACATACATTTTTTTGCGGGGGGGGGGGGTGGATTTAGACAGCGAGCACGTAATGTGATATATATTATATAAATAACCTGTAGCAGACATACGCGCTGCACGTACCACGCGAGTTCCCGCGATATCGGTCACTGGGTCGGTGAAATGCCATATCGGCCTCAATAGGGAAACTACACATATCGGCGGCATCACCCACGACGTGAGCGACTGTTCAACTGGGCAGGAAGCGATGGAAACTCTATATTAACACTACTTTTTCCCCGACGTGTTGGAGTACGTGTTGTACCTTACGCAATCGGTATACATACATTATGTAGAGATTCACGTTACGTTGGATCGTATTGAAACTTTTTTCACATTAAAAAAACTTGGCAATTCATTCTTGTTCCTAAATAAATATGCTACGTTTCAGAATTAAAATGCTACCATGGAAACGCGATGGATAGCAGTTCAACATTGTACGAATACGGTGCGAAACTATGTACAAAATAAAAAAAAAAAAAAAAAAAAAAAAAAAACACCAACCTCCTGTGTCATTCATCCAATCTGCGCCTCCATCAGGTAAACGATCCTAAAATAGTATAGCTTTGAGAAACGCTCAAACTCGACTTGGAAGGTCCAAAAAGCAGAAAACCAAGCTGTGAGTGACCCTTTGATTTCACGAAAGAGAAAAAAAAACAGCAGAAGAAAAACCCACAGTACTGTTCTCTCCAATAGTAATAGCACGGTTCTTTTATCATCCTGATTTCATTTACCGGGGGACAAAAGCTTGATCACATTGTTCTCATTCATTGGCCCATCGTGACTCGGTTCCTCTCTTCCTGTTCGCCTCTTTAGGTACGTTTCTTTTATACCCTTGTCTCTCTTGTACCTTGTGTAGCACCACGACATTTAGAAGCATCTTTTTTTTTCTTTTTCGTTTAATTATGACTTTGATGCAACTATATGATATTGTATACTTCAACTATGGGGGGGGGAAAGGATAATAACAATTGCTGGAGGAGCGACTTTTCTCCTCCATCTCTCACCCGTAGGCTTTTCAGCTCGCAGGAAAGTTGAATGTCTCTCATTTCTGACATACTTTCCGGGGCGTTTCAGGTTGTGCCCGAGCCGCGGGGATAGCTCTCGCATCACTCGCGTCCAAGTCGATCTACTTCGCCGCGGCAACATAAATCTCGCGACGTCTCTGGCTCAGCTACAGGTATACCCGCACTGATGCTGCGCCAACGGATGGGGACAAGCAAAGCAAGATCCCACACGGCCCGTTAATTAAAAGGGGAAAAAAAACACAAGCGTGCTGAAACTAGACTTGTCATATATATACGTATGTATACTTTTTTCAAACTTTCATGGCAATGGAATTCATGTATGGGTCGTCGGGTAATTTACGGTGTGCAAAAGTCTTGCCGGTGCAGCCCCTCCTGACGAGGCATTGTCAAAAACTCGCTATGGAAACTATGAATTTAAGCCATTCACAGCTATGCAGAGTTCTTTCTAATCGACGAGTCATTTCTCTCGGTGTATGTATACTTAATTTCATTTATTTATTTTTATTATAATTTTAGTACGTACTACGAAGACTCCACGCAACAAGACTCCAACTGACAAGAACTCTCACGTATACTGGAAATTCTTTTTATATTGGAAATTGGTCTATGAGGTGAAATTGATGTGAGTTTATTATTACTGTCGATATCCAATCGTGACATGATTAAACAAAGTCAACTGAGTTCTTGCATCGATAGCGTCTATTAGTTCTTACAAATATTGTCAAGTTGAAAAAAAAAAAAAAAAAAGAAAAAAAGAAAAAAAAAGAAAAAAAATGCGAAGAAAGAGAGCTTTCTATAATGGTCCCGTATCGAGTGCCAAAAAAAATCGACGAAGCTGTAGGGAACGGGCGTTTAATTATGCTGCGTCTCACATTGAAAACATTCAAGTGCTTTAACAATGATAATGCAGTTAATAATCGCTACTTATGGCGTAACACAAAAAAATCGTTTGTCACGTAATTTTGGTCAAGTATACCCACTGGTACGCCAAGATAACGGGACAGAGATTCGAGAACTAGAATCAGATCCCGCGGAGCAGGAAGCCGTGAAAACGGCGATGACTTTCTCTCGAAACCCCGACAAGGTAAACAAGCCGGCTCCGAAGAAGAAAGTACCATATGCGTTTGAGTTTTTCAAGGTTGGCGCACGAGAATGAGATACGGACACCGGCTACACGCCAACTTACCCGGAGGGCCGATCGACGAGGAGATCTCGAGAGGTGCAGTAAGCGCGTATGCTTTCTAAACGAGACAGGCTCCCGACGAGCGTCAAGTTTCTTGAAGAACTGGATCGAGCTTTTTTTGCTCCTCCCCTGCAAACACTGACTGAATTATATTTATCGAGGGATGAAAGAAAAAGGGCCAAATAGGCAAGAAATTGTCGGTAAACGCTGAAACATTTTCCAGGTAAAATTATAAATAATCCCATGTACGCCAAGTCAAAAGGGTTTCAATAATTTTTTTTTTTTTTTCTTCTTTTTTTGTTTCTTACAACTACTAAATGGCTAGTCAAACTACTTGAGACTTGATGTTAACTTGATGAGCCATTCATTGTTTAGCGAACGGAAAGAAGGGGGTGCAAGAACCGCCGTAATTGGGATCGGATCTCGTTGATGAAATAGGTGGGCCGCTCGTTAACTCGCGGAGTCCACAGCCATCGGATTTGCCTGCTTCGTATTAATATTAAGCGCACGACTAATTGGTATAATTAGCAAATTTCACTGTTAATTTTACTGATCTATTACTGTATCGGAGACAAAGACGGCAACACTGAAAATCCGTCCTTTTCGGTCCACTAGAAACAGAAAATTCTTGATATTTGAAAGAGAAAACTCCTCTCTCGCCAATTAAATGTACTTTGAAAATTCTCGCATTGACGGAGCAAATTTTGAAAATATATTAATTTGAAATACGCCGAAAAAAAGGATTAAATACACACCCCTAATCGTGAAAATTGGTGATAGTAAGAAGTGATTTACCAGGGCGCGTGAGATGAGCGTCATGTCCTTTCGCTTGAGGCATGGACCGTGTGGTCCTTCCAAAGAGTTTTACACCACGGGATGTATGTACTTTTGACCAGTTGGCACGGAAAAACAAAACTGTTCCTGTATATATACAGCTTTTTTGTTTCCTCGATGAAAATTTTTCCCCGAATTTTCTCGTTGACGGTACAAGTCGCCTCTACAGCTGCAAGTATACGGATACTCGACTCTGCACGCGCGCGCTCTCTGATGAAAACTGACCGGTGCTGCGGCACCCATAAGCCGGTAGATCGCTACTTACGGGGACTTTGCGGTATATACCGACTCGCTGCTGCTGGAAGCTCCAGTTATCATCCGACCCTCCCTCCTCTCCGGTACCTCTGGTCGCCCGTACTGTATACAGAGTATATACATGTATTCACGTCCTTACTTGCCTTCCAGGTCTAACTATCCTTTCTCCTTCCTCTTTCACCCGGTCCCAGTACACCTACACATTGTGTACGTGTATGTACGTACACGTATAACACGGTACATATATATATATGATTTTACAAGTGGATGGACAGGTGATGTATGTGCATGCACACAAGTTGTGCATTTGGGCAAGGACATTTTCCTCTGCCTTCTCTGGCACTCAGTGCGATGTATGTTGTGTGTGCAATGTATATGTATATATATATATATATATATATATGTGCACAATGGTACCACGCGTGTGTACCTCGGCGGGTCATTTGCTCGCGGAGAAAGGAAAACGGAGGAGAGGAGGAGCACACGTGATGATGCACGTGCGAGAGAGCCCGGCTGCACTTGCAAGTTATTAAGTCCGTAGGAGAAAGGGAACACACGTGTATTTTATTATACATGCACATGTACACGTACCGGTGAATCGTATTTAACGCTATCCATATATAGGTATACCAGGGCGCAAAAGGAGCCAAGGAAAATCGAATGTAAGAAGGAGTACTGTACTAACTGAGCTTGCTGTCCAGTTGTTTGACGAGTCGAAGGTTTCGCGAGGACCATTTACAACCGGGTTTCGCTTGAACCGAAAGATCAAAGATGCAACGATATTATGGTATATAGACGTTGCAAAAAGTGTCCGAGCAGCTTTGAATGCGTATCAAAAGAACATACGTGTAAATTGTGGGCTTGGTTTTAAATCAACCTGAGTCTTCACGGGTCGTACATTTTTTTTCTGCCATCCAAAGTGGAAACAACTTGATTCGTAAATTCCCTTGTAACGTAAAAACAAAGCACGCCTGCAGTGTTGTGATGGTAGTGCCGGAAAAAAAAAAAAAAAAAAAAAAACAAAACAAAAAGGAAAAATTTTCGGAAAGATAAAAAAACGTGGACAAACAACGTGAATTGAATCGATTCGATAGCATGTATAGATGGTACAGCTCGCATCATCGGCTTGTATACTACAAGGACATCACCTCCATCGCCGCTCGAGTAGGAGAAAACGTCGGAGCTTCGGCAATTCGATTTATATTGTCATTATTAACGGAAAAGTTAGAATTATAAGCTTTTCATCCCGTAGAGGATCATTGACCCTGCTATGGGCGTTTGAGTGGAAAACGAATTATCGGATATTCCTGCCGGCCGGCAGAGAAAGGGAGCGTGGTATAATGGCCCGCGAACGAATAGGATGAACAGCGACAGGGTGGCGAGGAAAATCCGATGGAGAAGAAACGAGGAAGACCAGCTTCGGCGAGGCGCGAATGAACTGCCCTGAATGGAATTAAAAAAAAAAAAAAAAGGACGGGGAGGGGGATGAGCGCCCTTGGTGTCGAAGGAGGCACGGAGGGATTAACAAAGGGATGACGAGAAAGGCAAAGAGAGGAGAAAGGGGGCAAAAAGGAAGAAAAGACAATCCGGATGTAGGAATAAAGCTCGGCTTTGAATGGACCTCTGATGACGGGCTCTTGTTCCAGGTATGGCGATGAATTTCGCGTAATGCCGTATTAGCTGGATGAGGTATATCGTACACGTGTATACACGCGCGTGAGCTCGCTTCTTCGGTTAATATAATTAGGTATGGGTGTACATGCAAGAAAGTGCGGCTGTCTTTGGGAAAAACCAATCTTGCCCGAGGACTCGAGGCTTTACTTTCTTCCTTGAGGATCGGAAAAAGCCCGAGTTGGCTGCAGGTGGCTCTTTTCCGCTCTGCTTCAGCGCTGATGGCCGATAAAACACTACTCCTGATATACACTCGTGGGGCACGGTCTAGCTGGCCCTCTTGAACTGCCCGTTACTCGCCCTGGTTAGATAAACCCTTACCGATCTCGTATCTATGCGTAAGTTGCTCCACGGTGGGGAGATCAAATGTTGATCTGGGTGCGTACACATTTGTTTTCAACGAACAACTTATAGAAAAGCGAGAGACGTTAACGTTCGCGTACGATAACACTCGATTTGAAGCTTCTTGTTGTATTGTTTATTTGTTGGTTTGGTTTGCTCTCACTGCCTTGATGATTAGCCCGTGTACCCTGGACCAAAAAAAGGATGAGCCCTGAAAAAGTAAAGTTCTAATCGTTCCATCTCGAATGGTTGTTCATTAATAATATATTAAACGTCATACTTATGTATGACGAGAAAACTGCGATAGGCAAATACATAATATGTGTATACTTAAGGATGTGGCTTACCCACATATATATACCAGACTTGAATGCTTATTTATGTCTCTAACTCATCCGAGCCAATAAATATATAACGACGACTTTGACAATCCAAACGCCACGTGAGCTGGACATACAGAACTCTTTTTTGTGGTGTACACCTGTACGTGCGCATGTTCACGTACGCATGCAAGCCGCGCGGAGAATCGGCGACGTTACTCTTCCTCTCTCTCTCTGTCTCTCTTCGGCGCAAGATCCGCCATCTACACTCTCAGCTCGACCCGATTTCAGCCGGCAATCGCGGGAGTCAGACCCCCGGGCGCTCGTTTTTTCTTTCGACTTTTTACTTTTACCGCCTCTTTTTACCTCCCATTTGGTTCCTACGAGCTTTTCGTTAAGTCACGATCTCACTCCACACGGGTGCGTATATTTTTCTCACCATCGTGCACCAAAGTAATTCCAACACCCGATCCTGCACTGGGTCAACAAACGTTGGACGCTTCGCGTAGATTTATCTGCATTAGTGCTCACGTGACGGCACAAACTCACAGTAAGAAAACTACGAGCATCAAAGACGAAACAAAATTAGAACCGCAGGTTTCTCGAAATTGGTAATCCAAACGAAGAGAATTACTTTATGCAGAAAACGTTACTCCTCGAGGATTGCCCGACGTACGCCGCGTAGTATATTGCTTTCGTTCCCGAAGAAAACGAGTTCACACGTGAAAATACCACCGCTCACGTGTCGAATGAGCACAATTTCCGAGATCTCTGGTGCCACCCCCCGTTTGTAACATCAACCCGAGATCGTACTATTGTCCATGAATATACGTCAACGACCTCCTTCCATACCTCCAAATTCCACGAGTCACGCAAAAATAGGGCACATCAATTTGACATCTCCATCGGCGAGAATGCGTCGCTTCTTTATTTTTACCTTCCTCGTCGCGTTTTAATCGGAGAGTGCAATAATTGTACAGTCAGTCAGGCTTCCCGTAAAACGCCAGGCGAAAAGTCTCCGAGGAGCCGCGCCCGAAGTTAGTGCGTAGGTAGACACGCACAGCAGGTGAAAGTTGAGGTCGCGCAAGGGGGGCAGGGGAGGACCGGGCGACGCCCAAATCGAAAGTTGGTCCCTTCTCGTCCGCGTTCCCTTTTCTCCTGCCAAAGAAAGGACACTTTCGATTCGCGTGCGTCCGACGGAGGCCTTTTCGGCGAAATCGAGGGCGAGGCGGGCGCCTCGGGAAGGGAAAGGAAAAACGAGGAGAACCTCGGCGCAGCGGAACAGGTTCAAAGGAAAGGAAAAAAGTTACGTAGCCGTATGGTTACGCGCACGGTTGCGGTCACATTGTGGCGTCCCTCCCCACCGTCTCGTTACGTGACCCGAGAAGTGGCTCGGTTGAGTTGCCTTTGTTGGTCCCTTTTCTCGTGGCGACATCAGTGCCGATGACTGAGAACTCCGATAATGTCACGGAACTATGAGGAAAAAAATTTTGAACACGGGTTTTGGTGTGGGGGACACCACCCTTTTCCCGCGATTTACGTGCTATTATATAATTTTAACATGTAAATCGCGAAAAAAGGGTGTCACCCTCACCGAAACCCATGTTCAAAATGTTATCTTAATAGTACATGGGGTTACAAGTACAATGAGCCCTATGTCGGAGGTATGCCTCCAAAAGAACTTTGTTAATTAAAATGGGTGAGAAAAATGGGATGTTTATTAGTGGAAAAATGAAAGAAACACCAACCGGAAAGTTATGAGATTCGACAGAGTCGGGAAAACATATAAAAAAATTCTTCGTTGGCGCATCCAAAATTCAGGCTCGAGTTTATTTCCAAAAAAAAAGTATCCCGCATTCTTGGATCACCTGGGGCTAATATAACGCGGATGTACGTATTTATACGTTCGCGTACCGGTCAAAGCTCGCTCTTAGGCGCATCCATAAAGTTCGGCTTCACGTCAAACGGGAAAGGGCATCTGGAGCGAGCTCCAACTCGAACAAATTCCTCCCAGCAGGGGTGGACCCTTCAATCAAAATAACTACACGCAAGAGCCCGGGGGCTAGTGGATCGTGTCTCCAATCGACCAAACGGAGCGTGCCCTTCCTGCGTCCAAATAATCCTGATAAAACCGGAATGCAAAAGACTAGATCTATATATATACACCCGATATTAGATGCCGCTCAAGGGGAATGCGCAAGGCCACAGGGTAATGTAAAGCCCATCGTCACTGTCGTCTTTGCCGGTGTAGGGTTACAAGAGGAGGAGGAGGAGGAGAATTCCAGCGCTAATCGTCCCAGAATGCGGGCACCTGCTACTCCGCGCTTACCGAAATACTTGGCGCATTTTCCTCTCTCCCGCTGGCTCTTGGTACTGGAATTTTTTCGCTCAAGGGAGCGAACGTGATCTCTCTCACCACGCGTTTGGAATTTCCCGGGCGGACCCCCGATCTCTCTTCCGCGGCTATTGGTTTTCGACTGCAGCTCATGGGGCGTTCATAATTTGGAGGGATTTGCAAATTAAAGCGTCTGTGCTTGTCTGCGCGTGTACGTTTAAGGTCATGCTGCTACCCTTTTTGTTATCGAGGGTATTTGCGTGGCCCGTTCCTCTATGCGGTGTTGCGGTGTACGTCAAACGACCAACACATCGCGCGTGACTCCTCCCTTTCTTTTTTAACAAATCTGTATAAAAAGGTTGCCTTTAATGGTTCTCGCGAGGAAAATGTTTTATTTTCTTTCCTCTCAAGTGGAGCGTACGTTTGAGGGAAAAGCCGGAAAAAATATAAAGTTAAATAGGTCATGGGTGTCCGTCACCATAAATATTTTTTTATATTCAATATACCTTATGCATTCAATGAGCACATGTGTATGCAGAATTTATCGGTTTTCGGAGGCCTTACTTGGTACGTCTCACATATATGAACGTATCATACGATGAAATATCAGAGGTATTGAAAAAAAAAAAATTATAATAATATTAACTACAATATCTTTCATTCAATGAGATAATCGTATCGTATCACGATGAATCCTTCATTTATCCTACGTTGGATAGGTGTAGGATGTACACGAAATATTTAATTTTTGAAAAATGATGATGACACGAGCATAAATGGCACGAAATTAAAGGGCTCGTGGGTACGTAGGATAAAGACACGTGACGCAGATCGGTAAAACAAATTAATTGGAGACGTCGAAAAACAAATGTTGAATTTCCAGTTGCCACGTTGTCCCCCGTAGAGGAACACGGGCGGCACGATCCGTTTCGTTTTCTCCTTTGCTGCTTTTGCGCACACACGTGTATCCAGCAAGTACTTTCTGCTTCTCTCGTCTCGCCAAAGTGGAGCAGTGAAAAGTCGAATTCCGGGATTTCTTAGAAATCAAGCTAATAGAGAGCTGACGCCTGCACCGCCCTCGAATATCAGGTTTGCCACGCCAATGGTACATCACTTTTCCACGCGTGCGATTCCATCTTCCCACATCCATTCGTGGGCATATATTCATCTTAACAGCTTCAGTTTTCCATGTTGCGATTCGTCGAGATAAACGTAGAAGAAAAATCGTAGTTTATCGCGACGAGGACAATATACGTTGTTTTAACAAAAGTATAGTTTTTCGCTTAACGGTGAAAACCGCGTATGCACGGTTGTACGTGTATAAATTTTTGCTCCGAAAAACGAGGTGAAAATTTCTCCGACGCAAATGCACGCCGATAAATAAAACGGACGGCAAAGTTAATGCCCCGAATTTATTAACTCAACGACCTCTTTGCACTATGGTTATACCGTAACGCCGCTTTTGTACGTTTTATGTGCATACCAATAATACACGTCTGTCCCGGCAACAACAAACTCGCGCTGGACACGAGCGTGTACACAAGTATACGTTTATACATGTGTATACCTACTTACGTGATGATAAAGCGCCACGAAAATGTAATATCGCACAGCGAGGAAGATAAGTATTCCTCGGAAGGCGTTTAAATCACACACGCCTCGGTCCGGCCCGCACTTTTACTTCCCTCCTCGCGGAGTAATATTCATCCTTTGTCGGTGCGCAAGAGGGAATTCCCTGAGGATTTCTTTGCGACAAACTATTTTACGCGCTCGCCCGTTCGTCTTACTCGGCCGCTATGCGGAAACGGAGGCTGTGCGGCTCGTCGAGATACTTGGAGCAACGAAAAATAATTACACGCCGTTCGGGCGTTATTGTGTATCTTTTCGTTGAATCGTTGCCGAGGGCCCTCGGGTGAAAAAAAAACTAAAAAGGCTCGTAAGGGCTTTTTTTTTTCTTTTTTTTTTTTTTTTACCGTAATCTCTCTTTTATCTGGTTACGAAGAACGTATCTCAAAACGTTCTTGTACACAACTCTGTGCACATACAAAAGGGGCTACGATGATTTTCTTGGAAAACATTATTCGTATATAAAGTAACGAATGAAATACGCCTCGTGAGCAGTATATCGCAGGTGATCCGTGTAGCGTCGATGTCGATCATCACCAGCCGGCCGTAAAGCACTAATTCCTTACTGCTCCCGTTTCGAGTTGCCTCGCGCGTTTCTGTATCCGAACGCCTCCACGTCGGACGGGAATTAATTGAATTCGCTGCTGCGAATGCGGTGCTGGGGGAGCGGCCAAGGGGGGACTCAATCCGTTGACGGACACACAACGAGATGAGACTTGTATCGGCGATTATTGACTCGTGCCACAGGCATGCGCATGCGAGTTGGTGACTTACGTATGTAGGCTTATGCTGCATGTACCTGTAATTTTTGGTGCTTTGCTTACTCCTTTGGGTACAAGTTTAATTATACAAGTCTATTGTTAAATACCAACTTTTGGGTAGCTGTGTCAATAATGTAGATACGTAAGCTATCCTCTTATCGATTAGCGCCTATAATTACGTATGTAATATAATCATCCACATGAGGCCAGCAGACTGATGAGAGGCTGCCTTAGTAATCTCCCCCAAGATTTTTTCATCCATATTAGTTTAATTTTTTTAAATGTCATTTACGTTCCGAGTGCACCACGAGGTTTGATAGCCCATGCTTATTAAATCTTCTTCTAGTAAAAGGTGTGCAAAAATATTTAAGGTATTTATAAATTTCCATCATTTTTCCATTGATTGTTTTAAAACTCATTTCGAAGTAAACATGTTTTAAACAATTTTTTTTTTATTATTATTATTATTTCCAAATAAGGTACACAGTTATAAAGAGAAAAGAAACAAATCATACTCAATTAGTCCGACGCGAATAGTCCGGTTTCTGCATCAGGGCATGCAACTCCATCGAAGTATATATGGCAAGGACAGTGACGTACATGATGTCGGAGGGCGATCGCTAAAAAAAGTATACCTACTTTCCAGCCCTGCGGCAACGAGGCTCGAGTCGCGGAAGCCATGCCTGGAGCGATACTCACTTGCTCGTGTGTACCAGCCCATGAATATCCTAAAAGTGTCGCCAAGAGGTCGCCTTCGGGGCACTTCGCATAAAGCGAAACTCGCGCTCGGGCATTTTTTTGCTCATACTGCCTTCGGCAATCTTCGTATGTACAAAAGTGATCGCTCAGTCGCGCCCGAAAGGGAAAAAAAAAATGCAATAGCGTCCGCTTCAATTATAACATTACGCAAGCTGTGCGTTACGGTTACATGAACGCGCGCTGCCGTTCTCTCTCCCTTTGCCAGCTAAAAGTTATTCGGGGTATCTGCAATGAGTAATGGCTACACATAATAATGTACACGCGTACAAAAGTACCGAGTTTTATAACCAGATTGCTGGAGATTCGTAATTTTGTGGTGCAGGGCTGCTTTTTGGTATAGACAGAGCGATTTAAAAAAATAAATAAATAAATAAAATAAGCGTCCTTTGTGCGGATTCAAAAATAATGGAGATCAAGGGTTTTTGGGCATCACCATCACGCGCGAGGGAAATTCAATGAGTAAACAAATTTTTTTTTTATAGTTGTAATAATTTTTTTCTTCTTTTTTTTCAACTGGGACTGATGAAAACGTAAAAAGCTCTGTAAAGTTCAGATGAAATTTAGTTTGATAATCGATTCAGAATCTTCTGTTCAGCAGTAATATATTTTGTTGCTTTTATTCTCAGTTGAAAGTTGTGTTGGTGAGTTTCATAATTTGGATGTATTCAACCCTTTCTGGACAATGCTACGATTGACAAAAGTAACAATTTTCTCTGATTTTTCAATGATAAAAGTAAATAAGTGAAAAAAAAATGTTCTCATAATTTCCAAAGTGTCCGAATAAAAGCTTTGGTTAATTTTCCTAAATGTTTAAAAAATATACAAAAAAAGTTTACGTAGCATTAAGGGTTTTACAATTAACGAGATGTTTGCCTTGGAAATTTAGAGGCTGACGTTGGATTGATCATTAATGAATTTTATTTAAAAACCGCACACAATGGATTTCTGGATTTAAAATCATGTACAATTTGTAGGGATCCCCTGAGCTCACGAGAAAACACCACAAGACACAACCGTATGGATGCGTGGTTGCCGTACAACAGGCAGCTAAGATATAGAAGCTTCGAGGAATTAAGAGTGGAGCATACGTTTTATGGTAAAAAAGTATTAAAAATAAAATAATATTCAACTTCATATCAGTAAAAGAATGTAGATGTACCATTGTTTTTTTCCACTATGCTACGAAAAACAAAGCAAATTGAAACAAAAGTTTTTCTGCCTTGTTTTAAATAGTTGCGGGAGTATCATAGGATTTTGTTTGGTTCATTATTAAAAAAAATTTGTTTGTTTCATGATACAAATTTATTATAATATTTACTGCATCAGTGCATCATAAATGTACAATAAAGTTTCAATTCGAAATACTTAATCGTTTTCTTATTACTTCGTTAAACTTATTATAATCTCAATGTAAAAAATATTATATAAATTTCATATAATCGAAATGAACTGAGTTTCATAACTATATTTATACATTCATATATTTACAGTACCGAACAATAACAAGGACTACGTTGAAAGATTTTTTTTTTTTTTAATCTAGCCGTACTTTAATATTGAAATAACAATCGTAAAATAATTTAAGCTACTTGACTCTTGTTGGCTGAATCGTTTAAAAAAAATCAGCTAATTTATAAAATTTATCAACAAATCCATAAAATTATTTGAAATTTTGTGAAACGATGGTGTGTATATATATATATATACGTATTTATATACAGAGCCTCTTGTACGAGCATTAATTATCTAAACTTTTTTTGTTGAACACTTACACACACATTATATAATATCCATTTTAACATTAATTAACATTTATTTAAAACACAAATTGGCAACACCTTAATTTTGGGTGATTTTTAAGATTTCTTTTTAATACGATCAAAGTTTTTCATGATCATTATTATTTATTTCCCATTTATTCCTCTATTTTTGTTTATTTATTCGTCATCATTTCATCACTTTCCACATACTCAACTATAAGGTTCTGTATATCATTAAATTCAATATCTTCTATCATATTTTAGTATCCGTCCGCTCACTGACTCCTAGTATAGGCACTTGGACATATTGTTGACACAAATTTTTGTCTCCATTAGTACCTCTTTAACGTGACGAGGTTTAGTGTTATTAATAGTAAAGACAGACAGGGAACATGACTGCCTGAAATTTGAGGAAAAAAACGAGGCTGTTAATTATTTAGTGTGTGTTCTTCATTAAAACGATATTCATCCTCGATTATTGAGAAAAACCTCGCTCTCCCGTGATAAAACGAAAAAAAAAAAAAAAACACCGCCCCAATATTCCGTTGGGCGGTAATAATGAAAAAATATTCCAGATTAGTGTTTGAAAAAGTTTTCGGTCACGGCACGGGCGAGAAAGATAAAGTACCGGAACCTCCATTTCCCCGGGGTTGCCAGCTTCGTCATTGTGGTTAATGGCCTGCTGGACGAGCCTTGCATTGCAAACTATATGAGCAGTACTGTACAGCGTCGTAAAAACTCTTTTTCAAAGGTAGCTTAAATTAATTAGCCGCGCTTTAGTGACCAATGTCGCTCTGCATTCGCTTTATTCCTCGCTGCGCACGGGCAACTTTTGAACTTTGCTTAAGGCCGCTCGCGACGGAAATTCAGTTTGTCAACTTTTTGCACGTATTAAACTACAATGGACCGGAGAAAAAACTTCATTTCGCGTCATTTTGTTGGTGTAATCAAACAAACGACAAATGAAGCAGTGAATAAATTTTTTTTTTGTTTTTGTTTTTTTTGTTGTTGTATCATGGTGCAATAAATATTCATAGGATTTTCAATAAAAGCGACAAACGAGTGTTATTCTCAGATACTCTTTATTTGTCAGCAAATAAATTCAAGAATTGAGCAACCCAATTCTTAGAATCAAAGAAAATTTCTTTACCCTCATTCCGTTAAATATTTTCTTTTAATTGAAACAAATTTAGTCGATCCAAAATACGTTTCGTACAACTAAATGAGAAATTCGTAATTAAAAAAAGGAAATTTTAATTTAATAAAATATTATTTTCAATTAACTTAAATTTTGTTTAAATTAAAAGAAAATATTTAGCGGAATGAGGGTAAAGAAGTTTTCTTTGATTCTAAGAATTGGGTTGCTCAGTGATACATAAAATATTCGTTTTATTCATTGTGTGTTAATACTTCATCGTGCAATAAACGTTGAAACTACTACTTTTTTTTCCTCCCTCCAAAATATACAGCTCAAAAAACGAAGTTCATACACACATTTATTCGGATGAAACTTGAATTTTGCAATGATAACGTAAAACAAATATTTTCTTTGTCATTTTTTTGCAACGTTCCACGTTAAAGCTTGTTTTTTGCGAATAATTTATTCCACACTAGAGAAATTTTTATTACCGTTATAGACGTACTCCTGTGCGGACGTATAATTGGCTTCCGGGATGGAAATCTCGCATTGAAATATCGCTGGCAGCTCTATTTTGTCAGCTTTGATCGCTGCCGCGGCTTTAGCCTTGTACCGTCCGTCCAATTTGCTCTCGTAGTATTCTTTATAAGCGATGTCCATTGGTTTCCTGTATAATCACAAAAATCCACAGTCAAGCGCAAGCTTTGACAACACCAAAAGCCCTCGAAACATTTTTTATCTCCCCCGATTCATGCGGTTTAATTTAAATTGTTGATAAAAAAATAAAATAAAATAAAAACCACACGTACTTTATTGAACGAAATGTAAAAAATGTGTTCTCAAATGGCGTATGCTTTTCTCAAGTCCTACGATTTAGTATAAATGTTGAAATTCGATATTCCGTGAGGACTCAACATATGCAATAGCTTTGCAAACGAACAAGAGATGCGTCTCACCTGTTTCGATGCAACTTAATTTTAATTTGAGGCCGTGGATACAGATCTTCCGCCAGACAAGCAAAGGTGAGCTCGTTTGTGGCATTGTTTGGTACGGGGTCGAGAAATTTGAAACTCTTTTCCGGAGCTGCAAGAAGAAGAAAAAAAAAAAAAAAAAAAACATGAAAATCGCTGAATGGTACCCCCTGTATACTTTCTTGGTTGACTCATACACGCGTAAGCGGTTGGGGATTGCAGACGCGAAACACGGCGAGCGCGCAGCCTAACCAACCGTGTCCGAAGCTTTTTCCGAATGAATTTTCATGAGCATGTTCGTTGTCACAATCGCGAAAACGCCTAAAGTCACTTTTGGACGAAAATTCAAGAAAGCCGCGATACGTAAGTTAGTTGCTGATGCAAGAATGCCCACCAAGTTGGACCACCACAAGTTAAATCCAGGGGCGTCCTTCTCTAATGTTTCACGTGTATACACTCTGATTCTCCCAAATTATGCATTCCCGGATGCTCTGAGCGAGCGCTCGCTAGACTCGTTGCGGCAAAGTGCTTTTAGCGTGTGTATGTGTGCACATTAGCTTCCGCTGCTCCGAAAGCGCCCAAGCATTTTCGTTTACGAGCGAAAGCTGTGTAAGCATGTTTGCTTTCGCGTGGCTGCTCCTCAAAAGAGGAGCGCCGTAGCGAACAGTCGGGTGCGTAGTGGGAGGGGGTAGATGGAAAATCTTTCTCGAGATGAATTGCAGACGCAGATCCGTAGATGTGTCGTATAGTGCATAGCGTAAGGTGACTTTTGGAAGAAAAAAAATGAGGGCCCTTTTCTTCGTTACGAGTACATACAACGCGTACTGCACGCGTGGGCGCAGCATCACTATTTTTGTTGTTCACTGTACTCTAGCTTGGACGAGTATGTCAGCGAGGCTTTTTAACCAACGAATTGAAAGTCAGGGGTGAGTGGTGAGTCCGTCGGCTTCTTGGTAAAGAAGCTGTTCAAAGTAATTGAGAGAAAAATCCGGAACTGGATGAATATGGACGGCCCCCGATTTCTCGAGGATTCACTCGGAAAAGCTGAATGGGAACCCTTATCTGGGTACATGTAAATTATAAACGCCATAGTACAGCAGTTGCACGTCTCCTCTTACGCTATGCGTTGGAAAAAATCAGCTTCGATTTTCAAGAACATGGTTGAAGGAAAATACGAGTCTTGGATACTATTACCAATCAATGTACTCGTCTACTCGATCGATATACCATATTCGGTTGAATCGCGACTAACCGCGTGCTTCTTCATTTTCATCCATTAATCCAGAGCCGGCGCCGTTTCGTGCTCCGACAGACGTGCAGTGCTCTCGTGAAGTTTTCGAGCCAAAAACGACGAACAAATTGGAAATCGCCGCGGGAGCGATGGCGAGTGTGCGGCAGCGTGAAATCGACTGTCGCGCGTATAAACGGCAATCGTTGGAAAATATGTACGGCAGCCTCGTGACAGACTCAGGGTATACACGCGTATGAATGAACGAACTTTTCGATTGACGTTCACTAAATACCGATTGTTTCACGCGGGACGGCCGCCTCATCTGTCAGTTGCAAATCGCGGCTACCTCGCGATCGAGGACGAGACAGGCAGGGAACGGGGGCATGTGTGCGTGTATACCATGTAGATGGGTAACTGTGCGGAGCGAGAGGAAACAGGCTTAGACGCTGGGTTGGGTTTTGATGGGATTCCGAGCAGTTGTTTCCCGGGGATTTCCAACGGGTAAGCGCTAAATCGGCTTTCGACTCGACCCCTACCCTCCTTCCCTCTATACCCACCCTCGGCGTCGTACGATGTGGTACTGGAATTGTGTACATAAGTACGCGTGGCTCGGCCCCGGTAAGAGAATTGTGGCCGAATAAGCACCTTATATATGTATATACACCCTCCTTTGTCTCGTCACGGCGCGGCGGTAGTAGTGACAACAACAACAACAATGATCGCAACTCTGTTTTTCCATTATTGGGTCAATTGCTGGCGGCGCGATGCCAAAGTTTCAAGCTGGTTATCAAAGTTTAGTAGTTCGACGATAATTGACAGTGACTTTTGTTCGAGGGACTGCGCACCCTTCAAGTCATTAAAAAAGACTTGGTAAGTCATTCTAAGTCTTTCAAAGATCTCGGAAGTCTCCAAAAGACTCCAAAGTGCGCGGCCCCTCGCTTTTGTTCCTCGGGTATACTTTACGTAAGTAATTTAGCAAAGAGCCACATTCGAGCAATTGTTTATCATGTGAGCCTGTTTAATCCTTAAAATAGATAAAGTATTTTGAATGGCTCGAATCTTTAAGCGTTTGATCAAGGGATGAGAAGAAAAAAGAAAAACCCCCCCAAATTCATTGTAAATCGCAGGAAAGTTGAAAAATGATGGTACGACATGATATACACGAGAAACGAAAGGCATACTCACAGTAAACGAGCATTTTCCTAACAGCCTGGACCTCGTCGTACATGGTCGATACGAGACACTTGACGTCACCGCTGAGCTCGTGACTGGGCCTCACGAGTTTGACCGCCCTGTACATGCTGTGTGGCTCGTCGCTCGCCTTGAACGTATCGTCTATGTACTTTTGGAACTCATCCGAGCCAGAGGGCTTACTCCCGAAGATCCACTGGTAGATCAGGTCCTGGTTGACGTACCACTTGATCACCAGACCCTTGGTCAGCGAACTGCTCAGCTCGTACTTGCAGTCGAGAATCACCGGCTCCGGGCTGCCGGCCTTTATCAAGCTCGGTATCACGACCGTCGTTATGTTGATTGCTCGGGCTCCTGTTGAAAACACAATCGGAGGTACATTGCGAGAATCCCATGCCACTACTGTACGAGTTCCGATGAGTCGGATACTCGATAGTTTTGGGTTAATGACTTTATCGTAATACGGTACACACATCATCGGAGAGAAACGCCCGGGAGCTTTTGAGGAAAACAAGTGGAAGAAATCGACTTTGGTCAGACGGAGATTGGGAATTTATGCACCCACTTTTCCGGCTTTCGGAGGGCAAAAAGCCCGAATTGTTTGTATACCGTACACACGGACAATCTATTGTCTTCAATCGGATCTCTAGGACTGATCTTATTACTTTGATTTCTGTTTGATCGGAAGAAAAGGGCAATGCTGCAAATCTCTCACTCGCGTCTGGTATTAACCGTATTATTATCCAATGTCCTATAGTCGAGCTTTGCCATTAGATCGACTGACTTAACCCACGATAGCGTGCACGAGTATGGTTGCAGCCGCGCACGACGTGGGAGTGGAATGTCGCCGCTGGCGCCTGGTCCTCGTAGCTGTGGGGCCCCCCCTTTGGAGTTTTTATTGTACTCGCACGACCAACGCGCGCACGCCAACATGTTGTATGCACTCATATACACACATGCAGATTTGACGATCGATACCGCGTACACACGCCAGTCGAATTGAGCTATTACGTTAAACGACAACATTGAGCAGCGTTAATGGCCACTGAATGCACGAGAGAGAGAGAGAGAGAGAGAAACGTGATGTTATAGCCAAACCTAACTCAGTCCAGTTTCATTTAGAACTCCTCCGCGTTTCCGCTCTATCTGTCCCTCTTTACCCGGTCTCGCGCTGATATCGCCCGCTTGGCTTATCGGATTAAGAACTCGTTGACCCATCTCGCGTCGTACTGCAGCGATGCATCTGTATGTACGTATTGCGGTCGACCCGGGCATTCTCTAAATTGTATAAGTACATGTGTATACATTTATATATAATTCCTTGCAAATTAAACTTTTTCTGCACCGCTAATCTATCGCTTATATCTGGTTCAGTGTCGGCAAATAGCGAGGCAGGTGTTTACAAACTACTCATCATGATGGTTTCAATTTGCAATTTCAAGGTTGGGTATTTCAATGATGAAATTCAAACGGACTACCTCCCGATTGCTGGGCAAATATTCATGCTCTATCAATCAAGGTAATATCTCGTCTCAGAATCTATATGTATGGTTCATTCTTTTTTGTTTCGAACAAATGCAGGGTTACGAATCATGTGTACAATACGCGTGGGGTATGATAAAAAATAACGCGAGTCGAGAACACCACGAGTAATCCGACAACGTTTGTTTACACGAGAAATAATTGGAGAAAAGACAAGTGGCAATTCTTGGGTTATTCCACCTTCATGATTTTCTACTCCAGCCTCATCAATCTTTAATGCGGGCTTGATTATTTAGTTGCTGTTTTCCGTAACTTTTTCAGGATAAAAGTGTTGTCAGGACGGGGACAAGTTTTGCAGTGACTTATCTTAAGAATACAGTGGGGCACGTGTGCGTATGTAAATTTTTCCTCAAGCTACTTTTAATGCTCGAAATTTTTGCATTATTCAAGACTCTAACAGAACATGGTTCCGATGTACAGGAAAATCAAATAGCCGTTACATCCTCCTTTTCCGAACAAATGCGAGTTTTTTCGTGACGCCCACATACTCCTCGTTTCGTTCTTTGATACTTGTTACACTGGGGGAGCAAAAGAAAAACGTTAGCGCTGTAGCTTCACATGGAGAAAAAAGTCTGCGACAGAGTCACCTCTTCTCATCGCAGCGAAAGGGAGGTACATACAAAACAAAACAAAAAAGCCAGAAGAGCCACACTCTGGTACTTGGAAGTGCCACCGCGTGCGATCGAACAATGGTGCTGTCTCTGGAGCACGCAATACACGGAACATCAAAGAAGACCGTCAAAAGGGAGGGCTGGCGGTAGTGCTCGATATGCGTACAGTGCGCACTCGCGAAGGGAGATGCGGTAAAGGGAGGCCCTCAAGGGTCTCGTCCGAGTGCGCGACTCTTTTGTAACACTCAATAATCGGGGTCCTCTCGAAGACACTCTCCCAGCTCTGCCCACCTTTGAGCGGACGATACGAATAATGGGCCTATATATGTATACCTGCGATCGACTCAACGGAGTCTAGAGAATACGCATTCGAGCGCGCTGTCTTGATTCTCGTATATTTCACCCTTACGCCTTTCGTTTCCTTTTCCGCTTCGAGGATGCAAGAGGGCAAACGAGGCGATGGGCTGTCGAGTGGGGACTAATTAATTTTATCGACAAAAGTGACAGTGATGTACGTAGATCAGTGCGATCTATACAGTCATGCCCCAATACATAGCTTCCTCTTTAATTACCGTATTTTGTTAATTTCTGAAGGGGGAACAAGAGAGCCCTTTGTACAGTAATGCATGCACATAGATATATTACTTACAGTGCGCTACAGCTCATTAAAAAAAAAAACGACGGCGCGTAGCAGTTGCACAAGGGGCCAGAGCGCGGGATATTCACGATTGCGCGTCCACGACAGCTCCGAGAAGTGCTCTTTTCTTCTTCCTCGGCTTTTCTTTAAGGCGCGTCTTGTATAGCTTTGTGAAAGGATCCCAAGGTTTACTCCGGTTGCCCGTATTCTTTGGAAAATCCCGTTTAATGTTATCAAACAAAAATCAGTTGAACAGCTACAAACAACGCCGGGTATTTTCTTCATTATCGGAGACATTTTCGTGTCACTGCAAACTCCAAGTATAATTACCGCGCAAAAGATCAAAGCTGTGTCCTCGGTATGCTTTTTTCCCGATGCGGAGATACGCTCCCTTTATTTTATTCTCCACGGGGACTCCCTGGGGGGGGTTGGGTGTTTTATTTTATTTTCTTTCCATTGCTAATAGAATCATTCGACTATCCGTCCGCTCCCTTTTGCAACAGTATTAAAAATAAACGGATCAATTTTCCATACCCAAAATTTTGCCGAATTAAATTCACGGGAGACGTTTGCCCAAGGCTGAAACAACATCCAGGGGCAAAGAAATCCCTTGGCGAGTCGTCGGAGAAAGAGGACGACGAACAACGAGAGCTGCGTCTGACCGTATCCGGCTTTTACTACTTAATCATTGCTTGCCGGTTTAAAGCTGAACAAGGGGGGATTGCCTTTGAGCCGATGTACGGTAAGAAAAGCGTGACTATTAAATAGTGTTCAGTTAAAAGATTATTTAAGTAACTCCCGCAAGGCGTTATCAATTTTACGTTGCGTTTCGCTGCGAGTCAGTACACGTATATAGGTTTCCGCGTTCACGCTCGAGATTCCGAGAAAAGTGGGAGCGTCGCGGCGGTATAATACTCGAAGAGATACGGAAACCGGGGCAGAGGTTGGGAGGGGACACAGTGCGCTCACATGTATACAAATTTCCGATCTCGAGTGCGAGGCGTAATGAAGCCATTCAAGGGGGCTTGGCCCCCACGCTCGTACACGTATGTATGTATGTAATGCGACTCGTATGCGGCAGTCGCGCCACGCGTAATTTATACGCGCTTTAACTAGGACGTGACGTGGGTAGGGGCTGGGCGTATGGCCTCTTAAAGCGGGATGGGATTAAATTGCAGCAAAGTCGATGAGCTGGCGATGCCTCCTGCGTGTGTACGGGGGTTGGTACGTGTGTACGTTTACGTGCATACAGAGGTGCCATACGTGTCTGGAATGCGTATAATCTTGGTACTCGTGGGGGAAAAAAAAGCTGGATTAACAAACATTGCGTTTCGCCGGTCGTTGATTACCTTGTCATTTTGTACCTTTACACGTAACCATGGAATAAGGGTGGGGGGGGTGAGCTTTTTTCTCTTTTTTTTTTCCATCAAACTAATTATCTGTCTGTTAATTAATTAATTTAGTTTTTGGTGTCATATTACTGTGACACTGGAATGGTATGAAGTAAAATACAGTAGGGAAAGAATATAAAATAAGCCATGCTAAATGAAAAAAGAGGTCGACTCGGCGATAAACTTGATTATTCAGATAGAAACCGAACAACTCGGAACTTTGAGCGTAAAAGGAGCAAGACTGCGGGAGGAAGAAAAAAAAAAAAAAAAAAAAAAAAAAAAATTTCACGATAAACCCAGCCGAGCCGGCAGAGCCAATCGACTGCACTGAGAATCGAGTTTCGTTAAAGCGCATGGGCCATTATCGAGTCAAGTACCTACGTCGGGGTGCGATGTACCCGTCAGTAGGAATATTGTTCCAGCTTCGCCGTAGATATGTAAGTGCACTTGTGTATCACCCGACAAGTGAAACTCGCGGAAAAGAAAGCAGAGAAAGTAAAGAAAAAGAAAAAAAATTCTCTCGGAGTGAGTAACTAGAACGCTCCAGCTAGTAATACGGTGAGAAGAGCGAATAAATTTGCTCCTAGTCCGAAAGAGCCGGGAGCAACGCGATGCACCCATGGAGATGTCACCGATGAGAGAATATACGTAGCCCGTGCAGATAACACGAATCTCCCCGGTCACGGATAAATCGAGCAGTCAACTCTTTCGATGAAACGAGCTTTTCCCAGCTGTACCAAAAGAGATTATTATTTTTCTCCTGACTATTACCGCGCACCCACCCCTTACTCCTCGTGGTGCATGAATAATTGTGCGTATAACCTATGGGCCGTTACAGTGACTACGGCAAACAATACTATCTTGCAGGTAGCGACGACGACAACGGCACAGCGAGGAGCTCTCGGGGAGCAAAGAGCCCTGCCAGCAGGGATACTGCTAATGAAGATGCGCGGGCTATAAGTGTGAGAGGGTGCTCCCTGAATAAAGATCTACGGCGCGGGCACTAAGTTTCACTCAGCGCCCTCGTTGGAATACAAATGGAAATTACGCGCTCCCTGTCGCTCCTGCTCTCTCGTCCCTTTCGCGTGTAACTGTGCATATAGTACGCCCCCCCCTCCTCTCGTGTTTTGTCCCTTTCGACCCTACGCAGGGCAAAATTTCACTTCACCCCTTTCATCTTCAACCCCCCCAAACCCTTCCCTTCCCTTCCTACCCTGCGTCTTCTCTGATCTTTGCTACTTTTTGCGCCGAGTCGTACAGTGCCAAGATTAATTGAAACCTGAGCCATTTCTTTTTTTTTTTTTTTTTTTTTTTTTTTTTNTTTTTTTTTTTTTTTTTTTTTTTTTTTTTTTTTTTTTTTTTTTTTTTCTTGCAACAGACGCAAGTCTCAAGATCCCTCGTTTATGGAACCTTAAGGGAAAAGAACCTCGAGAAGCTTTTTTTTCAACTCCCCAAGGGTAAATAACGAGTGCCCGCCCGCATCGACCTCTTTCTTCTTGGCTCTTTGGTGGACGCGAGAAATCGCGCTGGAGGTGAAAAATAATTTCCACGAAACACAGCTATTGGACAATTATTCCGTTGAATGGAAACCCAAGTGGCAACCACCCCCGTCTCTCAGTTACAACGCTCGGGGTAAATGGCATTTTTTTGGTTTTTTTTTTTTTTTTTTTTTTTTCACAGTTTTACGCCCCGAGCAAACAATCGGTATACATGTACACGTGAAAAATAAACGAGACGCAAACAGCAAACCCGGTCACTCGAAGCAAATAAGCCCCCCCTACGCAACTCTCCCCGGGGCAGTGTTTAATGCACAATAGGACCCGGATCGCAGCTTGGCGCACAATAACAGCCGCGTTTAACACTTGGCCGGGCAATTTCGGCAAATAGGGAGTATACTTATACGGGGGAGCCCGAAGCCCCGGTGACTTTAGCCCTCGGGGCACGAGGGCACGTTTAACAGTATGGGGAAAATCGCGGTACGGTCCCCCAGGAGATGTGTATACCAGGAGAAGGGGGAGCTGTCCCTGCGCCGAGCCAGACAAGCCACCCGGGGAGGAGGATCCTCAAGACTAGCGGCAATCCTAGGTGCGGGTAGACCAGCAGCTCAAGTGGGGTGCGATGGCCTCTTACCTGCTCTCTCTCTCTCTCCCTCGTGGGAGTACTTGTCCGGAAAGCGATAACTGCCGGGGGCCATCCAACTTTTCCAATAACAATGCGACCCGAGTCCTGGGAAGGTGCGCGACCGCGGATGTATGCTAATCGGCCAAAGTAGATGGCAAAACTTTGCTCGGGCTCTCTCGAGCGCTCGCGATTTTTTTTGTTTTTCGTTTGTAGCCGCATTTTATATCTGTACTTGTATACCGTATATACACGACGGTGAACCATATTTTTTTTCCCACGTATACATAATTATATTATATAGACTTTTATCGTTTCGAATTGAAATTGCTCGCAAGCATATAAATACATGTATATACAGTGTATGTTCAAGCTCCTACACCTCTCGGCTTAGCCGTATCATCACTCGTGTGAAAGTCCTTTGCCTTGGGTTACATAGGTACGTATACACTCAAGGGTATGTATATGTGTTTCTTTGTCGTTGGCATATAATGTACCATTAAACCGCTCATTATGTAATTTTACTATTCTAATCAACAAGAAAATGAACGGATGCCGCTTTGCGGTTGGCGCGGGGGTATACCCGTGACTACAAAAATATACGTGCTCCATAGTCCCCTCGTTGCGACTGCTGTCGTGTCGTATATTGTTGATTTATTCAAGTAATTCGGGTCGTTTGATCAAAGTTTAACCGGGCGCGCGTTGAATGGCCGTAACGTGTGGGACAAACGCACGCCTGTATATAGGATGTGGCTTGTACACGTGTACGTATATTTAGCCGCGCGCGTGCTCGTGTGAAATTGCGCGCACAGTGAGGCCCCAATCGAGTTAGTTGGCAGTCAAAAGCCAACTCGGCGTTTCACCGTCAATTTATTCAGCCTCGTCCGTGTAACAACGACAACTCCAACTATGAATAATATCATTTGCACGTATGGGTATACGCATCGCGGAGAGCCAGACGGTCCAGCTTCCCCCAACGAGATCCAAGCTGATACAATGCGCGGCTGCTTATTAAAGTCAGCCGTGAAACAATACGCGTTTTCGTTCGCAAGGACTTTTATCCAAAATCTTACGCGTACAATGGATAGAGCGTGGGTATTGGGGTCTCACTCACCTGGCACAGCCAGGGGCAACGTTAGGACCGCGAGGATCGATCGTAGCAACAATCCAGTTGGGCCACCGGAAAATCGCACTTTGACCCCCATCGCAGCTCCTGCCGCGATGTATTGGCGGTTGCCGAGAGACGAGATCAATGAACTTTGACGACTGGTGCACCCCTGCTCATTGCTCGATATTCTGTGTAAGTACCATACGATAATATAATAAATATCCTTGTTGACGAGTGCGACCCGAGTTTTATTGTTTTCTTCCAGTCACCAGAAAACACGCCAACTATAGCCACGAGCAAAGAATGTGCTGTCGTACACCGACACTGAAACGCGCAAGTAACGCAGCTGCATTATTTTTGCATCCAAGCTGCATGTCAGCCGCGGAATTGGCTTGCGTTGTTGAAATCACTCGCTTCACATAGACAACCGTCAAATAAGTGTCCTTACTACTGTAAAAATGAGGGGAAAAAAAAAAAAAAATATTTGTGGTAAGTGGACAGCGAACGAGTAAACTCAAAGAGTGTATACAGGTAACGCGATGGAATTTATTTGCTACACCATCAGGCCCGGCACTGTTCACTTGCGCGGGACAATAACGAGCACACGCACGACGGGCTGTAGTGTTAATTTTTCGTCGAGAATCGATTCTTCAAAATCTACCCGTCACTCCAACGCAATTGTCCAACCAATGCGCAACAAGGCCAAGGATCGAGCAATACGTGGATGTCAATTTTGTTATTTCTATCATCGTACGATGGGCCACTCGATCGACACTTGCAAATAAAAAAACCAAAACTCGCGTTGCTCGAACAAGAGAGATATAGCTGGTACGCTCTGGCGAGAGTTGGCTCTACGACCAATATGGTATACGTCGAACCGAACGAACGAAAGAGCTCGAGGGGGCTCGTGTCCCCTGACTCGGTCGCGCGTACACTGACCGACTGACGGGTTAACCTCGAGCGTGAGGCACCCCCCTCCCCCTCCATGAAAACCCTCGGTCCATCCCTCCCTCAATTGTCCTCGCTCGCAGGGCTTGCGCACGCACCTGCTTTCGGAGCTTTTCTATCGCCGCCACCACCGCAGTACCTACACTACGGCACACATGCATACGTGTACGGATAGTGGGGTTGCGCCCGTCGGTTAACTCTCTCTTTCCGCTCAATTGGTATTGGTGGAGCAGAGCTTTGTTAAGCCGCGCAGGCAATTTTTAAACTTTGGGTCTCATTAGACTTGTCCAATAGAAGGGGGTGGTGTTGCATTTTCGTGAAATTTTCGTGTCCAGCTCGGGTGTAAGCTCGATTCCGTACGTCGAAGGGCTAAAGTAGTTATCTGTTTATAAAAAAAATAGTGTCCGCACGAAATAACTCTCAACCTATAGAGGATTATGAATACTGTGACAGATCTCGTGCGCATTGGTCATCTGCTAAGGGCGTATCTGATACTATTTGTTGAGTGCGTTTCAAATTGAATATCATGCAAGGACACAAGTAAAAGTACATAAATGAGCATATTCATCAGAGCCTTATTTTTTCTTTTTAACAATCCTTACGTACATTTTTCTTCTCCCTTTTCACTTAACCTTATCGCTTTATCTTCTCCAACGAGTTCTGCGGTTAGTCCTGACCACCGTAGGGAAGGAAAAACTTTTCCACGCGCGAGGAAATAACAATGGTCGGGAGCAGCCATGAATCTTGGCAAACACGTTTGAGATGACGACGCGCTTTGTTGTATTCTACAGTCATTATTTAATGGACAATTATACCTTTGACCTACATCCGTGGATCATGCAGGTTCACGTTCATACTTACTCTGTACCTCTCCAACGTTAAAAAGGACAGGCTCGAAGGTATCGATGGATTCCTCCTGAGCTCCGTGTGACATAATCCCTACGTACAATATGAACAAAGTTTTCAGCTGTCGGCAGTTGGATTGCAGGAGAGCATACGAGAGTCAACGATTGATCCAACAGCGGGAGCAAAACAAGCGTGGCTTTTTTTTTCTCTTCATCTGATTACTTTATCAAGCACTTTCGAGAACATTGTTGCCGCAAAGCATCGAGGGAAAATGAAAAAACGTGTGCCGCAAAACTTTGACATGAGAAAAAAAAAAAAAAAAAAAAAAAAAGAGTTGCCATCGTGTCGCGAGCACGCAAGCTTATATTTACCGGTGAAAAAGTTGGCTAAACAAAAGTTTTTGTCTCGTCGGAGATCTAAATGGTCGGTGGAATGGAGTCGCGCTGCCGCCCTTTTCGCCTCCTGCTCATGAGTACACGAGAGAAAATGACAAGGGAAAAAGGAAACCGCGAGGGATTACGAGTTACCCCAGTGGCTCGCCTATCTGCGCTCGTAAAGTGTGAAATAACGCTGTCGCTCTTACGAGCGCTCGAGGCGAGTGTCGATTTCACGGAACGAGCGGCCATTGTCGAATTTACGGCATGGAAGAAGCGAGGCTGTGGGTGTGTGTATGTGTACCGTGTGATGCATCGGCTTTTTCGAGATATCGAGAAAAAATTTATGACGAATTTCGTAGCAAGAACTTACTGTGTTTCGATGGACTGTACAAGTAATTTTTTCTGGAATAAAAAGAAAAAAAAATGGCAGAGGGGAAATAAAAAGGGAGGCGAGGGGTGACTCATTGAAGTAGACTTAATGATGAGTTTTCTTTTTATTTTCTTTTTATTTAAAAGAAAAACAAAACGCTTTTCACGTAACATATCGATACGTTTGGTTGTTTCCTAACACGTCAATATAAATAGCAATAATAATAATAATAATATTAATAATAATAACATGATTTCTCTAAACGTCTTAGTTATTTGACATTTCACATAATTAACAGTATCTTTTGCCCCTCACGTCAACTTTACTTCAACATTGGTATTTTCTAAGGCTGAAAAAATAAGGACATAACTCGATTTAGTGTAGGTATATATATTTTTTTGTACAGAATAATCATTATCATTATATTTACACGAGCTCTCTCACTTTTTTTGTTATCATTGTATAAATAATCATTATTTATTCGTACAAGTTAGGGTTTTTCGGTATAAGTCAACGACAATTTATGTTATACATGTACACGTGAATGCAGTGATGATATCGACGTTTTATTTGGTATTATTTTTATGATTAGTTGCTAGACTAGGTTTATTACTCACGATTGCTTTGATGACCTATACGTGCTCGAATTTTTCTTTTTTACATCCGCAATATGACGAAGATGAAATTAACACGTATACAAAGAATTGTATCGCACTGGATTTCTACGTTTGTTGTACATTGACGTGAAGATTACATTGTAAAATTGCTTTAATTGACATCCAGTTTATCAAGTATTTCTTGATGATTACACATATATATCAAATTACCGTTTGCCTTATTTTACATCCATTTCCGTTGTAGATAATAGAAATTTATGTACACATGTTGACTGGAAAAATTTTTATCGCAGAATTTCGACCGTAAATGTGCAAAAATTGTGCGCTTTAAGTATATATTATGATACAGTACACCTGCATAATATATATGTATGGAACATATTATTATTATGTAATTAAAGTTCTGATTCAATATTGATATTTTCACAAGCTCCATTATAATTTGTAGTGTCAATATATTAATTGCCTCGTTGTTGCATGAACTATTGAAATATCTTCACTTATGGACGTTACGGATAAGAAGAGGCAAAATAAAATGAAATCATAGGGAGAAATCGTTTACTCGAAAAAAAAAAAAAAAAAATTATTTGGATGTCGAGTTTTTCGCAATAAAACTATCTCTTGTTGCATGAAATACTGAATATTGAGCGGAAACTATTACTCGATAAAATGTTGATTGTGAAATCACACTCCCCTAACGTAATCGTCGATTTATCATTTATATTCTCTGAACCTTTGTTAACAGAACTCTGACGCCTTTTATATTATGTACAGCTTAATTTCATACATTTGCGTTCGCGAACTAGTCGCGAATCATCTCTTTGGCGTGAAACAGTCACGTGACACTGATATGCATCGCTGGTAGTTTTTTTTCGTAGCTGATCCACATCCGATTCTTTGGCTGAAAAAAGTCGCTGTAACATACGTAAAAAAAAAAAAAAATGTTTGAAATATTCATATCATTTGGTTGTATGAAAATTTATTCACGATTACATATTCTCGCGCATGTATTAATGATCGGCTGATGCCTCAGAATATCTGTCGTTAAAAAAAATCTTTGGTAAATTTTTACATACAAATCGATAAGTAAATAGTGAGCCGGTGATTTACTTTTTTCATTTATGAATATTTAATATTTACCTTCGTCTGGATCATTGGAAAGAGGCTTCAGTGGGCGAGATAAACAAAGCCGGACACGCTCATCAGTATAACGAGTAAGCTCGTCCTGACCCGGTCACCCGAATTTCCTGAAACATCGGAGAGCAAAATTTCAATTGATTTTTTGGCATCCATTATCAAGTAAATATTTATGATGAGTATTGAGTAACTGGATACGTGGAATACCTATTACACATTGACTTGTGTAACTCGTTTCAAGAAGTTAAAAAAAAAAAAAAAAAAAAAAAAAAACGCGAAATTGATCAGAACTCGTGTGAATAGTTAAGAAAAAAAAAAAAAAAAAAAAAAAAAAAAAAAAATAGCAAGCAGTTACAGCACCATAGCGGCTGAAAAAACGAGCTATTTGCGAGTCGATGGGAATAGGGAGCCGAGCAAGATGTCGAAGGAAGGGTAATCTCCGGCAGTGCCTACTTGGCAGGGAAATAAGCCACCCGTTCGACTAGTTACCGTCGGCTGTGCGCCATCTGTAAATCTATTGGTTGTAGATCGGTTTATCGATCCCAGCGCGCAATCGGAAACCCTTTGAACCTACAAACAGCCAACTAACTGCGAGTCGAATCGACAATTCCGTTTTTTTCCCGTTGCTGATTAGACGTCGAAATCACTACTAAAAAAAAAAGGTAATCGATGCGCGAGTAGTACGTATACATACTCGGCAAAAAAAATCCCAATCCGTAATACACAAGGTATATGTACTCCGATAGGAAAAGAGGTGTGGTTAACCGTCTTTATTTTTCATTTTATTTCCATGCACTTCCTCTTACGTTTCGAGCATGTGGGCCCAAGCCTGGCGTCCGATTCATTATTTTCGGATGTGCTGAACCCTGCAAGTATCCACTATGTACAAAAACATTTTCTCAAGCCCTCCACCTTTCGCAGGATTAATGGCCGAATAATCCAACCTCTTTTTGAGACGCAATCACAGCGACAGATAAAACACAACAGAGTCAGCCATTGATGTACGTTCAAGTTCAGGGGGCGAAGATATAATACTATGTTGAGGCAGGTCACGTGCGGTGTGGTAAATAATTTTACGAAACGAGAGATAGACTTTTGGAGGGAGAAAAGCGCGACGTGCACCATAATATAATAGGGCTGAGAGAGCACATCGGCAGCGAGTCGAGGGGGTCGATTTGGCGCCCATTACGAGTAACCCTTCGCCTTTCTCGGGTGTGCGCACCCTCTCGTGTATTTTCTTCGCTGCCAGTCTAGTGTATTTTTGCATGCTCCACTCGCGCCTTTTCGATGAAACGCGAGTCCGCGTACCTATACATACTTCCTCCGCTTCAGCCGAGGAATTTCAAACGCCCCCTCCTCCCCTCGCGCCGTTCAGGCATATATAGATGCTTCCGCGATGTCTTTCCGCCGTAAAATATACAGCACTCGTAAGAGCGCGCGCGGCTTTCTCTCCCTCGGCGAATCGATCGACGACTGTTCTGGGCCCCCTATGGCGAATTCCAGCGGTGAAAAATTTACGGGGCAGAGAGTGAGTTCGTGTGGCGCATCGCAGAGAGTCAGCCGGCTGTATTATGCAAGCGCGCGGAGTCGCGATTTTTTCCTTTTTTTTTTTTTGTTCGCGAGCGTACACCTGCTTGGGCTTGGCCCTCGTGGCATATCGACTGTACGTAACTCCGTCGTGCATATATATATACTCATAGGCAAGTGTAATACGTATGTACACCGCGAGCTCTCTTCCGACAAATTTATCAGACTCGCCATGCGATCGCTTCCGATGTTGCGTGTATGTATACATGCACACCGTTTTATGTACTAGGGGATGCGTGGCGTGATTTATTAAGTTCGCCTACACCGCGATATTCGTCGTGAATTATTTTCATTAACGAATACTGCATCCTGATAGATTTCCATTGATTGAACCCGCAACGATATCCCGCGGTAAACGAGCAATGAAAATTTCAGGCCGAGCGCGAGTTATGATCGGCAATCACTTTTCGAGCACCATAGTCTATATATGTAGCGCAGCGATAAATATATATGCACGCACGTGTCGGGTGTACGCCTATAGGTATACACATAGGTCCCGAGAGTCGGGGTGGCTGTCGAGATGCACTTAACCAAGGTGACATTTAAAATTTCAGAAGCTTCGGTAGACGCCTCCGCTGGCAATCCACTCTGCACGGCGGCGCGCCCTTCTCCTCCCTCGGCGCACCTGCTTCGCGTTAACCAGCCCAACCGGTGCCTATACACACACGTACGTGTATATATACACATACCTAGAAGGCGAACCAACTTTGTGTGTGGGTGGAACTGGAGGAGAATGGGAATAAAGAGGGACGGCTGCTGCCACGACGAGAGAAAGGTGGCGTGGAAGGAAGAGCAGGGACAAAAAGAGAGCGAACAAGGGAAATGCGTTTCTTGGGAATCGGGGGTGGGTGTGTATATGCATACAGTGTGGGGGGCACCTGCGTACACAAGCGGCTCCGTACGGCCCGGCGATTGAGATGGATAGCTAAGCGGGATAGCTCTCTTTCACACTGGATACATAACTCGATCCTCCCGTAGCTCCTGCCGCGAGTTCGCCGAGTTCCGCTATAAATGGATAAATCTAGTTTCCTCGGGTCAACATTAATTCCGATCGACGCGCGCTATACCCGTAAACACGCGTCTCCTCCGGGGGGGGGGGGCTCTGGGTCCTCCCGCACCCGCACTTTTTTCCCCGTCCATCCTTTCCCTCGGTTTCTTTTGGGAGAACCAGTCGACGCTTCCTCCCTTATCTATCTATTTGTGCTTCTTTCGCATTTTTCCTTGGACGCGCGTGTATACGCGTACACTTGCCTCCTGTCTGGGGAATTGGCTTCGGAAATGCGTTATTTACCGATAAGCACTACCCGACCCTGGCACCAACGACCCTTGCCTCTATTTCACCGCGTCCTTTGGGCTCCTCCCTGTTTCGGTTTTGCGTGCGAATCCTCTTTCCTCCCCGAATAAGACGTTGCGAGGAAAATAAGACAATTATCAATCGGGCGCATACCAAAACCATGCATAATTCAAATAAATATTCCTCAAGCCCAAACTCAATTTAAGAGTAAAAGGGTTTTTTTTTTTTTTTTTTTTAATTGAGACTCAATTCAATAGATAATATTTTTGATTATATACGTATCAGTGACCTCACAAGAGCACGTGTCAACTGCAGTATATACTTATAGCGTTATCTTTTGATCGTCTCAGCATTGATATTCTTAGTTTCTGTCAAGATCTATTATTATGTTTAACAACTGGCCATACATTCTTTCGAAGCAGCGGTGTACCGATGTATTAAAAATAGCGAAGTAGCGCTTCCGTGTGACCTGAAGGAGGATATTCCAAAATATAAAAGAGGGAAACGTCAGGAATACTCCATCTCGTCCCTGGATCATACGTACGCAATGTCTCGCATATATAGTATACATATATACATCACATATAGACCACACGTACACTGGGAGCTCATTCCTTCCTTCCTGCATCCATCTCAATATTATTATAGTATATCACTCGGGCCCATTTTTCTCTGCACCTTTGCTTCCTTTCTCCTTCCGCGTGTCTGTTTTTCTGGCCATCCTTTCTCAAGAACTGCTATTCTCCATCTCCCCTCCCTCCGTTTTCCACCCTTCTATCTTTCTCCCTCAATTTCCGGTTCCCCCGTACTCCTAAAGAGCCGCGACGGCGTCAGGGGGTCCTCCCGACACACAGGTATACACACGCGTATACGTACGACCGCAGGAAGCGACTACGAAGAGCCACGACGCTATCAACAAAAGATAGGCGGGCAGGGCAAAGTCTCGCGAGGAACAACCCACTTCCCCCAAGGGATCCCACCCCCCCCCACCGAGAGACACTTTTTCACTTCCCCTCCTTCCTTTTCCTACTTATTTTTTTTTTTTTTTTTTTTTTTTTTTTTTTTTTTTTTTTTTTTTTTTTTTTTTTTT
>NW_019379602.1:2000853-2015995 GCF_000648655.2 Copidosoma floridanum | reverse complement strand
AAAAAAAAAAAAAAAAAAAAAAAAAAAAAAAAAAAAAAAAAAATGTGTATAAGAATTTCAAACGTGCTTGCGGAGATTATACGTGCAGTCTCCTATTCTACGTACTAATGAGCGCATACGCGTTTGTACGTACGAGGGAAAGAGAGAGAGAGAATAAGAAAGGTAGAAAATTGTCTTGCCACGGCTTTTACGAAGTTAAAGAACTTTTCTTGGGCTCACGTACCCCAGTTCAGAAAAATCTCATTTCCAGCTCATGCACCACCCAATGAACACAGTATCCTTTTGGTCAACTAGTTTTCCAACTCGTTTTTGGACCTCAAATGTGTATTTTCTTTTCCCAGTTGTTCAATTATTTATTATTGGTTTTCATTTTACAAAAAAACCCTTGCATGAATATCTACTTACGCGTCAGTGGTTCGACCATTATCTTGGGCCTACGGTTAAATTTCTACTCTCCATGTACGTTTCCATTGAAATAGCGAGACACCTTGCAACTAATCTTACCCTCTTTGCCTATCAAATCCTCCCACCCCCCACCTCCCACTCGTTTTCCTTATTGAGTTACAAGCAAAGTTTTACCCGTGAAGAGGGTACCCAAGGCACACAGGGACGTCGCTTCCGGCTAATAAACTCGTGTCTAATATTCACCAAGAATATTACGTGCACACATGTACGCGCTCGCAGCAGAGCCTGTAGTATGGGGTCGCAAAATTAATAAAGCGAGGAGCGGAAGAAACTTGAACCGAAGGGAGAAACAGACAGTATAGGAGGGGGCCTGGCTGTACGAAACGTCGTCGCGAGACATAAACGCACCTGGTCTGTGGCGTTAGTACGCTAGGCTAATAAATAGCCAAAGTTTAGGGGTAATAATAACACCGCCCCCCCCCCACCTCCCTTCATCTTCTTCTTCTCCTTTACACTGCATTTGCACCTTTTGCACAAGACTCCCCAGTATTCCGGTATTCCCGTAACAGACCGTCTAAAGGGGGGAGGAGGACGACTCGGGGGATCAAGAAAACAGAAGCAAATTGCAACCCTGCGTCTGTCACAGCCGCGTTTCACATTCTTCTTTTTGCGCTTCCGATGCAGGGGGAACTTTGTCGGCGACGCGCAAACGAGCACCTGCTCGCGATTTCACGCACTAAAGGAAAAACATCTTAGTCGACAGTTACAGTGAAAACACTGCACCAACATCTGTTTGAAGACCTTTGGGGCGCTATAAAGAAGTTATCGGGGTACAACGAGTCCCTCCTTTTTTTTCTAAAAAGTACGATCCACCGCGTTGTGTAAAATTGCACTTTGGCACGTGGGTCAACTGGAAATGCCCGCGAGCCGTGGCCGTCTGGGACCGGGTTTTGATGACACTCCAGTTGACATGTGCACGCTTTAACACTTCACTTTTCGTGGCTCTACATCGATGCTATGCACATATACGAGCCTAAAGAATCAATGTCTCAACGTTCGGGGAAAACTATGTAGGTGCTCTCGGCAATGTTACTTTCGGAGCGCATTGATCGAAAAATTGCCGATGGAGAACTCTGTGCCCAGACCACGTTCGTCGACTAAACGTCGCATTCAATAACAATGAAAATAAATTCGATTTCTTCGCTCCCGTTCGGAGGCCAAATGAAAAGAGGACGGGTGTGGGCGTCGGAGCTCATTTTTCCTTAATTATTTAATGGGCAGTCCACCGCTCGCCAATTCCAACCAAACGAGAACGAAAGAAAGAGAGCATTGGAGGAAAATGCCGGGGGAATAACAGTCACCGGGACAGCTAACGATGACAAAAGCGGGACGAGCGTTCTTTTTGGCTAGCAGCTAACTACAAAGTACGTCTAAAGTCATTTTTCTTTTTTTTTTTTTTTTTTTTTTTTTTATCTCGGACATCGAAGAGGCCATACACGACCGACATAATATGATGCGCGTGTGCTCCTGTGACTTCCTCGTACACATACGTATACACATCTACGCCCTGAGATTTCTCATTTCGTACTTTAGTACCACACAGCCTGCGTTGTTGTTATACCCATCCGAGCTGTGCTACCCTTACCAAAGTCACCCCCAGGCTATTTTTTTTCTTCTTCTTCTTGTATCGCATCTACTGTATTATACAATCGATACCTCCGGCAATAATGGAGCCAGCGGGTGCCAAGGGGGAAAAATGATAATGAGATTGCAGGAGACATCGGATGTTTATATATACATATTTATATATACACGCATCGCGAAAGGGAAGGAGCTCGTTTCGAATACACTAGGTAGGAGGTGGGGGTGGAAGGGAGCACGGCACAGTAAGCTCTTTCGGATCTGAACTCGAAGAATCGTGTACGGCGAGCTCTCTATATACACAATATTTATTTACTTTTGTCACGACGCACAGTGTCGATGTAATACACGTGTGAATCACTTTTCTTTTCTTTGTTTTGGTTTTCTTAACTTTGCACGGACACGAAGAACATTATTTCAGGAATCCATCATCTTCTACCTACAGAGGGCTGAAATTTAGCTGGACGAGGCTATTTTTTTTTTTTTTTTTTTTTTTCTTGGGTTAGTCGAGGTATCTTTGAACGGTTCAAGTGTACTTTGGTCGGATGCAAAAATTATGCGGTCTTTTGAATCTCGCTTGAACGCACAGTTATGGGAGTGATACATGAAGAGGATTACACGATCGGGGCTGAGGAGGAAAAATACATCTCGGTGAGGGTTGATGATAAAAATTTAATCCATGTTTGCTGCTGTGGTCAATGTCGCTCTAACCCTGCACCAGTCCACTGTGTATGAATGCGAGCCTATGCAACCATGCTATATTGCAGTAAAAGAGCCCGCGTGCATTTATGGGAGGAGATAAACGCGCTACAGTACCCACAGGTATGTATTAATTACAGTGACCGGTTGCTCATCCTCCTCTGACTTGGTAAACTGCCGAAATCGGGGTCTTCCGATCCAAATGCTTAATTAACGGTCATTGTATTATTGAGCTTCAAAAACGCTGAAAATAACTACCCCCGTTGAAAGTTTATCTGTACCCGCAATCAAATCACAAACAGTAACAAACAACAAAGAAATGAAAAAAAAGGGCTGGTCACACGGTGGAGCCGCCAACTCGGTAAAAGCTAGTTGCAGGAAAAAACTGTATTCGTATTAGCTCCCACGTCGAGTCCCTGGGCAAACGATCCCCTCATTCTTCTTAATACACGTGTACGTAAACTTCCGGCGATTGGCCCCATACACGCGGGGCCGCTCGCATTGGGCGATTGCATTTTTCACCAGGAAAGAGTAAAGAGAGAGAGAGAGACTCGGCTCACCCAAGTTGCCTATCAATAGCTCTGTGCGAGGACAGATACCGAATACACCTACGGAGCGCCTGTGGGATCGGGGGTGGGGGAGTAGCTAAAGCTGAAAGGATCGGCGGACCGGCCTCGGTCAATTTCGCTGGCGGCAGTCGTGGTGGCTTTCAAAAGCCGACCAACCAGTCATTTTTCAGGATATCGAGGTATTAAGCTGGGAAATCGAGAGCCAGTGGCCACCTCCCCTGCAACGACGCGCACGACTACGTAGGTATACACATACACACCAGTGTGGGTAATAACGAATAGAGCTAAAAAAAGAGCGATGGATGTACGGCTAAGCCCGGCTTTCTATAGTCACTGAGAGCTGGAAAAATCGGCGCTCTCTTATCAATGGCACGGAGAGTCGCAATTTGTGGTACTTTATTCAGGCCAACGGTTGACGAGTACACGTATATACATGTGATCTCACGAGTTTTTATGAACACGTTTGTACCCAACATGATATTATGTACTGCACACTTGTCATCGCTCTTACAAATCAATCAGTTACATTATTGGTGATAAAACAAAAAAAAATCTTTTCAAGCCTTTTTTAGCCATGTTCGATCACTACTAGGGTAGGTACGGGGCCTTTGGAGACGATTAATGTATACCCGTAAAAATTTACAGAAGCGCGAACGAACCGAGCGGTTTCAAGCGAGTTTCAATATGCGCGATGGTTGAACAGTTTCAGGGTAAAATGTATATTGGATTTGGTAAAAGAGTCTCGGCAAGGAAGAGAAGCATTTAATACGGTTTTCCTCTAATCGGAGCGCGGTGCCGCTTTTTCGCGCCAACGGAGGCGTTAAATTGAATTCCGTCCATCCAGTAGCAGCTGCAGGTAGCATCAAGCTGCGATACACCGAGAGGCGCCTACATATACATAGGTATGCAAGTACGCGCGTATACCACTCCTTTTTCTCTCTTGCTCACTTTGTGGATCCGGACTACGCGGTGCTGGCAAGCTATTTCGCACGAGCGCACACCAGCAGCAGGGAATTTAATAGAAAAGGGCCCAGATACATCTCCCGCGACTCTTGACTCTGCGTTTCCCGTTGCCCCTTGAATTTTCATCAGCTACGGCAGCACGAGTCAGACAATGGTACGTGCCCACACGCGCCTCCGGCTACGCTTGGATCTCTTAGGGTTGGCTACGATTGCAATTAATTACTTGAAAAGCTCCAAGCTTGTGCGAAAACGTGCCCGATAAGGCCATTGTATCCTTGAGCCTCGGTGTTTTTGACTTTGACGCAGTTCTGTTCTACTGCACTTATCGGAGATGCGATCCTGCCGCTGCTCGCTTCGCTAGCTCGGTCGAGTACCGGATGGAAGAAGGGAACGAATATCCGACATGCGTACCGTTAAATTACAAAATTAGTCGAGGCATGTAGCCGTTGAGCTTCAACGATGGTTATAATAGTACTCGAGACGGTACGAGCGATCCTCCGGTGAATAAAATAAAAGTTGTACCTTTACTTACTTCGAGCGCTTTTTGCTTCCCTCGCCCGCCACTTGGTCGACTTTCAGAGTAAGGAGATATTTATCAAAAGTATATAAAAAAAAAATAAAAAAAAAAAAAAACAAGGAGAGAGAAAATGTGTGACGAGTCGAGGAGTTGTTGTTTTTGTTGAAAGAGTGCAGGAGCTCGGGGCATATGAATTACAACTGAAAAAGCTTGCGCCATCAGTTGTAGAAGTTGGGGACGTGAAAAATACAGTGGAGGCGACGCGGCCCCATACAGTGAGGATGAGGGGTGGAGCCGCGTTATTCGAGTAGGATATTTTTTCCCACTAATGCAACATCAGTCCAGTAACGCGTACATAAGGGCAAAAATTTACCTGTATGTTTCAACAAAGTCTTCGGGTCATACTCCATTTTTCAGTGCTGAGGCATGAATATGTTGCATGTTCTTGCGTATGGGTGGATATTTATTTTGTAAAAAAGTGGAGCGAACGAAAAGGAGCTTGTTAATTTCCAGGGAAACATCGGTACCTTTTTACAGTAGATTTGATGTTTTTAACTATACCACGGTAGAGTAAACACTAGCTGAGTATACAAAGAATACCCGCGAGTCGAGAAAAAATTTGTTTTTTCACCCTTTACTTTAAATATTTACACCCGCGTGCAAAAACACTCTTCGATGATTAAACATACCGTACGAGGGGAGTTAATGAAAAATTATCCAGCACAGTGTACCAACAACAGTGATGAAAAAAAAAAAAAAAAAAAAAAAAGAAATTGGAGAGCAAAAAAAGAAAATTCACCCAAAATGATCATTTGCAATTCACGCGAGAAATAGCTGCTGCGGTAACAGTAACACGATGTAGGAAAATATGCCAAAACTGTGGGGCTGATAGTAACTGCGGTCGCAAAAGCGCGCTCAGCCAATTTATTCCATACGCGCGTGGAGCATTGCGTACAAATTCATTTTATCAACAAACGTAAGCCGTACTACACTTGAAGGGGCGTACATACCGAATGTGACTACAATATTATACGTCTAATTTTGCTCTACGTTCCTCCTCGTTTTCCTTTTCTTCTCCTCCCCGCATAAATGCATCCACGTTTTTGAGCTCATGGAGGTGCGTATATAATTTTGCAAAGCACAGAATAACAAAGAGAAGAAGGCTTTCTCTGTGATGCGTAAAATGTAAGTATATATATTGGTGTTGGTGCCACGTGGTACATTTTAACGATTTTGGGAATATGACATCTGTAAATGTTTTACTGCCATGTGGATCTCTATGCTTTTGTTTTGACAAACAAACTTACTTCATGGCCAGTCCGTCTGAATGACCTTAATTTCTCGCTTCTATAACAAATGTACTCCGTACTTCGAACGTAGCATCGTGTACTTTGCCTTTGACTGTCGTATTTCGGTGCGCGCACGTGTATCCATTTATGTACGTTGTGCCATGTGTACCTTCCTCGAGTGATTAAGGTGTGTCAATAATAAGAGAAGTGGGTTACACGTGCACAAGATGTCATCGTCACTCGCAGGTATAAAGTCACGCTCTGCTCAAGTGGATCGACTCAACTGGCTGACGCGTGCATGACCTTTACTACTGCGACATTGAGAGGCTATGGCTTTGAGAAACAAAGAACCACGCAAGTGCAAGCCAACGATTATCAACGATTTATTGGTAGCCTCTCATTAGCCACACTCACTTGTTTCGATAAAAAAAACCTACTAAAAAAAGTAATGCAAAGTAATTCAGGTAATTGTAGATCAACGAGTTAAGGTATAAAGAAAAAGTTTATAGAAAAAGAAAAAAAAAAAAAAAATGTGTATAAGAATTTCAAACGTGCTTGCGGAGATTATACGTGCAGTCTCCTATTCTACGTACTAATGAGCGCATACGCGTTTGTACGTACGAGGGAAAGAGAGAGAGAGAATAAGAAAGGTAGAAAATTGTCTTGCCACGGCTTTTACGAAGTTAAAGAACTTTTCTTGGGCTCACGTACCCCAGTTCAGAAAAATCTCATTTCCAGCTCATGCACCACCCAATGAACACAGTATCCTTTTGGTCAACTAGTTTTCCAACTCGTTTTTGGACCTCAAATGTGTATTTTCTTTTCCCAGTTGTTCAATTATTTATTATTGGTTTTCATTTTACAAAAAAACCCTTGCATGAATATCTACTTACGCGTCAGTGGTTCGACCATTATCTTGGGCCTACGGTTAAATTTCTACTCTCCATGTACGTTTCCATTGAAATAGCGAGACACCTTGCAACTAATCTTACCCTCTTTGCCTATCAAATCCTCCCACCCCCCACCTCCCACTCGTTTTCCTTATTGAGTTACAAGCAAAGTTTTACCCGTGAAGAGGGTACCCAAGGCACACAGGGACGTCGCTTCCGGCTAATAAACTCGTGTCTAATATTCACCAAGAATATTACGTGCACACATGTACGCGCTCGCAGCAGAGCCTGTAGTATGGGGTCGCAAAATTAATAAAGCGAGGAGCGGAAGAAACTTGAACCGAAGGGAGAAACAGACAGTATAGGAGGGGGCCTGGCTGTACGAAACGTCGTCGCGAGACATAAACGCACCTGGTCTGTGGCGTTAGTACGCTAGGCTAATAAATAGCCAAAGTTTAGGGGTAATAATAACACCGCCCCCCCCCCACCTCCCTTCATCTTCTTCTTCTCCTTTACACTGCATTTGCACCTTTTGCACAAGACTCCCCAGTATTCCGGTATTCCCGTAACAGACCGTCTAAAGGGGGGAGGAGGACGACTCGGGGGATCAAGAAAACAGAAGCAAATTGCAACCCTGCGTCTGTCACAGCCGCGTTTCACATTCTTCTTTTTGCGCTTCCGATGCAGGGGGAACTTTGTCGGCGACGCGCAAACGAGCACCTGCTCGCGATTTCACGCACTAAAGGAAAAACATCTTAGTCGACAGTTACAGTGAAAACACTGCACCAACATCTGTTTGAAGACCTTTGGGGCGCTATAAAGAAGTTATCGGGGTACAACGAGTCCCTCCTTTTTTTTCTAAAAAGTACGATCCACCGCGTTGTGTAAAATTGCACTTTGGCACGTGGGTCAACTGGAAATGCCCGCGAGCCGTGGCCGTCTGGGACCGGGTTTTGATGACACTCCAGTTGACATGTGCACGCTTTAACACTTCACTTTTCGTGGCTCTACATCGATGCTATGCACATATACGAGCCTAAAGAATCAATGTCTCAACGTTCGGGGAAAACTATGTAGGTGCTCTCGGCAATGTTACTTTCGGAGCGCATTGATCGAAAAATTGCCGATGGAGAACTCTGTGCCCAGACCACGTTCGTCGACTAAACGTCGCATTCAATAACAATGAAAATAAATTCGATTTCTTCGCTCCCGTTCGGAGGCCAAATGAAAAGAGGACGGGTGTGGGCGTCGGAGCTCATTTTTCCTTAATTATTTAATGGGCAGTCCACCGCTCGCCAATTCCAACCAAACGAGAACGAAAGAAAGAGAGCATTGGAGGAAAATGCCGGGGGAATAACAGTCACCGGGACAGCTAACGATGACAAAAGCGGGACGAGCGTTCTTTTTGGCTAGCAGCTAACTACAAAGTACGTCTAAAGTCATTTTTCTTTTTTTTTTTTTTTTTTTTTTTTTTTCCNAAAAAAAAAAAAAAAAAAAAAAAAAAAAAAAAAAATGGGTACGCGAGAGCTCTCGACAAACCTGGTGGAATATAGACAATTTTCTTGGTCACATTGTAGCTCACGCTCGGGATTCCCAGCATACAGTTGATGACCACCGAATCGGGGAGTTCTGTGTTGTCTAGTGTGAGGTACGACACGATGTTGTAATGGCCGTCTTCGGTTTCCATGATTATCGGCCTCGGCGACTGCAGCTACAAAGTACGTTTAAAATTTCTTTTTTTTTTTTTTTTTTTTTTTTTTTTTTTCTTCCCATTTTTTCTTTGGGCTAACTCAGTAATGTCACTATACCCCCCTTGGACACCCCAAAAATAAGGCAGATCCAAACGCGTACTTGATATTGCAATCGAGCAGTATACGAATAAGGGCCATGGGGCGTACACACAACAGCCACGAGAGCGCGTCGTGGCATCGATTTTCCGTCAATGGCAGGCTACACGGGCCCAAGCCTCACAAGTTCGGATATGATGAGCCATATCGTAGCGCGATTCTTCGTGTCGCATTCGTAACTTCCCACTCCCCGGCACAGTCGAGTGCAAGCTGATTCCACTGTGTGTGCTTACTTGCGCAATACTCGCCATTCGCGTCAAGTTCCACGATGGGATTCCGGAGAGCTAATGCGCGCGTGTCCTTCGATTGGCATTGCCATCATCCCGTAGCCCATTGTCTCGCGCGACTGCCGGAGTTACCTGCTCTGCCCGTGACGTTAAATTTGTAGGTTCGAGCTCGGTTTGTCCGGTAAAGGAAAAAAATACGCGTGTAACTGTAACAAGTGGAAATTACTTCGGGGGTGGGGGTGAACGGTTTGTTTGGCTGTAGCTTGAAACGGATGCCCGAGTCCAAATAATCCAGCCAGAGGCTCATTCTATTATTTTTGAAAAACAACCTGTCGCGCAAGTTTGGTTCAGTTGCTCAATATACACATGTCGTAAAATCTCCAGAGATAAAGTTTGATTGGGTCTCCCGAACACCGGGCATTGGAATTATAGATTTTGCAGAGGTTCGCAGGTGTCGACCGACGTTCAAGCACAGCAGCACACAAAGCATCGCGAGCAATTTTCAAGCGTGGCTGCAGCGTTGTTAGTTGCAAAATCGCAGCGCAGGAGCAAGCAAGCGAAGGTATAATGCCACCGAGTTGCGCTTTGATTCTCGGATTTTTTAAACGAAAGCTCAACGTCCGGAAGCACGTGTAATGAAGGTGAAAAGTCGAAAAATGATCATCTAATCTGATTGTCTCCTGGAACTTGTAATTTTGGTCAATAATGACGCTCGGATGTGCAAAGCTAGAAGGAATGCAACCCTCGAGGGTCACAGAGAAAGGCGGTGGAAGGGGGAGCATCTTAGAAGTAATGGGTGCGTTTTCGCTCAGTTTTCGCTTAAAGCGAGCCAGCTCCTCCTTCCTCGTTTTTGTTTTTTGGCATTCTTCCGTGCACGGTGATTTGCGAGGCAAGGGGATTTTAAGATCAAGGGAGCAAGCGATTTTGGCCGGCGGGCAGCGAAGAAGCGACTTTGCCAATTGGAATTCTTTGCATAGCCGTGTCGGCAAGTTTTCGCCTCCGGTTTCTTTCGACAGGCCTCAGGAAATTGAGGTCGAAATGGCCCGTCAGATAGGAAGGTTGGTGGTCTCGGATATGGTGTCCGGGTGGCGCGATGCTGGCAACAGTGGTGATTCTCGTGAAACGATAAGCCAACAGCAAGAAGCGAAAAAACCAACTACTTGCGTAAATTTTACTGTTCGAGTTCTGCGTGGATGTGTATTGTGACGTCATGAATCGAGAAAAAACTGTCTCAACGTTGGGACTGGAAAGATGTAGTACGACAGCGATTATGATGCTATTTGCTCCAAGCAAGTCTTGAAAAATGTTAGATAATCGGATACAATCGTATGATGAGCCAATTTTTTTTCTGATTCCCAGGCGTCGACTAATAATCGATAAAGTGCGTGTAAAGTGTGTGTCGTAGTAAAAATGAATGGTTGTGCAGTCGAGGACAGGATATTTGATATCAATGGTCAAAGAGTACATTGGAAGGTGGGGTAAGTTTGTCTGTGTCATGTGATAACTGGTAGTCTTACCACCACCACTGCTAGCGTCGGCTTGTGAATTGTCAAGTGCCTGGATCTCCATTTTTCGCAGCAGCTTTGTCGTACCGCCGGCAGTGATTGCGATAGCCGTGGTAGTAGGCCTTCCTGCGTAAACAAAACACGACATACCGCGTCCATCAAGTATAAGCGTGTACACACACTCGTGCAAAAAGCCAAAGTAATGTTAAGGCTGATAAACGTGTTTTGCGCAGGTTATGGAAAAAGAAAAAAAAATTCATTGTTTGGGATGATTTTGCTTAAAATTAACATTATCACGAGTACTTAATGATGAATGAACTGATATATGATTAAAGAAATTTTTCAAATAATATAAAACATGTTTTAAACACAATTAATTGTCTATCAATGTCTTGGAAAAGATTTTTAGATGATAAGCAATTCAAATCTTCAAAGCAGATTTTGCAGCCAGTGCTGCTATTGAGAACAAAAAATTCATACTGAATGCAAATAGCAGTTTGGGCTTATCTACTTAAAAAGCATCAAATAAACATCACATGGTAAAGAACGAGTATTATTCATGTATATTAATCAATTATTCACTAAAGTTTCAACTGCGATTGCATCCGTCAATTTTCACATTTATGAAACTAATGCAACATTCATAGCCCCGATAAATTATTAAAAAATTTTAATGGTTATTAGATCACGTAAAAATTTCACGGCACTCGCACCCATTAGATTAATATTTCAGTAATAATCCAAATAAGCATCAGCAGCGATGTATAACATTCAGCTCAGAGTTACGAATACGTGAATATTTTACATGAATTACTCAGTTGAAATTTGGCTGCAGTACAACGATACACAACAGCGGAAAAATGAACGGACCACGGTAATTCAAATGAAAACATGCAGCATAAAATTGCATATTTTCATTGCATATGGCAATGAGAAATAACTTCTAACCAATAAAAGAATTAAAAAAAAAAAAAAAAAAAAAAAATGGGTACGCGAGAGCTCTCGACAAACCTGGTGGAATATAGACAATTTTCTTGGTCACATTGTAGCTCACGCTCGGGATTCCCAGCATACAGTTGATGACCACCGAATCGGGGAGTTCTGTGTTGTCTAGTGTGAGGTACGACACGATGTTGTAATGGCCGTCTTCGGTTTCCGTGATTATCGGCCTCGGCGACTGCAGCTTCGACATACCCCTGAAAACACCAGCAATGTACAACCGTCACACAACTGAGCCACATTAACGAAAGAACAGCCGGCTATACTCGATAAATCGACCAACTCGCGGAACTCAATAGCACCGGCCAAACTGTACGAGTCGCTATAGTTTTCCCGAACGGTGGGTCTTGCACTAATAACCGGAGTAGTTGAAGCTGTACACATCAGCAACTTTGTTCATAAACATCGGCTCTTCGCAGCTTCTGGATGTACTTACACCAACGGTACGGCATCGCACGTGGGCATAAAATACTTAGTTTCGAGTGCGCAGGGCCTCGTATACGCGTAGTAGCCCGTTGATTATCGCTCGGAAGCTCGGGAAAGTTGAGACGAACCATAGCTGCGTAATTGCCTCAAGTGCTGCTAACGCAAATTTCCGAGCTACGTGCACCGGATCCTTTTTAGTCTAAAAACTCCACTTAGCAAGCGATGCTACCCTCTTCTATCGGGTGCTTTAATGAACTTGTGGACGGTGTGACAGTGAAAATGAAATTTTCGGCTTACCCCTCGGCTCTATCTCTTTTCACGACACGTAATAAAGGCAGATGGAGAGTTTCAACCCAACTCGAGTTAAATGACCCATTAACATGATAGGAAGCGTTTTGATTCGGTTCTTACGGACAATTGATTCGAGTAGGCACAACTATTGTATCGATGCTCACGTCGATTTTTAATACTTACTCGACGCTGATATCGAGGGTTGGCTTGGGATACAGTCCAACCGCCTGGCAGGTCACTTCAACGCTGTCGTCTCCGTTCTGACCCATTTTTCTGTGCCACAGTTTGAATTCGTCCTCTCGGCCGGTAGCTATAATAAATAATAAAACGTTCGGCGTAAAGGGCTGAGGATTACATTTTTAGCTCTAGTTTATCGATTGCGATGTAAAATGTTTTGTGAGTAATAATAATCAAATACTGTCAGACGCTAAATTTAATCAAGTTTTTTTTCAAAGTACACGTGCAATCCACTTCTTTAAAGTGTAAATAGTAATAATCAATTAAATAGTGTGGCACAAAATCAAATCCAATTTGATAATCAATTGTTTATGACCACACAAAGTAATCAAAACCTTATCTTCAACGATACTTTTATCTGCAAGTAGTAAGAATCTAGTATGGTCAGACACAACATTTATTAATTTTTTTTAACCAGGACGTATTATGTCAACTGCTTCGATCTACAAGCAGTAATAATCGAATGTTGCGAGACTCTGAATAAAATTTATTTTGATTATCAAAGCCTACTGAACCGTACTACTGATTAGTAAGTAAGTAGTAGCAATAAATTATGGTCAGACAAAAAATCAGTTTCGATAATCAGACCTCATCTCATCAAATAACTTCTTTAATCTGTTACTAGTCTCAACTACTGCTTCAATGTAAGTAGTAATAACTATTTGTTGTCAGGCACAATATAAAATTTTCTTTTATCAGAAAATTTTTTATCTATAAGTAGTAACAATCAAATCAGGTTCATAATGGAATTAATTTCGATGATCAGAATACTTCTCAACTACTTATTCTATTATCAAGTGGTAACAATCAAACACAAGATAAGACATAAAATTAAAAATTCTATCATCAGAACTTATTGATGACAACTACTTCCATGTGTAAAATAAGTAGTAACAATAAAATACCTTCAGACACAAAATCAGAACCTATACTTATCTGTAAGTAGAGAAAATAAATTATAGTCAGACATGTGATAGAATTTCGTTATCACTTCAGCAGTGGCAATCAATTAAGGTCAGCCACAAAATGGAATTCATTCGGTATCTAAGAGTATCAAAGAGTATCTAAAAAATATCTATGACAGGAAAGACAGGTTTGGACTCAGCTTTCCTTTTTTGCCTATCTCAAACAACTACATTTGTAAGTCATGTATGCAGGTAACTCTTTCATGTAAAATTTTATGCTTAAAAGACCTAAAGGGTGAAATGAGCAAAGGCCAGTTCTTTAAAGAGACATTTTTTTATTCTGATATGGAACCTACTTTTAAACTATTGCTTTGATACACGTAGTAACAATGAATCTTGGTCAGACACATTATGAAAGTTCTTTCGATTATCAAAACTTATGTGGCAACTACTTCGGAATTGTAGTTGTAAGTGGTGCAATCAATTATGGTAAGACCCCAAAGTTGAACCATTTTGATAATAAGAACCTACTCTTTATATTTTTGTTTTGTCAGCAAGTAGTAATAATGGAACATGGTCAGACACGTCAGACACCCATTCAAAAAATTAATTACGATTATCAGACTGCTGTTTTGATGCGTAAGTAGTAAAAATTAATTATGGTCAGACACAGGATAAAATAATTATTCGCCAGAATTTACTCATCTTTAAATTGTAACAGTTGAGTATAGTCAGAAATACAATAGAATCAATATTTTTACTACTACAGTAATAGCGTTGCGGTGTAATAACCAGTGTGCTCATTTATATTTTACTTGTTTGGTTTTTTTTTAAATTTTCTTTCGGCATACTTACATTAATCCTGAAAGATCTTACCACTTTCTAGAATAAGCTTTTTTAAATTAAGAGTACTATTAGAAATATGAGTACAACAACCAACTTGACAAGAACATTTTAAGAGATTGAAACCAAGAGAAACTCATTCACACGCTGCTGACTATGCACGCCTCAATAAAAACAATTTTGTCCACGCTTTTGGGTATGTACGTATACATGAATGCCAAAGGGCAAGAAGAAGCCATTCTAATTTTTCAAGTAAAAAAGCATTTGCACATCAATTTTGGGAGCAGAAAATAGTTACCTTGGGAAATGTATCGTTTTGAAAACGTTTTCATGACAGAGTCAAATGACATTTTTATTTCTTCGAGCCAAATAATGAGAAGCTTTTTGCAATCGAACAAAAAAAAATTCCAAAAGAATAAACTCAATTAACGCTTCCTCATTTTGCTAAAGTGATACTGAGGTTTGAATAATTAATTGAAAATTACTGTACTATTCTCAAGATTCGGTAGGGCTCTGAGACTCCATTTGGCGAACTACCATCGCTATGATAAATCAAGGCATGGATAAGTATCCTCACAACACAGGTGGCGACGATGCATAAATTTAAGAACGAATGAATTGCAGAGTTCATCTAAAACCAACACTTTCACGGTGTACACGTATAGACGCGACGTCGGGCAAACTTTCCCAAAACACGAGACACACGTATATAAATATATGTACATATATATATAGTACAACGATACACAACAGCGGAAAAATGAACGGACCACGGTAATTCAAATGAAAACATGCAGCATAAAATTGCATATTTTCATTGCATATGGCAATGAGAAATAACTTCTAACCAATAAAAGAATTAAAAAAAAAAAAAAAAAAAAAAAATGGG
>NW_019379602.1:1979812-2000804 GCF_000648655.2 Copidosoma floridanum | reverse complement strand
TATATATATACATATACGCCTTGTGCTGAGGAAGAGATGGGGAGCGAATGTTTGCCCGAGTAGCCCAAACAGAGCCAACGGGATGAGAGGATGCCAACGTATCTATACGTATACACTTTGAGCAAAGTATACGGAGCTCCATGTACGCAGGTAGGTATATGCAGAGCTCGGAGAAACAGCAGCTGCGGTTTGCGGTGGCGGCTTTGGAAGCTCCACGTTTACGCTCAGGGAGTTCCCTTTACCTGAGCGTGGAGTTACTCTATAGCCGAGCCTGACCCCGTTAGGAGACTGGATTTTCTCGCAAAACACCTATACACGCGTGCGTTTATATACATACATACTTACACGAAGGTACGCTCGTAGCTTTACAAAGACGCGCGTATGTGTGTACAGCTGGCGGGGGATTGCCGGCACAACACCCGCTCGAGTTTGCTCATTCCACGTTCATTTCATTTCCCCTTCCCGTCCGATTGTGTACCCTTGCAATTGCGCGTGTTTAGCTTTTGCGCTTCGCGTTCCGTTTGACGGGCGCGTTGGATTACTCTCATCGATTTTCGTCAGCAACGCGCCAGCTGCCACGGCTTTTAACGAGCTCGAGTTGGAGGACTCGCTCCTGCGATTCCAAGATAAAGGGGGTTGAAAAGAAACGGGGCCAGGGGATGAGGAAAGCGCGAAAAGCGCGGCGCAGATTTGGCCAAATGGAAGGAAAGAAGGAAAAAAGCCGCGTGATGTAGAAAAACAGCCGGCATTACAGAGGGAGACCGGCGAAGGGAATAATACATGGACGGGAGTCGCGGCGCGTCCCTCTCCTGCGAATTCACAAAGAGACTATTAGTAAGCCCCCCTCCCGGTCCCGGGCTCTTTCATTCCATTCTATCGCGCTTCGTGGCCGTACATTTGTGGCGAATGACTCGCGTGTAGCGGAAGGAAAAGGGGAAAAAAAGAAGGGAGGAGGAAGGAGTGAAAAAGAAACTTTATATCGAGTCGAGTTGACGCGCCTGACGAGCTTAAAAACGAGATAAATCGAACAAACAGAGAAGGAAAAAAAATATAAATATAAATGAAAGGGTGTTCGACGAGGACGCGTTTTTTCGGTATACAATATAAGAAGTTTCGGTATGAAAATAAGAAGAACGAGCCCAGTTGAAAAATTTGTCGATTTTTCATACCAAAGCAAAGTAACCATTCACAATTGTGTACCAATCGGCTTTTTACCGGCTCGATAGAATATTATAGTGAAACGCGCACGATCGAAATCAGTGGGACAAAAGGCTCCTCGTGACAAGCATATTTTTCCAACACAGACGTGATTATCCGTCCCTTCGTTAACTAATTAATCACCAAGCTCACCCTTCCCCATCCACCTCGTTGGCTTTGAACTCCATTGTTCTCGCTCGGCTTTTCAAACGGCACGACTATTCGTGAAGTGTTCATTATTTTCATCAACCGTAATTGGATGAAGGGAAATAAAAGAATTAGTCAGTCTCTCGGTGTTTTTTTGCCCTTTTGTCCGCAACCGTTCAACCGCATAATCAATCAGACGAGCGAACATTGTTGAAAAAAAATAACCACGACCCAATGGTGCATTAGCGAAAAAATTTGCGATGAAGAAATAAAAATGTGCTCAAACACACTGACGCTCCTGTCGAAGCCCTCCTATGTTCACGGGGAGGCACGACAACGCTGCAATTGTAATGCGCGCTCTGGATGCACGTTACGTCGTCCCACTCCACTGCTATTCTCCCCTTTCCCCATTCCGTGTCCCGCAACTTTCTGCCCATCGCAGCTTCATTAACGATCGAGGCACACATTTGCCAGAACAGCGAAAACGCATAGCCAACTGGGCAGTGACTCGAGTAATTGCCAGCCACTGTCTCGCTTCCTCGATGCTTCCGCCGATGCACGTCGAAGCTGAATTATTTGCGAGTTATCAATAAAGTATAGTGGACAGGCGCGTGCTCACCAAGCCAATCGGCAAATTTTTGTCACCCTCGTTGACCGGTTTTACCGCTGCCCCTGGGAAAATGGATTGTAAGCAAATGCGTGCCCGTACACCGGTGGTTTCAGTCGTTCCATTAAAGTTATGTTCCGCGCTATGTTTTTCACGGCACATTTATATGTGTAGGCGTACGGTTGACCAAAATAACATTGAAAAGTAAAAAAACCAACGGGAACAGTAAAACATGAACGTCATCAGAACGACTCTTTGGAACAATTTTCAATAAAACATGGTAAAATCAGATTATAATTGTTACTACCTTCATCTGGCTATCAACTTTTTACTGCAGCAGCATAAAAATGTACTCGCCACTGCAAAATTTCTTTTAAAATTGCCTGACTATCCCCCAACACCTAATTTAACCTTATAAAAATGTATCTAGTCTTGAAGTTGTAACGTGCACGCACAGCCGCTTGTCTTTACAAGACAATCTTTTGGAATCTCTCTTATGGGTGGAATTTATATATTTCGTGTGGTTGAAGGATCTGCGAGTGTATAAATTTAACAAGAAGTAAGGTAACCTCTCGAGGGAGTGATGACAGTATAAATGTATGTAGCTAGATATCGTGCGTACTTACAATAAACGGTCATGGGCATATTGGCCGATATCTCGTCCTGGAAGGTGGAAATGAGGCAAGTGTAGTTGCCCGTGAGATCAATGTCAGGCTGCGTGAGCTTCATGGCTCGGTACATCTTGTTGGGATCGTTGCTGGCCTTGTAATGGAGGTCGATGTACTTGGAGGCCGGTTCTATGGCCTGAGCTGCTGTGCCGTAGATCCATTGGTAAACTAGGTCAAATGTGTTGAAGTACCACTTGACCACTAGGCCCTTTGTCGACGTGTTCTGGAACTCGTAGTCGCAATCCAGGATTACGTAATCCTCGCCAGCTCTCACCGATGCTGGGATCTCGGTCTTTCTCATGATCAACTGCTCCGAGACTGCAAAAACAAGAATTTTTTTTTTCCGATACCACTCATTACATTGATTAATTGGCATAAAAAATCACTGGGAAAAAATCCCTAATTTATAACGTCATGGAGTAATGATCATCATCACCCGTGACAACCATAAAAGTGTAAACAAGTAGAAAAGAAAAAAAAGACTATGTGGGTGTCGGAGTCTCGCTTTTGCCAAGCTCGTTTACCCCACGAATTATTGAAGAATAGCTCGGCACGACGCTGTCATAGCTTTCACCACCCGAATCTACCGACTCATTTTCGTCGCCGTCGTCGCCGCCGCCGCTGGTAATGGCAAAACGTCTTAATCGCCGTATAACACCGCCCGGTCGCCTACCCCCCCTAACTTGCAGAATTTATCGTCGAACCCAGTCTGCCGTTCCTCCTACGTGTATACGTATATAAACCCTCTACTTACGTAATGCCTCGACGCCCCGAGAGAGCCAGGAGGGACACGTGCAGCTTACGCGCGAATAAATTACAACGCGACTCTTGGCATTTTCGTATAACCCATCAGCGAAGGAGTAGCGGTGCAAGTGGTGGTGGTGGTGGTAGGGAGGGGGCGATTCAATAAAAGTTAAGAGGCTTCCTTGCACGCCCTCGAACTTTACCTTCCATTAAACACTTTCCGTCCTCGCTTGTACTCGCTCTCTTTTGTCCGTATTTGCAAACAGTTTGCCAGACGCCACCCCGACCGGCCCCTCTAAATAGCTTTGGCTGCTGCACGCGCCAAGTAATGACAATTCGATTAACCCCAGCCTCCCTTATCCTTCGTTCTCCGCAATTTTGCTTCCTCCTTTCTCTCTTTCTCTCCCTTTGGCTTGTACATTCCTGTATTGTTTATGTATCAGTTTCTTGGCTGCCGCGCCTGGATTTCGCCTTTCGTGGATGTAGATATTGTACTTAAAAATACTCTACTTTTTGCGTTTCCCACAATACCGTTTATTGTTTTCTCCAACCGAGTCACTTTGCGCTACAATCCACGAACTGTGCCGCAAAGTTAAATTAACGACCGAACGGGGTAAATCTGCAGTATACATGGTATACGATACAGACAAAACTTTTCCAGCATGACTCGGAAACAAACATTAAAACGACCACAATATCTCGAGTGATTGTGAGGAAATTAATTCGACGACAATACCGAGTATGTCTCATTCTTTTTTTTTTTTTTTTTTTTTTTTTTGCTTCCAAACGGGGGCAGCGCCTCCTGAGATCGAGCAAAACCACACTGACGTACACATATATTCTCGGATTTATCATTCGTGAAATTTTCCAAAGCAGTATAGGTATAACCAAACACGGCAGTACTTCACGTATATACAGTTGGTCGCACCAGCGGAAAATGACAAACGTTGTATACAGCCACACACACAAAGATGTCGGGAAAGTCATTCGTGTGCGAAGGATTATTTCGAATGGCCCGAGCGGGTGTAACACATTGCGCGGCCGTTATGCCCCGGACGGATATGGGGACGTGTACACAACCTCCTGCCCATGAATACGCACGGAGCGACCGGATGTAGGAGCAAAAAGGCTCGGCTGCATGGACACCACCTTCGCTCCCCCAGCCTGATATTTTGCCCTCTGCGAGCGTGTGCCGCTCTGATGAACTTTGTACAGGGTGGATTGATTTGTTCGAATAGATTGTTTTGTTACCACGAGCCGAGCGATGGTTCGAATGTATACGCGTCGCTGTATTTTTTTGAAATAAAAATGAACAAACAAAAAAGGAAAAAAAAAAACAAAAAAAAACATGGAAATACCGAGGGCAGATTATCGGCGGGAGGGCTTTTAAAGGAATCACATTCAGGAAGTAGCTGCAGTCGGCACGCGATTTTTCATAACTGGTGAAAGGTCGCAGAACATCAGCAAGCCTCGGGCAAGTAACTCGATTGAAAGTTCCAAGTCGACGATGATACAGTGGGGGGTTGAATCGTGGCATGCGATACATCTTATTGATTGCTCGATGACTCGCCGTCATCACTTGAAAGTAGTAAAGTATAATGAGTGTAATTATCTCCTGAACATGTATACGTATATATGCGTATTCGGTAATATACTTGACGTTAGATTGGATTTAAGACTTGGAGGGTTTGTAAGGGCTCACTCGACAAGTTCCACTTGACGCGATACTCGAGTGCCAGCGAATAATCGATAATTTATCGCGTGTATCGAACGCCCCGATCGCGACAGCCCAGGATTGTCCAGAAAACCTCTCGGAATAATCTTCCCGTTGAATAATTTGTCGCGGCGCATTAGCCGCAATCGATCAAGCTCGCGAGCTCGCAACGATAAACCTATACAAACTTTCACCCCCGATACCTTGGCTAATCTCTCTCCCTTCCGATTGGCCGAGCCGTCTACTCGCGCGAACCAAGAAGCAAATAGCCGCACGGGGCAATAGCTCTAATAGGTGGCACGTCTAAAATATTGCACCGCCACTCGCTACTTCTCCTACAAAAAGAGCCTTTTGTATAGCGTGCTGTCCCCATGCGCTACTTGTATATGGGTGCACACGTGTATGAGTGCACCACAGAGAGAAAAAGAGAGACGGGTTGTGTGTACCGCACGGTGCGATTAGCACCGGCCGAGGCGTCGGTCCTGATTAAGTTGGCCAAGCATGCAAATCGAGATCCCTGGCCTGCACCTTCGTGTATACCCACCTTACCGGTATACATATATACTACAGTTATGTGCGTGTGTGTGTGTACGTATGTTGTATTACACCATAGAGTCGAGAGCGTCATGCGATCGAGTAGAATCGCGCCTTTAGATAAAGCCGTGCTTGCACCAGGAGCAGCTTTTATTTAACCGATGGCGAGTTACCACGCACGCGTGTCCCAAGCGCGTTCGTAATTCTACACGGGCCCCGCATGCTCAGCTAATTGGCTTACGGTTGGTTTAATATACACCCACGATTGACCACGGGAGTACACATGTAACATAATATTACGAACGCGCATAATAGTATACATTGGTACACGTTTATACGTGCGGTCCACAGAGTGCCGATGGCCTTCAAGATGAGCCATTTGGTCCTACCCCCCCCTAGTGATATGCGTACTGTACGATATTTTGTACGCTACAGCGCGAGGACGGTCACGAGAAACTTTATGTGCAATGAAAAAAATTACATTTGGTACGCATTTGTACGTATACTCCAATGATGGCTAGCTTCGGTACGTTGCATGTACTCGAAAAGCCGTCAAAGCCATGACGCAGTGAAAGAGCGTGGGGCAAGAGGAGGGAAAGGCCCCTTCGTAGCAAGCTCTGCAATTTGCAAACGAAAGTTTTTCCCCCGTGAAGCGGTGCATGAGCTCTACACGTAATACTTGTATACTTTCACTCGATGCTCATTGACCGCAACGACAAAGTTACGTAATTTTCGTTCCTCCCGCTTCATTTGGATTTCTATATGCTCCATTTTACAACCGCTGCTATGTTGCTTTGCGGCCTCGACTCGGGTATAATTTTACAACTCACCGGCAACGGCGCGCAAGTATATATATGGCCGTGCTGCAGCGAAAAATATATTATGACGAATAAGTACATGTAGGTGCGCGCTTTGATGTTCCCTTTGCGGTGCGCTTATGTGGACTGTAGAAAACTGATTGGTATGGGGTGCGCGCCGTACTGTTTTCCCATCCGCCACTGAAGCCGAGCAACCTGCTAATTTACGTTTCACATCGTTACATTTCCATGGGCTGATGGCAACCGCATCGAGTAGATCGTATTTTATTTTCGGTATATATTCGGTGATTAATTACCATTATTATATGTGGCGTAAATTGTCGAGGTAGCAATTTCGTGGTATCACCTACAGAGAGACGGGTGACAGGACGATTTGACGCGTACAACAGGGGGATGTATATGACGTTTGCCGTGTGAGCGCAGGCCCGAAAAGTTTGATAGGAAAGAAAAAAAAGGACTCGCATTGAATGAAATACGGGGGGAGGGGGGAGAGAAAGGATATAAATCAGGTGACACGTGCAGGGTCCTTGGCACGAGTGATGGAGCGTGCATGGCAAAAAAACGCACAGAGAGATATCTCGAGCCCATCCGTTCGTTGTACAAAGAGAGGAGGTATACAGAAAGCAAGTGCGAACAACGAGCGAGTGAATGAGCACGAATCGACGACGCGGGGGCGCCGAGCCGTCTGTCTGTCCCTCTGACTGTGCTGTCTGTCGGAGCGATCGTTCGTCATGCGCACCGGCTGCTCTCTCTCTCTCTCTCTCTCTCACACGGACGCGCTTCTCTTGCACATAATTTATTGCACACGCATACGCTTCCATTGTTGGTTATCAAATAATCTCGTATAGGCATACGTATTCATAGCAACGTCATTGATGTATTGGAAAGTAATCATACCAAAGTATCGAGGAAAATGTGTGTGTGTGTTTTTTTTCTAGGATAGAATAGAGCTCTTGGTAGACAACCCTCTTGGAGATAATTTCGTCTCGTGAAAAGCTAATGTGCGGCACTCTAGTCGGGCTACCTTAAATTTTTTAATGGCCAACTTTTTTTTTAGTAACAACTGGTCGGACACCAAAAAAGGACAAATAAAGCTTCGAAATATCAGATCGATAGTGCCAGAAAATTATTTCTGGACCCCGTGTAACTTATAAACATCACTCGCTGGAACTACAACCTGAATTTTTTTGAAAACTTCGAGACTGTCCCCCCCCCCCCCCAAAAAAAAAAACCTAAGTACCTCACAGCATTGCATCGATCGTGGCATGAAATAACTTATGGCGGTTGGTATTTCTGTTACATTACAGGGAAGTATCACTAAATTTGAGCTGTTAAATATTATATTGTCAAAATCTCGTTGTTATACGTATTGTAAATTGATATCACTAGTTTGGTAGACTCATCAATTTCGTACTTAATTATATTAAGATCAAATTGAAAGCAATACCGTAACGTAACTTTACAACGATTCAATTGAATCTCGTTAAAAGACTATTAATGATTATAAATACATCACCATTTGCTCCATAGAATAAATTTCGACCAATACACGGAAACACCTGTGATGAACTTCTTTCACTCCCAACGTTCACGCAGAATTCATTTGATATTTCTCTACACGCTCGGGGACAATTTATATTTCGGTCCAATCGGTCACCCACGTATGCTTGGTCACAGAGACTCTTGGGAGAGGGGGGGAAGAAAAAAGTATTTCTCTTTTTTCGTTCCAACCGATCTTTTAGATCGAATGAAGCAAATTCTTGGTGAATAAAGAAGAAGAAAAGCATGCAATCAGGAGTGAGCCAGATCAGACAACATCATCATGACGCGCGCACTCGCAGCCCAAAACAGGCTTTTGTCATGCAAAAGGCGTGGCCCAAGCTGTTGTGCGGTTAATGAATAATCGGTAGACGCAAATACGAAAACGATCGCCCTCGATTCAATCCGACTGGCTTTTTGTCCCCGTATAATCAGCTAAACGGAAGAATGGGATCCATGATAATGGGGCACGGGGAAAGGGAGGCTGGAGCGATTCACAAAGTCATTGACGGATGTATGCATGCTTGTATGTATACATATCGACTGTTGGGGATGTACAAAAGGATGCATCAGAGCGGGAGAAAATTAGAGGCAGCGCACGGGGGTACTGGCACGAAATTGGCAACGGTATACAGGTGCAGGATACAATGTACATGTACATGCATGGAGCATCAGCAACGCCGGGAAAAATATAGGAGAGACGGAAAATAAACGAATCGAGTTGAGAAGGTTGAGGGAAAGGGGTGGGAGGTTGGGACGAGGAATACAAAAGGAGCATTTCAGCCAGAGGGAAAAGGCTGAATTGCGGCCGAACCCCGATGTTGCGTAAAATTGCAGCGACTTTTCGCGGGCCCGCTTCGAATATCGAACAGCGGAGTTGGTGTACAACCCCCTGCCCCTATCACTCCCTGCAGCACAGCCTCGGTGAGAATCTATTTTCCGCAGCCTGGAAAAAAAGAAAAAGAGAACGCGAAGGAAGGCTGATGCAATTACTCTCTCACGGGCTTGCAGTTGAAGTGAATTATTGTTGATGATAAATGCGCGAGGCAGTAGGTACGGCACTCGAGGGAATAATCTCACAGCACCATTTAAATCCTCAGACTCACTACTCACTTGTGATTGACCAAGTTTGCCTCGTTGGTCAAGCAAGCCAAGATACCTATTTCATACTTGTTATTTCTCACTAATGTGCACAGGTATTGTCGGTCATACGTCATTTGTTCGTTCACGCGCATCGATGAAACTGCAGGAGTTTTCCGAGGCTAAAGAGGACGACGCCCTCGGGTCATCTGGTCCTTATAAGCCGTCGATTGGCAATGTGTCAAAATTTCCAATTTCACCAGAGTAAGTTCGCACGCGGCTTGTTACATATGACGTAACCATACGTACATGCAGGAAATTCTTTCAATGGCTCGAGCTGTATTCAAAAAAATGTGCCGAATGAAAACACGCCGTGCCTCCTCGTATAACGTGCGGAGATCAAACACGTCAACTCCTTTGATTTTCCAAGAGCGTCAGTTTCTACTTCTGTGCATTTTTTACCCCTTTCCCACCCCCCGCCCTCGAGAGTGCGTGGCTCAAAAAGATGAAACAAGATCGCGTAACGAGCTGGGAATAGGAGCAAAACCTCGCGGTCGCAGCGAGAGAACTTACCTGAGCCCCTCAAGTGTCAACGAGGGCGGCTGTGCCGGGAGTCAAAGGGCTTGCGAACGCGCGTAAATTACACGCCGCCACCCCCCCCCCTTCTCCAAAGCGAGTACGAGAGGAAACGAGAGCTAGCGCGCGGGAAATTTTTTCCTTTGCTCTGGTGTACGAGTGTCTACTTGAAACTACTTTGCTTCGAGCCAGCGATCGCCCGTCTACGTCATCGTCTAGCCTTTCATACATGAGCCCGGGGGTGGGGGAGGGGGAGGAGAGTCAAAGGAAAAAATCACAGCGTTCGCATGCATGAGCGCAAAAAAACTCGCACCACTCACACGCACGTGGGTACGACTCGTGTGTGTCACCATACTTTGACCTCCTTGTACACGCCCTTTCCTCCTCCTGTTCGCTCTTTGCCGCGACACCCAAAAAAACTAGAGGTGATGGCTTTTATGGGAATGGCTGCCGCGCTGAAAAAAAAAAACTACAGAGGAGTTTTGATACTAATCGTGCAAATCGAATTTTACGTCAATGCTCATTGGGTATTATTACGGAGAGAAATGGCATTTTTTTTTTTACCTATAATGATCTTATAATGATTACTCCCAAAATATAACCGTATTTCGAGCTTAACGAGAATCATTTAATAGCTTAACGGGACGATCACTCGACTGACGCAGCAAAAAAAAAAAAAAAAAAAAAATCGACACCACGACAGCAATCAATCTTCCGTCGAACAAATTTCGTGCCTCGTTTCAGCCTAAACTAAAGTAAATGCTCGCAGGATCGCCCACGCCCGCCATCCACCCCCTCGTCTGTACACTTACAACGAGGCCACGAAAAGACCGGTCATTATTTCACGGAAGGCTGGCCGTGATTACCCGCACGCCTACAGGAGACCCATTAGGTCGAGACCACGGAGGCCACCCCTTCCTACCTCGCTCACATTAGGATGCACCTGTATACGTTCCATTAATTAAGTTGCAACACGTATTCCGAGTGAGCTGGAGGGTGGCCCTTTTACGACGCTCGTCGAAAGCGCGTGTGAGGGTGAGTTTATACATGCAACCTTGTCACTGGCGCAACGAGAGCAAGAGAAGGGAAAATTTTCGGGCTTTACTGGGGAGCGTTAAACGCAATGGACGCCTATGGCTTTGTCGATATCTTTCCTCCTCCTCCTCTTTCTCGTTGAACGTTCATGAAAATTCACGACAAGTGCGCCACCCCTGCTTCAAGTACGCCTTCTATTTGCCTTAGCGACGTCGTTTCGACGTGCTTTTTTTCCCTTTCCCCCCGCAATGCCGTCATATAGTTGCATGGTTCGCCTATTCTCTTATCCCCTCCTTTCCTCCTTCAAAGCCATTGTTTTTTGGCTGCAGGAAAATTGTCCCTTTTACGATTTTTGGCTTATCGACTGCATAATACATGCAACGTCACACGTATATTGATTGCACGCGAGAGCTACGACTTTTTTTCCCAAAGTGGTTGCCGTGCGAGATTCGCTCCTCTTTTTTCCTACTTTTTCGCAATTTTGTTGCCACGGCAGGATACTTAAATATGCACGTGGCAATTAACTTGAGTGACATTTTGTCATACCTGCCCTAAATCGAACATGCTCCAGTAGTGTCGTTTGAATCCTCATAATAAATAATATCCAGAACGGATGAAACGTCGCTTTTGAGTGTGCGCTAAGTATATCACAGCGGCAATCAACTTATCTTGTTCATCTTCGTTAAAGTGACTTGATACTTTAATTTTTTAACGTTTGTACCGCAATTAACGAATACTCTCTTGTCACAGTATATAGGTCGTTTGCTATAGATATTCAAAGAGTGTGTTGCTATGTGCAGTGATCTAAAACAGCGCTACCTGCACGTAAAAAGGAGGTTTGGCTGGATAACATGATTACACAGCCTGATATGGGTGGCAAACTTTGTTAATTGCTTTTTGCAGTCTTGATACATTTTTTACACTCAAAGTATTGACTTTTAGTGTCAAGAATTTGTTTTAAACAGATAGCAACTGTTATTTTGTAGTTGAAAAAAAAAAAAAAAAGTAAATAATTCTCAACACCGAAAATGAACACTTTGAGTGTCAAAAATGTATTAAAACTGCAAAAAACAATTATCAAAGTTTGCAGCCCATAGCAGGCCATGCAATCATGTTATCCAGCCTCGCCTCCTTTTTACCGTGCATGTGGCGCTGTTTTAGACTACTGCCCACAGCGAATACCTATATACGTATACAAAATGGTGAAAAGAGTCTTGGTGAGTACACGGGGAAAAACAAAACGGGCTACGAATATTAGTGCGATGTTTCTTCGGATATTTACAACATGATATGCATATTTACAGTAAATTGATGAATTCGCTTAATTTTTGCCATTTAATTTAGAGCTGTATCAGATTTATCTCTCATTTCGATGGAGCAACATTAATTTTAATTGTATCACGAGTGCGATTCTCCAACTCGCGTATCTGCGCAATCATCGATACAATATGCGACGTAGTATCTGTTTATAAGCTTTTTCATGATACCATAATATTAATATGTTACTACACGGAACGTTACGAGTCGTTGGGAAAATGTAATTGCACATCCTTTTCGTGCATCAAAATTCAGTGAATTTGATCATTCCGCTAATAATATGTGATATCATAAATAATTAATTCTTCAATCGATATAATTCGCACACATATGTACCACAACAGGTATAAATCAATGTACAAGTAATTTAATTGTAATTTGAATTACAAAAATATCCCCATACGTATACAATTCAATGACGCAACAACAACAACAACAACAATTGCCACCCCCTCCCATCAAAGCCCAATACGAGCTCCCATGCGTTGTTACACCTAAATGGTTAATCATTCGACGGGAGTATCGGCGATCAGAGAGTCCCCCCTCTTAGCGAGGGCACTTTTTATAATTTCCCCATGCGTGTATATGTAGATTGCGCCTCCACACAAACTAATATACAGCTTACCCCTCGATCTTTCCCGACCGTCATACATATCATACATACAATATACGCAGCTCGCGAGCTAATAACCAGCAATTAATAGTCATTACACCAACACACCTCGTCCATCGACGTCGCCACACACGGGGAGAGTAGTTGGGGGTATAGCAGCTCAATGTACCCTCCCCCACATAATATATTCCTCTACACACGTATTACGTTTGTAGATATGGATGCGAACACGATAGCCCCGACACGCGCCCTCCTTGGAAGAGCTGCACGCGTGGAGCCTCGCTCGCTTCACCGCGTCATTAATCATGCACTTGGCTGGTTGGCTGGCTGCAGGTCTAAATCCAGCCACGATGTACTTTACTCGCACTCGGCGCGTTTATATCAGAGAGCACGAATTACGACTGTATACAGCCGTCTGGGGGTAAGGGAGGGCTGTGGAGAGAGGACGCGCCACGGAGCACAATGCCGGGCGTTAAATGGCCCGAGCGGTTCCGGAAACGGCTGCAGAGCGTTGTTGTAGGACCGGGCGCGTACACAACTACCTCACAGGATCCTCTGTCTGTATGGGTTTTGGGCGCTTACGTGTACAGCCAAAGACGCCCCGAGACTTTCGCGCCCGTTCCTCCATCCTTCTCTATGTGCTGTTACTTTATGTACGTGTGCATGCATGGGTATGTGTGTACATTGTATATTCAAGCCTTTGCCTACAGCAGTTCCGAGGTGACCTGTAGACGCTAATTTATGTCAACGCCGACGAGCTCGCGCCACCCTCCCTGCAAGCGCGCGTTGTCTCCTTCTTTCCTGAAATCTTGCGTGGTAATTTTCTTCCTTGGAGCTAGACTAGACCGGAAGTGGTCTTCTTGACAATCTTTGGGAAAAAAACTAATTTGCCCTTCCGCGTGATTAAAAATAGTACGATGAACGAGCTAGCTTTGGGGATGTGGATTATAGTGTATAGTACATACGTGCGCGCGTTGAATAATAAGTCTGGCCAAGGAGAAAAAGAATGAGTGAAAAAAGTAAAAGTAGAAACTGTATAGAAGCCGACAGACGAGCTTACATATAGAAGTGCGAGAAATCAAGAGAGAGAGAGAGAGAGAGAGAGAGAGCGTAAAAATTACCCCTTGTTAGCGAGAGTTTATACAGAAACTTTCTCACTTTCCAGTCTGCCGGTCCTGTGCCGTGTACAATATAACGTATACGCCTGCACCGCCAGAGTATTATTAGTAATAGTACAGCGGAGTCGGAGCGTGTAAAAACTGAGGTAGAAGGCTACACAGCCGGACCCTCCGCGGTACACTCGGGCTCCTTAAACGAGCTGTACTTCCATGGAGACTCGAGATTTTTCTTCTCCGCCGCTACAAGAGCCCGACACAGACCCAATCCAATCTGCTGCCGGCTTAAACTACCCTTTTCTTTTTCCCCTCTGAAGTTCTTAACTCGGCCGATTTCCTCCGACATCCCCCCACCCCCCCTCACCATCTCTCTTTAGCTGGAGGGCAATATAGAGCTTGAAGCCTCGTGGTCTTACGGCTCGCGCTGCTACTTTCTACTAATCCATACACATATCCAACAACCCCCTTTGTTTCACTGTTGTTTTCTCCGAATAGTTTAATCCGTGAGTACATAGTAGATATGCGTTTACTTTCGGGCTTTTCCTCTTTTCGAGACAATAACACGTACTCAAATTATCAATGCTTGCATGTGTCGTAGTGTTTGTGTTCGACCGTGTTCAAGAGTGTTCAGTATATAATACATCCTCGTAAGGGTCAGCCCTGCTTCGACCCGTTTTCTATTAATTAACAACTTTGTAGCTACTTTTTTACGCAATAATAAACGAGAAGAGACGCAATACTTTGATTCAAGCCTAAGTTGTAACGTGTAATCGTTGAAGTTACATCTCCGAGTGTGAGCACCTCGGTAATATATACTATCTTATGATCTCGCGTTGCAGCTTTTCCAAGGCTCGAACTGATTCCTTTGAAAAGTACCAGCTTTGTGCGGCTTTGTGCCTGTTCACGTTGTTTTTGCGCAAAAGCGTCGATATAAAATTACTGATTAATGAAACATGGGTTGAAGTAAGGCTGCCTGTGTGATGGAAGAAACTCCCACTGGTGCATGGAATGCCCCTTAAAGACGAACTTTTGTTCAAAAAGTCGTTAAATTAAATGTTTGGATAAGTAGATTAATAATATAAACGTGTTGGGCAACCCTTTTGAACAAAATTATCTACCTCCCTTGGGGACTTTGATCCTGATTTTTCCAGCTGTACAACTTACTCTAGCTTTAGCCGTCGTCGATGCCTTTGCGTTAGAATTGAGTGTTATTGAAAAAAACCATCGTCGAATCAGTGAAAAGCTCAATATTGTCGGTGAAAAAACTTACGTTCCGAAAGAACCACAAATGACGTTAAAAAAGTTTCACGAGCGATTTATAACACAAGTTCGAAAGTATACTCGTATAATTAATTATGAGAGCCAAGCGACCGTCGAGGAAGACATTTTTTTTCCTTTCATGCTCCGATCTTCGGACGTATTATTTTACTCTGTTTTAATATACTTATGTGCGTATACGATGGAAAAAATTGCACGACGCCGCGTAAGAAGTTTAATCATCAAAGTTTATTGGTTATTAAAAGTTGATCCGATCGAGTGCTCTCGCGAATTCACGATACCTATCGTCAAAGGTACAAGTAATTCAGTTGAAGGAGAGTTCGACGGCTAATTTCACCGATGCTCGTGGCTTTTCTGTTTTCTTTGCTTTTCTCACTGACGATAATTTACGGATACTCGATCAATAAGTTTGTTTGTTTGTTGATGCATTTACTAATTTGTCACTGCACTGAGAGTAAAGTAATCATTCGACTGCGCGTACTTATCATACGTTTGCACAAATCTCCAACACTTTTCGGTACAATTTTAATAACCAAACTGTTGTTATGACGATTTACTTTTCTTTTCACAGATAAATGGCTAAAATGTCTTGATTATGGCGAACCTAAGATTTACAAAAACCTGTGAACAGACACAAAGTACCCGAAACCCGGCTCAAAAGAGCATTCGGAAGGTAAAAACATTTTGGTACTGAAAATAATTTATCTCGGTGTTTGCATAGCCGAGCCAAAGTGAGCTGGTGCGCGTTGAAATTAATCAAGCACACACATAGAGCCGGGGAGACTCGGTATAGTGCTCATTTTCCTCCAACTTTTCCGCGAAGCAATGCTTTACGATCACGACGAAGCCCTTTCCACCCAACCGCTCCTCCTTTGGTGCTTTCGTCTTTGCACGGATACTCCACAGCCTTTTCGGGCTCTCCTGATGGTGCTCGTGCGGGACAGATCAGAGGAAATGAGGAGAGAACGAAAGTTACCCAGAATTTGCAGTCACGTATGAGCCGTAAAGTACACACGGCCAAACGCAGGAGAGTAGGAGCAGCAGACCGAGCGAGCTTGCAAAGCTTTTTTTTCCCCCCGTTTCTCTTAGCGGCCGCGGCGGCGGCCCTGTGCCACGCTCTTCCTTTATCCCTTTCTGTATGTATGTATGTATATATATATATATATATATATATATATATATATATATGCGGGCTTTGCAGCGGCTTTCATTATGAAGAAAGTAAATTCACTTCACAGGGCGCACGAAAATCTTGATAACGAGGAAAAAATACGATTACTAAGCTCTTACCTGCTCGAGTTTTCGCTCCTCCTCCTATCTGAGGCGCATCGTTTTTATAAACTGTTATGCACCCAAAGCACGTCCGCCTCTTTCTCTCTGCTCTGCTTTTCCTCTGCGAAAGTAAGTGAGTACACCCTATTTATCTCTCGCCTTCTTTATCATTTTTTTTTTTTTCCCCATTTTTCTCATTTTTCAAAAGCAGCAGGCTTGCAGTACTGTGAGCATCTTTTGACGATCTCGCTGTTTAATTAAGTAATTTGGATTACTTTTTTTTTCCTTTCTTCTTTTCACTCGCACTCGTGTATTTTCTTTGGCCTTTTTCGAAGTTAATGTTATTAGCGGAATGGCTGTAATGTATAATCATCTCGTATATGAAGTACTCTAATAATACTATGGCTTAGTGTTTTTTCTCTCTTTGCTCAAGTTAGAAATAACGAGTAAAATAACAAGCGGCTAGTCAGATGAAATTAAAGGATAAAATTAAAAAACTTTTTAATGCACTCCCAAAGATTTGTTTTGGATATATGATATTATGAAAAAGTTAGATGCTTCGACACGACTTTTTGATTAATTCAATATGATTTCTTTATCTCAGCGTTAGGATGGCATTGTAGGGAAATATTTTTCATACATAGTACGGATGTTTTTTTTTTTTTTCATACGCAACTCTTGTTTTCAACATCATTAACACCCTACATCTCGTGTTTTTCATTCAGGATATCAGGGTGATCATGATCGCTATAAAATCAGATCGAAAAGGTTTAAAAATTTGCTAATCATGCTTAACACAATCGAGGCTTTTCATACGTAACCAGACTTTTACCTAACTATGTATCTGAAATAACAAAGGTATGATGTTATTTATACGATCGAAAGTGTGGCTGTAAGTCAATTATGAGTAAAAACTTGTTATAAAAAAAGTGCATTTTTTAAAGATCTACAGCTGTAATGTCTAACGCTTGATGGAGAACATGAATCGTCTCATGCATGAATGATTGAAAATCATTATATTTTTTTTTATTTACTAGTTTCATGGGGATATACAGCACACCCGTGTTATATTGCCAAATGAAATGTTATAGATGACAAAATAAAGTGGTTCCCTTTCGAGATCTACAACCTCACCTTATAACGCAAAAATCCAAAGATTACCGTTGCAGTTTTGTTTCTTCGAAGCGATGTCGTAAATTAAAATGTATATCACGAGCATCAGTTAATAGTTTCCTCACGCGCACGGTAAATATATTATACCCTGTATCATAGAAGCACAAACAAAACAGCATTCGCGGGTAGGGTATGCACTGGTAAGCGTGTAGGCAGCTCTCGCGGATCATTATCATGCACGGATTAAGCGATTCGTAAATCAACGTAGAGCCGTAAAGGTGTACTTATTGGTGAGAGAGCAGATAACAGGGTGCCCACTGCAGCCGCGATGAAACTCAATCCCAAAAGTGCTTATCGCCTCGGCAGATACACGTGCTCACGTAGCGGAAGACCCACTGCGCGCCATCTAATTCAAACTTGATTATACTGCGCTCGAAGAAACATTTTTCAGCCCCGGCTATACGTATACTCTCTTCCGACGTACATCATCCTCCGTCTACTCCTGTCGGAGCATCCATCCGCACTGCACCCTCGTTTACACACCGTAAAATCGACTTTTGTTAACAGCAACTGGATTTTCCTCGTCCCTTCCCCCCCCCTCTCTTTTCAATCTTTATTTTTTTTTCAAGCTTGATTTGTTAAATGGACTTTCAAGTACTTAGCCATTACAGGAGCTGGCTATTATTCTAATTGGAACCAATTAGGTGAAAATTTACCTGTCAATCATTGCTGCACTAACGAGAGCGTCGAGTGCTTCAATTGAATTGAAGCTTAAAAAATTTATCCTGCGACCGCGATTTATTTATAAGCATGAATTCTTGATCCATTTATTCGTCCGGTCGATGGTGTTTTTCTTTCTGTTGGCAGGATGGAGGACTCTGCCTATTCTTGGAGGTCGGTTGCTTCAATAATCAACTGTGCAACGGTTAAACAGAAAAAAAAGAAAAAAAAAAAAAAAAAGAAAAGAAATTATGCCACATCACGGGGATACGGATGAAATGTGAATTTCGCTGATCCCATCAGCCCGCAAAATAAAGCAGGAGAGGCAGTAGAAGCTCTCGGGTGGATAAATTTCAACCAAACACATAAACTCTCGAACTGCTGTCAAGCGTGTATGACCCGTGCACAGTATATACGAGAGGCTCGAAAGAGGCCCAACACACGGACAACAGCAGCAACGCGCCAACACGACCAATCGAGATATATATGTATGTATGTATACTATATATATACACAGTGTCATCCATCGGCTTCCCCCGATTTCATTCAGATCTGATTTGAGCCGTGCTCTCCTATCGTTTGCAATTACGGAGGGACGCAAGAGATGGAAGAGGAGGAGGAGGAGGAGGAGTGACAAAGCCCGGCTGTTGAACGAGGGTAGGCTTTATACTGCAGGGAAATGACTGACGGTCGTAGCATACACGCATGGAAGTCTACGTACCAATGCTGCGATTAACCGATCAAACTCTCGGATTTGTCTGCGATGGACGTGACATAACATTTTGTTGACAACTACCAGGGAGTTTCTTTTTTTTGTTTAATCCATCTTCGATAAGTAAGCACGGGTACTCTGTTTTGCAGACATCGGTGATAAGTAATTAAAAATATTACAACTAAGCGAGGACTGTTTGATACATTAACGTAGGTGCTGGTGTTTATGTGTGATTAGAGACGATTAGCGAACGAGACTGGTAAGACAAGCTTATTATAATGTGCAAAAATTTGATAAAAGACAAACGAAACGTTTGCAGCCGTCCTTTTGCAAGAATGTATTCGCTGCTGTAACAACTTTGGGATTGGAAATACTTACCTTTGGCAACTTGGAATGGTGGTGTTTCGCAGGATTTCACTGAACCAGTAGTAGGTATGTACTTCCACTTTCACAAGGATGCAGTTTACTTAATCTTACACCCGCACATAATATGTTATTTTCTTTGTGCACAAAAGCTTGGGTAACTCGACTAAAAATCCACCAAATGGACCATCTCTATTCTAGCGCTATCCCATTATACATGAAAATACCAAACAATTATATATACACATACGTGCATATAAATAAAGTACTGGGCAAATACCGATCACGTAACTTGAACATCGCACCGATAAAAGATGCAAAGGCGCCCACCGATCGACCTTTTTACCGCGGACAGATCGAGCGAGCCTCTCACGTCCTTCCCGGAAACGAGGCTCTTCTTTACGCCGAGCTAGCCGCGCGAAGTGGCCACCCACAAATTACAGGATTAGAAGAACGAGAGCTATCTGCTGTGGCTGTTTCCCGCACCCGTAAACGGATCTTCCCCGAAGGAGCTACGTCCAGCGCATACGTATGGCAGAGCTGATGGGCAAAAAAAAGTGCCGTTCACCAATCACGTCGGGAGGGCTTTTAGGTTCGACTGTTTTTTTCCCCCTTTTCCCCTCTTGCTCTCACAAACTGCCAGTAGCACTCGGACCTACCCACCCCCTCGGGGCGTCGAGGCATCTCGATCGCTTACCCCTCGGAGCCGATAAATTCGATGCGGTCGAGCGCACGAGCTGTTGGCGTGGGGCAAAAGAGACGAGGAAATTAAAAAAAAAAAAAAAATCACTCCACTCTCGAATCAAAAGAGCTCTAATTACCAAGGAGATTTTAAATAATTTCGCGCTGGCAGTGAGCTGTAATTCACGTTTGACAACGATGCCGCGAATCGACAAACTTTCGTCCAACGGGAAAAAATGTCCCACGTGGCGCCTCCCCGAGGACCAGGAGGGGCAAAGAGAGCGCGAACTTGATTATTTCACGTCGATCCCTGATGCACGGCGAAAGCGAGAGGTCACAGCGGAACTCACGTCCGCGGCATAAATCGCGTTTCCCGCTCCCCGAGAGATGATGAAGCCATTAGCCCGATATATATATATAAACCAAGCCCAGTCGAGTCCCGTTTCGCCCCCGCTCATCTTTATCCTCTGGCTCTTAGGCGCGTCAGACGCGTCCCCTAAATCAGGGCTCCAACTTTTCCGGCTCGTGCGAGCGCCCGTTTCCGCTTTCAATAAACGATCGCGATCGTGCGCGCGGCCTTACATGTGTGCAGTCCATTTCACCTTTCTTCTTTATCTTCTTTTATTTTCATGCCCTCGCTGAGCCGTCAAACCCAGCGATCGAACTCCGATTTCCGTTTCCGAAAACTTTTCTGATGATCGCCAATGCGAGGGATTCCTCGGGATACGTGCGCTCTCCCGCTCCCTCTCCTGCCAAAACCCTTGGTCGGTGGGATATATATTCCAGGCTCGCAGTAGTACTACGATTGCCGATCAAAAGTTTAAGGGGAAAAAGGAGCACGCCAATACAAGCGGCTGGATACCCGTCTGATTTATCGTTGCTGCTTGACCGCGACTGAGGAGGTCTCGTTGAATGGCTTTCTCTGTCTATTTTCATCTGGTTTCATGATCTTTTACCTTATTATGAGTATAATATGAAGAAAAAAGATGGGTCCATTCTAAGGAAGGGTCTACCGAGTTATGTAGGATCTTTGGGTAAAAAGAGACGATCGTTTACGGGAAAAGAGCTGGGCTTGCAAGCATTGAAAAGAAATTTCTTCTTTTTTCTTTTTCCATCCCAATGGCACTAATTGGCGGAATTATATATATA
>NW_019379602.1:1890225-1979773 GCF_000648655.2 Copidosoma floridanum | reverse complement strand
ATACATATTATATGGTCGCATCGTTTTTTTTTTTTCATGGTTAATCGGTACACCTTATAATTTCAATAGAGTAAGTAACTAAACTTTTATTAATTTACAGATACCAATGAGTGTCAGGTGTATTCGCTTTACAAGACTACGCAAATGGGTTTAAAAAAAACGTTTACACACAATTGTCGAGTGAACATGCACGCAAAAGTTTAATTACTCCTTTAATCGCAATGGCACAAGTAATCGAAACAAAATACCCTGGATTACCATTTCATTCGTCACCGTCGAATGGACCAATTGTCATGTGAATTTCAATTAAAAGACACACACATACACGCCCAGCTATTTTCGAGCCTTTAATCGAGAAAAAATCATGTACCCGCAGCAAAACGAGCAAAACTCGTTCGGAACACTTAAAAGACAGTTTGAAAAAATGTTCTGTATACGCGTCAAAGCGAATCGAGTATCGAACGACATGATGTAAAAAAGGTACCGTAAAAATGTAAAAACCAAAAGCAGTTATCGATCAGCCCACACAAAGCGAAATACTTCATTTTTCGAATATCAAGTGAAATTGTCTCTGGTGTAACATCGAGTTAACTGCCCGTTGATTATCTCAAGCTTTATAGCCCGGAACACCCCACGGGGAGTCGCTCGCATACCGGAAATTCCCTCGCACGCGTGCACATGTCGTATCAACGACATCAATGGGTTATATACATATACATACGTTTAAAATGTTTTAAAAGAATATATAGCGGAAGTGAGCCACCCTTTACTCTCTACCCCCCACACCCGCGCCCTGTGCGGCTGAAATAACAATGTCGTTACGACGAGCTACATGTGTGTATATGTAATATTTGGTCTGTATGTACAGGGAGCCAGAGGGGGTAGGTATAGTCTTGCTGGAGGCACACCTGTATGCATTTATGTATGAACGCCAAATGCGGAAGCACGTCACGCTCGGCTGACGGTGCGCTGCGCAAACACATATGGCTCGATTCCACCCCACCTTTGTCGATGTCTTGTATATATATATACGTACACCTATACCTTTATGTATGTATATATATGCGTGGTGTAATGGTAATACTGAATAGTGGGTTATGTATACCAGTGACATTTATTTTGTTTCGACATCTATGACGAGCCCCTCTGCGCGTGTGAAATACCTGCGGTGGTGTCTGTAGGTGAAAAGCCTTTTAATGCGTTATAACAACAATTATGTACGGATAGGTGCGTTGGTCGGCTTTTTGATTTTTTCATCGATTATTTGAATGATATTTTTTTTCATTTTTATTTTTTATTTTATTTTTTATTTTTACTTTATCTTTTTTTTTTTATGTACAAAATGTTATAGGACGATTTTATGTCTAAAGGGTAAAAATTTATTGGTGCTTATTTTGGTATATTTGGCCGTCCAAGCGTCATAGTATGAGGTTTCGATATGTTTATTTAAACAAGATATTCTGACTTCCATTGGTATTTTAAAGAATAAAAGAAAAGAAAAAAAAGCAAAGACTTTACGAGCAGTTCAACGTAAATTGAATTTTATTTGGTTTGCTTTTTTTCAGTGGACGGATCTTCCTATTTTTGTCTTACGTTACCGAGTCACATTTTTGTCGACAAATTTAGATATTATGTAATAGTCGACTGACCTTCATTTCTCCCTTTCGACCGGATCTTGACATCTTATTTCCAAAAACGTACACCTGACGTAAATAAATACGAGCACCTTTTCTCCAACCGTGACGAATGAATTTCTCCGTATCGCAAGACAAAATCCGTCGTTCGAGCATCAAATGTTCGCTTGGCACCTTTTCACCACCAGTAGTGTAACACCCTCGGGTAGAGTCAAACGCTGAAAAGCCTCCCTTGAGCGACACTTGACGCGCAGAGGAGAAGCCGAGTGGAAAAATCGCGACCAGCGGTCATTTTTTGCCAACATCAGACGGTTGGCAAGTTTTATCGTCGCCTTAGGCATACAACGCGCACAGATACACTTGAAAAAATCTATCGAAGGGTATTTTTTCGGCTTATCCACACGACGCCGCGACGCTGACGGCGCAACTGTGTATAAAAGAAAGCAAAAACTCTTGTTTGACCTACACCCCAATTTATTCGAAATCGTTTGGGCGAGTATTTTATAAGAAATTCATCACATCGACGATATAAATATCAAGTTGTACAGGATTTAACGGTGGTTGAAGATTTCCAACAGCTGTTTGGATTTCAAGTAAAATGTGGAGCGATGCAAACGTGTTTTATAAAGATACGACATTATTTTGATGAAGGTAAAGTTATCCGGAGATCAATGTTATTTTTAATGAAGATCATGCCACTGGTGATAGTAAAAAATATGCATTGCTCGTACCTAGAACCTATATTTACGCTCATCAAGAGTGTTCGCCATCCGGTACCAAAACTGACAACCGTTTATATAGACCAATCACTTATACATCTCGCTTTTTTTTTTTTTTTTTTTTCATCAGCCTACTCCTGTCAAGCCACAACTCGAAATTGACGATGACACCAAGTTATAACGCATGGCCACCGGTCTTCACGATTTTCCTCGTTTGGGTATTATTTCGAGGTCCAGATGAAGTAAGTACTCAACAGGGTGGAGGAAAAGGGATGGGGGGGAGGACAGCGTACACAGATAAGTGAGATGAAAGAAAAAAAAGAAAAGAAAAAGGTACGTCACCGGACTTCAATAAGAATACATGTACATGTTCTCATCAACGCCGGTAACTTTGTTGGTGTAGGGCAACGGAGGATACAACGGTAAAGGGGGGTTGGAAGGCTACACACATAGCAAACTGGCGCGTAATTTCCCTGGCCTGTATACACTGTAGCTTATACGTGCACGTATTTTACCACGCGTGCCTGTAATTAAAGCGACGTTTAAGCTATGTAAAAGCCAGGGGCCGACCACCGCTCGACGTCTTTCTGCCCTATCCATGTATGCATATGTATACCTTCCATCGAGCTCTTCTCTTTCGCGCGTTTATATATACATGTATACGCGTTTACGCAAGTATGGTAGGTGGCCCGTGCCTGTACACTCGGTTGAGCGCGATAATGGCCGTTGTATATACGTATAGCGAGCGGTTTCTTCGTCTTGCACGAGCTCGTTTGTGTACCATGACGGCTCACCCCTCGGACTCCCCCTGCCACCCAACACCCACACTTCTTGTAATGCATTCTTCGTAATTAGGTGTATGCCTCCGGCAGAATCTCACCTTAATTTTTGCGCAAATAATAATAAGTACAAACGCGTAACTTTAGATTGGCCAAGTAAATGGCCCGGTTGAATTAAATGAGGTTATTGGGTGTCGAGAGTATAACAAAGATTTCAACAAAAATCATTTAATCTCTTACGAGGGGATACGATAATGAAAAACGAATCGCTCTCTGCTCGTAAAGATAAAAACTTTTTCCAACTTTGCGCCGAAATGATTTTAAGTTATCGATTTGAAATTTAATTATTTGTGTAGGTTGTGAGCGGACAACCGAGTGAAGGGTCAAACGAGAGGAAAATGCATTTTTTTTCTCGCGAACGCCTTGGCACGTCGTGACTTTTCCAACGGATACATATAATTTGTGGTTGTAGATGTAAGAAATACTTCATTGTGTCCCTACGATTATCATCTACTTATATCTCAAAGGAACCCAGAGGATTTGAGGTTTAGATGATAAGGACTTTTATGGTTCGCTGATTCTCAATCTGATGTAAAATTTTAAAAACTGAACGACCTACATGATCCCCAGCACTGACGCAAAGGCGCAGCGTTCAAATGACCACTTAATGCATCTTCTTCCCAAAAAATAATCCTAAATAGCTTTGCTCATGTTCCAACCATCGATGTAGGCAAGTTACTAAACGAATCATCATTTAGAAAAAACCAAAAAAACGCCAATGTAACCGTCACCGCTGATGTCAATACACGTGGGTACTACAATACATTAGAGGCAATCGCAGGCAGTAGACTCGGTGGTCGAGACTTTCCATGAAAGGAAAAAAAAAAAACACATGGAACCCCGCAGACGTCCAGGGGAGCGGGTCACGCAGCAGAAAAGGAAGGAATACCTTGTATCTTCCTTCCTCTTCCTTTCTTTCTCTCCCACTGACTTTTCTGATGGCGTAGCAGTGCGTACAGCGGCCCAAGCCATTATCTCGGCCGGAAGCGGAAGCGCACCCGACTGCTCACCCACCTGCCCGGCTATAACTGACCGTCCGGCAGACTTTACGTACATACATGTACCTATAATATGTACACGTGGGTTATACGCGTAATACCTTCACCTCGTTCTATAAAGTATATCTCTCTTCGGCGACCATATGCCTATACATGTATTTATACGCAACATACCAACACGAAGGGATACTTCTGCATAATTACGTGGTGGTATGTTGTGATCGAGTGGACGTCAATCGAGTATACCTACATACATATTATATGGTCGCATCGGTTTGGAGCAGCTAACAAAAGGATCCTTCGGACGAGGCTCAAGCTTGTGTAGCTATAGATGTATTGAGTAGGCGACGCGGCATAACTTATTAAGCAGCAGCTGTCATGTCATATCGGTCCTGTAATGTTTTTGGTCGTCGCACTGGTTTTGCTGGACGGTAAATCAGGACAGACACCACCCACACACATGGTATAATTTACACGTTTACCGTATAAGCGCGTATACCACATAAAGAGGAACGGGAAACAGTTAGGGCACTAAAATTCATTGGCTATCAAGACATTTTGAGACCATCGCGCTCGTTTGACGTAAACGTACAAACTGTTTTTTGACAACGCGGTGAATTTTTTCTTCTTCTCGATGTATAAACGTGCACCTCGTAGCATCGACCGTGGTCTCGTTATACTAATCTAAAAAGAAAAAAAAAAAAAAAAAAAAGAAAAACTAATTCATAAATAGGAGGGAGGTGTATTGAAAAATGTATCCCACAAGTAAGTATCTGTATTATGTTTCAATACCGCTCGATTCGGTCTCTGTGGAGTTTTTGCGGGCATCTGACAGCTATACGGCACATGTAGAGGCGTGCTCGCGGCAAGCGTGAGTTATACAAGTGCACGGATGCGTCCATCGCATCGCGTAGCGCTGCAACAATAAACGAGCATTTTCTTGGCCTTCTTTCTCTTCCTCTTTTGCAACTTGGGATCGATGACCTTTATATAACAGCAGGTGAAGCTTGTTTACGACTGTACTTGCGTGTACCATATAATATAATTATAAACTCTCTAATCGGGATGTTTTATCCTCGAGACTGACGTATTTCGCTGATTTTCGAATTTTCGTGTTAATCATCCACAGAAAATTTCATAATGGAAGGATACATAATAAACACGATGTCCTTGAAAGTCCTTGAAAGTAACCTCATGTGAGCTGTTTCAAACAACTCGATATAATATATATACACATATATTTTTTTTTTTTTCGAGCCACACACTCGGAGCCTACTTTGGATAATGACGAACTCTATAGAAAAATGTATAAACACAAAGCTCACTATTGATCACGTCGGCGAGAGAGAGGAAAAAACATCGATTGCAGCAAAAGCAAAGGATACCTCCAATAGCCACGCGTCGTCAATTAAAATCGATCTACAGAATTATGAGAACTGAAATACACACGCGTGACGAGGCTACTATATATATATATATATATATATATATATATATATATATATATATCAGGTGCACACCCACGCACGATGTGTATGGGACATTGTCATCTCTTATGATACGAATCACGTATCCAGTTATAGGTACAAAGGTCCAGGAAAAACGATTTATCTTCGACAAAGTGACAAAGTTTATCTAACAAGGCAGAAAAGTTCCCGTGGAACAGAGAAATCTGATTTTACCGCGAATCATGTTACACCCGCCTTTCCTCCCCTTTTTCACTATACCTGCACGGAGACGAACATTAGATACGCATATCACTCAATCGTTTGAAAAACCATAGGGTACATATGATAAACAAAATGTACACACGAGGGTGTGCACATCCCACTGATTATCCGAGAGCAGTCCCGAGTGGACCGCCTCTCCTACGTAATGGGTAATATATGTTCAGTGGTTTCTACACATTCGAGTCACGCGTCGTCTCTGGGAGGGAGGGAGAGAGATAGGGTTCGGTGTAAATATAATATAATATATATATATATATATGCACGTGCAGCCGAATGGGCGAGCGCACGCGTCCCCCCGAGCCCTCGAATTAACACGTGTCGCATGCCCAGATTGCCGGGGCACTCGAGGGCTTCGTTGCTGCAGCCTGACACCCTCCGTTGCCTTTTCGTCCTCTTTTGCTTCCTTCCCCCCTCGTCCGCAACCAAGCACACCTCGCCGACGCGCACGAGCCGAAACAATACAGCCGAGCGAACTTCCGGGGCGTACGGCATACCCAAGTGCCCTGTGTTCGTATACATATACATGTATACACACGTCCATCTGGATAGCCCCCCCCCCTCTTGGCCACCTTCGTTATTTGTTGATGGCTCGAAAGGAGTGAAAAGAAGCCCGAGAATGTATAAGCTTAATGTAGACGCTGATGGAAGCCGTTTGGGCACAGATCTACGGTACAAAAATACCCCCTTCTTCGGGTGACACATTACGGGGCATATAATATGTATACATCACACGTACACCTCTTCATTTTGGATTAGATTGGAAGTAGCTGTACTTACCTCACATCGTAAGTCACACACGCGCTATTTAGGAAAACTTGGAGCTTTGAAAGCTCATTATACACACACGTATCATATTCAGTCAAAATTGTCACGCGTATCATCTCGAGGGTATAATATACAGTATGCGGTTGGCACGGTCAAGTATTTCGCGGTCACCACATAACAACAGCGAGGATAAACGACACCGAGACGCTCGTGGTTTCCTCAACCCCTTTTTTTTGCACGCAAAGACGATGACTTGGATTACGGCGTTTACCTGAGATTCGGCATATCGGGTAACGTGTGGCGCTGTGCAGCCTTGTTTTTAATATTTTATGTTTCAACTTCCTCGACTCCGTTGGGAAGACCCATTGGCGCACAAGTAATCTCTGCGGAGTGCGGTGTCAGTGATTTGCTGGCAAAATAGTCGATGGCTAATGAATTAAAAGAGACACTTGCCTGGCTTTGTTCGTAAGGATATCGTGTATATGTCAATGCTACGTATTAAAGAGGTTCCTGTTACCCACTGCTGCGAGAATTGAATTAGCGATGGTTACGGTTGGGCCTCGGAAAGGGGGTTAAAAATAGAAAAAAGACCATAGCAACGCTAGTCCCAGGGGGTGAAAACGAGCTGCAACGCGGACGAATGATACTCGTTCATATGTGTATGTGTGATATACATATATATTTTTTACTTTTATGTATACCCATAAGAATCTGAGAACACTCGTACGTATGACATACAAGCTTACGTTGGTGACAATGGCGCAATTATGCCGAGTGAATTGGCTCTACACGCTTTTTTATAGTTATATATATACGGTATAGGTGTGTCATATACGTATAGACGCTCGATCGAAACGAGTCCAAGCTAATCTAAAATTGGCCGGACGGCTGGCAAAAATTGCATACCAGTATGTTCTCGCTTACGCGTTATTTGATTCACCTTTCAGAGCCAACTGATTCTTACATGGATTCGTGTGATGGGGAAATAAAAAAAACTTTGATCCCTTAACAAGTGGGGCTCGACTATTACATCGTACGTGAGAGGATCAACTCTAGTACCTAATTTTTATCCAATTCTGCTAGAATCCGGTGGCTAACAAAACTTTGTCTTCGTGCTTGAACGTCTTGGTTTGCATTTTAAAGAGATTTCGCGGGGGGGGGGGGGAAGTTACCAGCACTTTTACCTCCAGGCTCCAAAAAAGAGAAAAAAAAACCCCTTTTCTTCTTTTTTTTGGTACAATCATTTGAATTGCAATTGTTTTCAGGGATAGAAAAAGTCGTAACTTTTTCCGCACCGCACGCTCTACTCCAAACTTCAACTAATATTCTCCGAATCGCCAAAACCATGAAAAATTAGCAATATACATATACCCATGGTGGGATTTGAGATGTCAAAAAAAGTCCACAGATTTTTTTTTTTTTTTTTTCATTGCATCATACGTTTTTGAGCCAAATTCGGTAGGATTTTCCGTGAAATCGTCCATACGTCTAATAAATAAGCGCAAAGCTAAAGTCGTCAAGGTGTTGAGACGCGCGAGTGGCAATTCCCATCGAATAAAGTACAGCCGAACAACCTCGGCCAACCTGCAATCATCAGCAGCTATACAGAGGCACTGAGCGCGCTCTCGAATGGATGTATTTTTTTTTTTTAATATAGTGCACCCTCTCAACGGAGCTTATCGAGATCCCCCGAAACGATATACCCATGAATCCAAAGTTTTCGCGAGCAAATAGACCGAAGTAAAGGCTTTCACACATATAGATACGTGTACGGAGGAGCTGTTAAAAAGATTGTTTTCCACGCTCTGGCTGGCGCCCAAACTTTCCGATCCCCGGGGCCGTTCGGACAATTAAATTAAAAGAGCAGCTAGTCGGACGGAAAAGCTCCTCCATCGACCAACTCTGACGCTACTGCCGTTCGTTCGACAAATTCACCGCGTTATTTTCTGCCCCTACCGCTCGAATATCCCGCAACTCCCCGTTTCCAAGTTTCTCATGCTCTACCGCTATATCGGGAGCGCCTATATAATCCGAGCCGGCGAAAAATAAACGGACGGCAGTGCGTTGGCCAACACCGGGAGAGGGAGAAAATTCGCGCCTAGTCCGCGAAAATAGCACAACGCCGGGATTCGAAAAGTTTCTGCTCCGAACGAGGGGCTGAACTTGCAAAGCCACGGAGACCGGGACTCTGTGATTTCTCGCACGAGTCCAATTCGAGCTTGGGAAACTTTTTTAAGCAGCTCGCGGCAGGGGAGGGGAATAAAAGGTAACCAGTCCAACAATCGAAAGATCGAGCTTTGCTTGTACTCGTACTTTTTCCGCGAATCACCTATCACTCCAATCCTCCGTCCGCGAGGAGAAAATAGCGTAGACTTGACAGCTCCACCGGGACTATGTGGGTTCAGTCTTGCTCCATCATCGAAAAATCACGATGCTGCTTCATCTGCCAACTCGGTGACAGGAGAGGCTTTTTTTTTTTTTTTCAAGATCCCACCAAAAGTCCAGCTTCTTTGAGCTCCGATACGACAATTGACTCGCGGGAGGCCCTCTCTGGCGATTCGAGTGACTCGCAAAAGACAAACAAACGGAGAAAGGGTTGGGGTGGACGAGACAGGGAAGATGATCATTAGGGGAAGGAAAAAAAAAAAAAAAAAAAAAAACTGCGTGCCGAAGGGATGAAAAGTGCGTTCCCCGAAAGCTCGGTCCCTTGAGCGCCCCGCTGCAGCTTGACGTGCACAAGTGCTCGGCGTCGGCGGTGCTATCTGGCAATGGTACTTCCTTTGTGTTTCCGAGGCCGCCCCCATTGAGCCGTGACGCTTTGATCCCTGCTTCATGCATATATCTACTCGCACCCTCGCCTTCATTGCCGTGTAGCATCTATACATCGCCGGGCAGACGAAGAAGAAAGGGACGCCGACGACGCACTGCACTTATTGTTGAAGAAATTATTCATCGAGCCGCGGCAAAGTGTATACGTGCAAGTACTTGCTGACTGTGCTTGTATAATGGACTGTTGTTTGCCGCTACTCGGGAAAAGAGGTTCCCTTTGAGTTGCCGCACACACACACACACACACACATACACACATACATACATATATATATTTTGTATCACAAGCGTCCGGCTGTCCGTACTGCATAATTGTTTATTTATCGCAATCGTTTGTCTCGACTCGATTGTTTCGATACCGCGAATGAGTCCCATTGAAAGCTCAACGTACAGAGGCTTTTTAAAGTATTCTATCATCATTTTTTTTTTTTCCTTCCTTTCTTTCTTGTCATAGGTGCGTTTGGAAAATAATAAGCTAGAGCTGGTTAAACGAGACCATTTTTGTGGGTCGTGGACTCGTAATGAGAGCTTAGGTCAAACGGAAAAAATTCATTTCTCCTTAACCGCACAAATGCATACTTGTAAGCTTGAGAACTAACACGTATGCGAGTGATGCCCGTATATCTTCAAATCAAAGGCAACGTCAAGCTAATTCGCTCTATTGGGAGACATGATGATAATATACGTACACGCATACGAGAGTATATAGCGTCTACTTGTACGAACCGGTTAGAGACGGTTAGTCAAAAATATCCGAGCTCGAGTTTAGATGGCTATTGTAGATCATCATCAGGGATAATAACAGCCGTGATGTCCGAGGTAATTTTGCAAAGAGTGAGGATGGTAATGTGTAGACACGTCCAGTGGTTTCTAAAGGTTTGTCGTGTAGCCTGTCGTCTCGTGGTGTGGAATTTTTTCGATCCAATAACTGCCAGCGTGACCTCAGCCAAATTACTCTGGATACGACCGCGTGTATGGGATGTATGGGATTGAAATAAATAAATAAATTGCTTAACGAATAAAGTACGCGCAGTTTAGCTGTACACCAGTGAACCAACATAATATATACTCCCCAAAATCACCTTCTTTTTATACCGTAATGTATATGTATTCACTTCTTCTCCTGTGGTACCTACACATTCTACCGTATAAACTCGTTACCTCTTACTCGTCCTGCACGGTTGAAACAATTCACGGACAATCGGCTACGTACGGTTACATGTGATGCGGATATTGAATTTTCATCAATACGAGCTCAAATAGATATCGAGAGTCGGTTGTACAACAGCTTGCGCGATATGATGATGGGCTATAGTTACTATGCAAGCTCGGATCAAATATCATGAGGGAGAGTGAAAAAAAAAAAAAAATCGCGCCCACACTCGATTGTTCCCCCGTGCATTACTAGAATTTATACAAGTTACAAGTGGACCCACCTAGACGGCTCGAGGAGCAAATCACTACGAGTCTAGCTACTTCTTTTATCATTAGCAGAAACGAGGAAAGTGAAAGAAGGAAAATAATACGAGAAAGAAACACGAGGGTGTATAGCAAAGGGGAACACGTGTGGTGCATAAGTTTGGCCGACATCTGCTCGCGAGAGCTTGCAGTCGGTTGGGTTTTCTTTTTGTACTTCAACTCGGAGCCGAGTGCAGTCACGCAATCGCTTTGGCTCACATCCATTATTTTCTCAAATAAAGTAATTACCAAACGACTGTATTTTTTCTTATCTTTTCTTTTCTTTTTTTTCTTTTTAATTACTTTTTGCAAAAGCCCATTTTGCTTTGTGCAAAGAAAAACGCGTCCGACTGCCAAGACATCCAATTACAAAAAGTTTATCATCTATAGACGAGGATGACTTACTGGCTCAACCGTGAATTCAACAACCGGCCAAAATAATCTCCGTACCGTGGCGCTCGTCATATGCAGGTGTATTCTCCGAGATACGTAAACTTACCACTTTACTCTTTGACCGTGTGAAATTGAAAAAACAAAATCAAAGCGGGGAAACGTGCAAAGCATCAAATTCCCCGTCAGCGAAAAAAAAAAAAAAAAAAAAAAAAGGGAACAATTAATTAGCTATCAACAAAATGCGCATTGCAAGATCGAAAGTATCGACGATTCACGATTGGCAACCCCAACATTCATTGCGATTACATATACATATAAAATAGCGATTCAAAGACTGTACTGACCTTGAAGACAAACGCCGACGAGCAGACAGCACAAGAGCAGACCCGAGCATCCCATGCTGGCGAGGCTTGGCGGCGCCTACGGAGACTCCAGCAGCGATGTCCGTGGCACCGTGACACCGCGTACACGGGAACACTCGCAAGCTCAAAGAGCGACCGGCCGCACAGGTCCACACCAAAGTTAACGCCAACGATGTACACACCACTATTGGTTAATCAAAAAGATAAGACGCGTACGACGAGTTGGTTTTATAGTTTTGTTTCACCTACGGGCGAAACGAAGCCGGTGAATTGGACGCCTGCGGTTTCAAACTCGTAACCATGAGCTTGCAAAGCTCTCGGCGCGCGCATTTGTTGGACTCGTAACGTGGAGAGAGCCGCAAACCGTCGTAGCTCCGCGCGTGCCGCGGAGCCGAGCCAAACTAAGCACCGGCTGAAACTTACTGGCTGCATGGCAGCTTTAACACGGCCTCCCTCCTTTGGCCGCTCCCCCACTATACCCGTTGCGCGCCGTCGAGGCAAAAGCCTGTTGCTGATGATGCTTTCTAGGCAAAAATACTTACATTTTTTATACACATACACGCACACGCATATACATATATTATGTATATATATTTTACGATCAGCCGTGCGTTATATTACGTAAGTGCGTGTTTGTACGCGCGTGTATAGCAGCTGGAGGGTGGACGAGGCGGATATTTTATGATAAAGTTAGGTGTGGGGTACGCGTATACCAACGTGCAGCAAAAAAGTGCAAGGGGGACCGATGACGTACAAGGGTACGGTGGGGCCGTCTTGTGCGCGTGCCCCTGCATTATATCTTCACCTGCGCTGCTTCGCTCCGATGCGCGCGTGCGTGACTCTCTTTCTCTCTCTATGGTTTTGTATTATATTATTCGTTTTCACCGTTTTTTTTTCCGCTTTTCTACCTATAAACACTCGCTTTCGTTTTCTTTTGTTTATACATTTTAGGAGGAGTAGGGGGGAATATGGATGTTTTTTTTTTTTTTTAGTATCCAAATAAGGATCCGAGAAAGAACTGAAATTAAATGTTTTTTCCACTTTGTTCGGGAATGGACGCAATCAGGAGTAGGTCTCTTTATATTTCGAGGGTTTGAGTTACAACTGCACATATACCCCAAGCCAGTTCGAAGAACATCAGATCCATCTTCCATATGACGAAGGGTTATAGCCTTTGCACAATCTGTAAGATCCAATGTAAAAATCTACAGGTCATTTGGTGCCATGATGTTTGATGCAGGCTGGATCGTAAGTAACCAAATTACTTGGCACGCCGATATCGAGTGCCTTGTCTTCCTCCCACGTCTGTCGATTCAAGTGGAATAGGGTTGGGCGCAGAGGAAACGAGAGTTACGCTACATAGCTGTATGCATGTATGCGAGAGAGCGCGTTAAAGTACGCGCGGCAGCTAACGCAATAAAAAAAAAGCGGCCCGGCTCTCATTTCGCTTCTATCCCAGTGATCTAAATATGATGGCCCCTAACGTCACCGGTATATAGGTATACGCATATATATATATATATATACAGGCGTGACATCATCGCCAGACACGCGCGCCTCGGCTATTTCTAAATTAAACTGTGTCACGAACTGCTTGCCCTGCCCCGATGCTTGTTTCACGCCCACGCGTGTACATATTTATCCACGTTTTTGTGTATAATACGGGCTTTTCTCATGTTTTTCTCTACCCTAGCGTTGCGTGGATAACCCGTCAAATAATCAATCGTACCGCGCCTGCCGTATACACTTAGGCGAATTTACCCACTTACGTGCAGTTCGATGCCACTCGTGGAGAATAGAGTGTTGGTTATTACCCGCGAGTGCACGGTTGATTGGACTCGCGTTGCGCGTGTTACAAAAGCTGCCCAACTATATATCATACACCTACACCCTGTCATGGAGAATGAAGCTCCAAGAGACAATGAGGAACGCCAGTAATTCGACTGACCCTCCTCTTGGGGTTTTTACCGGTAACCGTGCACGGTGCCACGTTATAAGCACTTTCCACGCGATTTTATTGTATTTCGTGAGTGACAAGAGACCATCGTTTTGTCAGGTTTTTGAAAAAAAAAAAAAAAAAAAAAAAATTTCCAGTAACCCCTTTTGTTTATGATATATCTGCCATAAAAGCGCCAATCTACAGTTTGATTGAGAGCTCCAGTACGTGGAATTGAGAGTACGTAAAAAGAGCTTTCAGATAATGACAATTGTTTAGTTGGGTAGGAGAATTATGCGCTGGACAACAGTCAAACGTGATTTTTGTTTACATTTTCCCCAACAATGTGGTGAATATTGATAAAAGCTCGCGATTTTTCACAATAAGCTTCAATCACGCTGGTAACTTTTAATCAGCATGTTATTGTAATATTTGGTTCCACGTGACAGATTTTTTGTTTTTTGTTTTTTTTTTACTTTCCACTCAAGATCCGCCCACAAAACCTAAATACAAAATACTCCCTTTATGTCTCGGTTCTTTGGAAAGTCTGTCCACAACGCAATATCCACCAACATTACTCCAAACACAATAAAAATTTTTTCAATAGTAACGCTAGAAACTTAAGTAATTTCAATTTTTTTTTTTTTTTTCATTTCCGAACCATGCACATACCTGTGCACTTGACAATTTTTCGCTCAATAGGTCTCATGTATAGGTAGCTGTAAGCCACAGTGTTCAATAAACAGTGCCATTATTTCATTTGATGTTTTTCATTGTCGTCGGTCTTCTCTAATGGTTATATACGCACGTGTTATTGATCAGAGTCGTGTGCCAGTGTTGTTTGGAGAGTAAATATAATATAAACGTTATTCTCGCAAAGCCACAACCGGAAATCATTACGCTTCCAAGGAAAGCACCGGTTCAACCGAGGACAAAGGAATGTTTGAATCGGCTTTCGGAAACGCAGAGCTTTTGACAAAAAAAGTGTAAAATAAAGGCCCATCTTGTTACCTCTATTCCAATCTTATCACCTTGAGTCTAGAATCCATGCAAGAGCCTTCATAAATTTCGACCCCCAAATACATAATTTTATAATTTTTTTTTTTTTTTTCATGCCTAAGTTAGTACATTATTCGAGCACATATCGTTATATTATCTGTCAAAATAAAACGGCTGAATTCGTGCTGAATAATTGCTGCATAACGTGGAAACGTGCACCAAACAGAAACAGTTAAAAAAAAATTACGATTGTCAAAGCTTCGAGCGAGTGAAAATAGTTTGTCTCTTTTTTAAAACCATCCCTTGAAAAACTGTTTTGAAAAATTTGAAATTTAATTGCTCATTTTCACCACCAGAGCCCTAACTGAATGCAGGACCCGTGAAAACTGTGTGCAAACGTGCACAAAGCACGTATAGTTGTTGTCAAAGGCCGAATGTTCTTTACAGCATTTTACACATACTCTCGAAGTGTATAAGCATGTTACTTTGATGTCGAACAACAGTACATCACAACTATGAACAAAAAGCAGGAAAATGTATTTATCCGTGCATGTATATATCATTCGTTACACAGAATCGAGTACTAAAGAGGGAGAGATTGGTAAAGATATAATGGTCCGAGACTAAACAATCACCGAGTCATCACCTAATTATTGTCACCTACAAAAAAGGTCATTCGCAGCTGTCGATGAACGAAGATTTGAATGCAGATACAGAGAGGGAGAAAAAAAACAAGATCACAAGAGTACGATAACCCACAATTTATTCCTACTGTGATTGTTTCAGTTGTCGGAAGACGTTACACAAAAAGGGTCGACGCTCTGTGGTTACAAAACTGTAAAAAAAAGTAGTCGCTCTCGCGGCTCTAGTTTTTCAGGTCGCGTATTTTCGCATGCCTCGCAGTTGAGAAGCCAACCGCGCGTCCACTCGCTCGCATTTCCGGCCGCCGGTATACATACACGTAAGTCGAGTTTTCTCGCATTTTACGTGAAATCGGAGTTAAGGAGAGAGAGAGACACGGGAGAAAAGGGAATAGAAAAACACAGTCCAGAGAGTATTATTTACACACGCGGACAGAGAGCTAACATTACTGTTGCACTCGGCGGATGGTGCAGTAGAAGCGGTGGACTCATGCATGGCAAGCCATGAGGAACGACTGCTCGGTACTTTGCGTTTCGGAATCGTGAACATCTGTGCGCCTTGACGCTCGCGACGAGTAAAAGAAAAGAAAAAGAAAAAAAAAAGAAATTACGAAAGTTCTGCCATTAATACCGCAGCCCTCGAGCAACGGGGGAAGCCTAAGTAATAAGGTGGTCCCTACTAAACGGGGGACCCTGCCAGCTAGCCCTCGTCTTTTATTTTGCTTTCTTGTTTCGCTTCTCGAGAAAAGGCCTTTTTTTTCGCCTTCACCACTGCTGACGCCAGGGTTTTTCGAGCTGTCCTCTTGGACGTCCTTTGATTCATTTGCACAAGAAAGGGACTGGTAGCTCAATGGTTTTTAATCGACTAACACGTGATTGAATGTTTTATTATTATTACTTACTATTGATTGGTAATCATTCGTTCTCATTTGTCTTTCAAAAATGACTCTTTGCTCTAATTATCACAGCAATTGTAGAAATATTCGTGGAACACTTCTATGAAATGACACATTATAAATTCAACAAGTGTACAAGCGTAACTTGTCGGTATCATTTTTAATACGAAAAAAATTATTGAACATGACATTCTCCGGATTTTTTAATATCAATTAAGTTACATTCGCAGTGTTTTATTGATTTGACAATATTATACGCGTACCGATGTTCATATCGAAAATCAGATATTTTTCATCACACATTGGAAAATTATTGCGTTATTCCATTTAGTAAGATTGGCACTAATGTTAAAAATCATTGTACACTATTCTTCTTTCAACACAACCAATCGGTTAGTTTTCATTACAATTATTTCATTCAAACGAGTTTTTGACCAACTATCATAAAATTCGGAATGATTGTACATCCAAGAGAATAGGAGTAGCACAACGATTTAATGCACAAATGAATATCAGTTCGACAGCTACTTATGTGCGTTATAGAGGAATTTTATAAATGATTCACTGAGAAACTGAAAAAATAACAATGTCAAAAAGTCTATGTATTCGCATAAGTCTTGATTTCCGTAGCGACAAATCATGACGTACTGAAAATAAAAGGCGAGATCAAAATGAGCGTCCACATTGCCGAAAGCTCCTTTCTCACCCCCTTATCTTTTGCAAGCTGAAAGCTACAGAGACAACGTTACAATCAAGTTTTCGTATCACGCCAGCAGGTTGGTAAAATAATTTTACGTCTCCACCTACCGTCTACCACTGTCGTCGGCTTCTCTGGCGCGTTGCTTGTACACTTGCATGCAGAGGCCCTGTAATCCAATCACGAGGTCGGGGCGCAACTTATTCGGTTACCCCCTGCGGTACGCGCGTGATCTTCACGGCTCTCGTGTACGTTGGGCGCAAACTCACACAGATACATTATACGCTACGTAACAGAAATAGAGATCAGAGGAGCTGGTAGACAGGCGAGACGCGGGTACGAACAATGACGGAAGCCCCCCGTGCGAAAACGTGTTCCCACGAGGAAATGAAATTCTCCGGTAAGCTAAAACGCCCTCGCTGGCTTTGCCCACGCAGGTGCACGTGTGTGTGTGTGTGTGTGTGTGGGTACACATACATATATTTGCGAGAGCAACGACACATCTACTGCCAATACAGTGTATATAATATGTATGTGGATTGACTGTTTCTCTGCCCCATCGACATCGTGAGCGGGGGTGTGCCCAATTTCTGCCTCGTTGTCTAAGTCTGGAGCTTGGGCACCAGGTCAGAAATGAGGCAGATACACCTGGCTGTTCCAGATCAGGTTTTTCCTACGGGAGATTTCCCGGTCCACATGACAATCGTCATGGGCGAATGTAGAGCAGTTGTTAGGGCCCTCCCGCCATCCCAATCCCTTCCCAATTCCAAGTGCCAAGTGCCCTAAGTAGTGCCTCTACAAGAGAGCTGGACGTTAAGCACTGTAATAAAAAAAAAATATAAAAAATATACATATATGTATGCGATGTGCAGACAGTGTGACATGTAAATACATCGTATAGTACATCGGTGTACGGGGTGAGAGGTGATAAAACGAAAAAGAGAGGGAGAGAGAGAAAGGGATCGATATCCAGGAATTGACGGGAACGCCCTCGAGTGATGGCCGGTGCAACTATACACGTGCGGCAGACACCCTCGGAGGTTGGAGCTCCCGCAGTATTTACCTGGTGCTTTTTGCTGAGCTGTTGGTTGTATACCGACCGAGAGGCAGATGGGAGAGAGAAATCGGCTCTATATACGCCACTGCTGTTATAGCGTGCCTTTATACCTGCGGCGCAGGTGCGCGATGGGAGCGCGAAACACCAGGTGAGGGCTGTGAAGACCGTACCTGTAACGCTCCAGGTGGCGCAGGGCATACCTTTTTCGGTTAGTTTCTGTACGCAGTATAGCAGCTGATGCACTGTGGCATTTTTTTCTTTTTCCTTACCTAATAGCAACATCCCAATGTTATTTTCATATTTTTGCGTATGTCGAGCACCTTATAGTTATAAGTTTCCGTCAAGGACTTTTACCAATATTTTTGGTACTCTTTATTGCTCTGCCCATTTATCACGTGGACGTGACATTTTTGCCCACATTACTCTTTTATCAATATTTTGTCATTGTTAATACATCTGTTATTATCAAGACTATAAATATGACTGTTTTGTTTATGATTCATTTCAGAACTAAATTTTTATTATTTTTATCGTGGAAGCACTATCGAAAAAGCGTTATTGGGAGAGATAATAACAAGCCAAACTAATCTTTCTCGAAATCCTATACCTTCGATTCGTATTTTATAGTAAAAGTTTTTATTGTTTTCCTGTTGATTGAGTGATCAATCGTATTTTGGTTTTTGACGTCAATTAATCAATAATTTGATTATACACAGGGCTTTTTTTTAATTTTCCACGAAGCCCTTCAATTTTCGGTTGTAATTCCCTTGCACCGTGAGAACAAAATGTTTACTTTTGTATTGTGTTTGAGATTAATCATTGAAATTCGTATCTAGTTGCAATTCGGTTAACAATTAATTTTTTTTTTTTTTTTTTTTTTTTTTTCATTGGATATCAAATAATTCATTCAATGCAAAACGTGAACAATAAACGAGTTCCCATAAATTTCTATGTAGTTATTAAAGATCTGATTGCTTATGAATTTTTTAAACACTCGTTTTACCAAATAACTTATAGTCACAGATCAATAACTCTCCTTATCGAATGCAGGGAGTAGTAACTTTTACCATTATGAAAATCAAACGTGTGATGAATATTAAAGAAAAAAAAAAGAAAAAATATATTCTTGATACACTCACGGCAACTCGCATCAATGCACTCAACAGTTCAGGTATAGCTTGAGCGATATGTCGCGCGACGCCAAATTATTAGAGTACTCATGCCCGAAGCAATGATCGATAAATTTAAATAAATCACCACAGTACACTTAGACCTCACGTGCCGAGTCAATCCTACATAAGATATTCCGACACAATTAACTTCAAAGCCCAACAAAGATCGTAGGTGTACTACCACACCTGCGTGCCAGCCACGGGTTTTCATCAGCCGCTGATCAAAAGCACGAGTCATAAACAAAGTATGACTTGCTTTTTGATTTAACAACTCGATTAACGAGTCGAAAATGAGAAAAAGTCAAAGCTTATGCGAGTAAAGCTTGGGTATGCCAAGAGGGAAATATACATAGAGAGAGAAATGTGATGCAAGAGGGGACAGATGGCTTGAAAGAGCCAAGGGGAAAAGCCGACAGGGTCTCGCAAGCAGGTCTCTGATGCTCGCATCCTTGACTTTACGACGTGCAATTTTGGCCGTCCAGCAGCAACCCTCTCTCTTCGAAAGATCAGTTTTGCTTCTCTGTGAGAAGTTGCGGAAGCTCTTGGGGAGAAGTAGGACGACCCCGAGGGCCGGCCTGATTAAATGGAACCTTTGGACTACACGCTGTGTATCCAAATACTCTTATGCAACTTTGCGCCCGGCAAAAAAGGCCCCACTCCGTCATCGGACAGCGTGAGAAGCTGAGAAGACCAAGCTCTTTTGGCCTGGATTTTTGTACTCGCTCGCGTTTGCGCTCTTTTTTTCTCCCTCGCTTTTTTTTTTTTTTTTTTTTTTTTTTTCCTTCTCTGTGATAACTCGGCGTTAGTAAGACAAAAAAGGTTAGCGGTGTTTGTTTGGCCGGAGGTATGAAGTGTATCCAACTTGTCTTTGGTGACTCGAGCTTTCGACTTCGTAGTTTTTGATAGCTGTACATATTACTACTGCTTTTATCAACATTGCATTTAATATTGTACAGTTTCATTTTTTAAATTTTTTTATTTTGGGAAACTTATTAATAAAACGGAATCATTCGATGTTATTTGACGCTGATACCCCAGCGTTACGAGCTCTTAGTGATAATATTAAATAGCGAGCTATTTCCGATAAATCGTATTTCAAGAAAAATATTTACATTTACAAATGCTCCATCGTAACGCGGAACTCGAATTTTCCGAGGAATTTTTTGAATTAATGAATATTTAGAAACACTTTGTAATTTTCGATGAATTTGGAATCTGGTAAATGATTTTTCCGAGTGTATCGTGAAGAAATGTATCATATTTTTTACAAACACTTGCAATTAACTTCGATTAACTTTATAAATGTTATGTTTAGTGAAACTTTTGCCGGAAAGTTGGATCGTGAGGAGCAACAATGAAATTAAAGATTTTTTGTATATTCAATGGTTATTTGAATGATTTTTCATCTCGACCATTTCGTGCGGGTGATACAAAAAAAAATTTGACGGCTGCTTGACTGTTAGTTGTAAAAACTACCCACGCAGCAAAACGAGAATTAATCGCCCGTTATTCGTACGGCAATATTTAGGCTGCAGAGGGAAGTCGCAGTAACTTCAAATTTGAAAACTCAATTTTTTAAATAAGAAAGATTTTGCGTGACTACACACTGATGAAAATTGTTGCTATTATTTGAGCATTGCGAATTCAAACTAAAAGGTACGACTCAATGACACATCCCCCCTGTATAACCTTCTCGTTCAGGTACATGTATTTATAATACACTATACATTGATTGGACATTAACGTTTGTAGAAATCATGCAAAATTATAATGCTTACATCCATCCCGTCATTGGTTGTCATACACTTAATCGGAGTGGGATTGCTAATTGATTGATTGCTCGATTTTGGGGGGTAAACAGAGGACAATGGCTGAAAAGGAAGAGCCATTAGTCGAAATAAATGTGACCAAACGGGTGGGCAGATATTCATAAGTGCAAGCGGGGAGATGGTGTGCGGGTTGGAACAAGCTTTGAGCCCAGGATGTACAGAAATATCCACCGCGATTGATCGCACCACGAACTTTTGAATCACCCACTTCGTATATGTACTCGGCTCTGGGTTTAAAATTGTACTCTAGCCAGTGGCAAAAGTTCGTCAATCTATACCTAAACCCTACCCCTATATCTGCATCCCTCGAAGCCCCGTATTATATAGCCATCCATTGTTTTACATGGTGCAAACACGACCGCGTGACGTGTATTCTCATCCGTTTCTTTTTAATTAATTGATGCAGTATGGATCGCACAACACGCGAGCTCAGCGTTGTCGTGAGGCTGGTCAATGGCCAGTGGTAAGGTGGAAAATGTGATAGCTCGATCCGGTATTCAAAAAGTCATCGAGCACTGATGTGCGGCTGTGTCGCAATATAAATAGGTGACTATTGAATGGTACCCAATTGGCTGGATCGCTCGAACCGAAAAAGTATTTGTACAGCTCGGAGCGTTTTTGTTTGACGCAACGCTCGACACATCGCTATGGGTGTGTAAATTGAACTTGTTTATTTGGCTGGACATCATAGGGACTCAAAATGAACTGCAATCACGTATTTCTCATCCAAAAAAGTAAAACTACAAACATGAACTGGGCATGTTAAAAACGTGCACCCAAGGGATGCATGTCAATCTGCAAGCGAATCCAACTACGTCACGAGCAAACTGCTACCAAACAGTGTTTTGTGAATCTCATATTACACCAATATATCTATATGAAAAGCCAAAAATACAGCTAGTACGGTACTCATTTAGATTTAATTATTTGGCTATACATCTATGTTTGCAGAGCCCGTGACTGCACATGTTTAAAAATTCATTCCTTTTTTTTTTTTTTTTTTTTTTTTTTTTTTTTTTTTTTTTTTTTTTTTTTTGTTTTGTGACAGAGTTTCGGCTTATCCTGCGTTTATGTACTGCTGCACCGAACCTCGAAATACTCAGCTTACGGTGTCTTTTGATTTATAAATAAGATCAAATAATTGATGCAATCTAAATTTGTAGCGCTAGCTATCGAGCTTTGAACATTTATTTCTAAGAAAAATTAAAAATTTTTAAACTTTGAAAATTCGTAATTACACTAATGTTTATATTTATAATTGTATGACTATTTTTTTCGAATAGGCTAACTACTTTAAGACTTAACCACGGATACTTTTTCAATTTTTGAGCAACATTATTTTTTGCTAAAAACATAATACATTAACTGAGCTAAACAAATTTTTTTTTTATCAGAACTTTTAACACAGTGCGCAACAAAAATTTTTAAAGAAAAAACAATTTTAAGGAAAAAACTATTTTGAAGAAAAAAATGATACAACAATACTGTATACCCAAAATGTGTTGCAATTATCTGTTATAAAAGAAAAAATTCTTTTCCAACGTTGTATAAACTCTATTAAAGTTGAAGTACATAGTTTAAGATGAAAAAAAAATTCTCTTTTGAAGTTTCAAAAAATTCGATAAAATATTATACCCAAGTCTGACCATTCGGATGTTTCTACTACTTTTACAAAAACTGTCAAAAGTATTGGCGAGCATGAGAGAGGATTAAAAAAGGAATGCAGCTTTGAAAAAGGTTTTAAGGATAACGTTAATATTGTGATGAGCCAGTAGGCAATTGTACTAAAAGTATGGAAAGCATATATATGATAGCGACGATTCAGGGGTATTGTCGGTTTTTGCAACTTTCTGCGGAAGGGTCCATGTATACACGTTACAATATACGTGTACACACGCGGCAACAGCAACGCGTCGCGCAAATTTATTCGGACCGGAGTAATTGAGTGGCGTCCATATCTCAACAATAGCCTCGCGACACTACACCAGGGAAAGAGAGGGGGTTGGTTGGAGGGGGCGAGGGTACACTGCACTGATTTACGATGGCGCCGAGTCGGCCGCACATCACAAAGTTATTGTTCCGCGATTGTTTTCGATCGTGAGTTGTGTATCGTTACGCTACTGGTGTCGCAATTGCTCTTGAAAGAGCCCCTTGTAATCGTATATGGTATCACCCTATACATGGATTTTTAATTCGACTTTTCTGGATATTACGGGGGTGCTTTGTTTTTTAGCTTTATACAATTGCATTAGCACATAAAAGTGATGTTACTCTGCAATTTAACGAAACCCGGTGGTAAGCTTTATCAATATATTGATTTATGATCACTTTACGGTAAGGGTTGATAGCCCAAGTCAACTAATAAATGAATAAAAACATTTCTATTTAAGGTAAGGGGGTATCCATTTAAGGAGAGGTAATGTCATTAATCACGAGCTTTATTATTTTTACTCTTTGATATAACCATTGAAAGTAGGGCAAATATGAAAACAATACATCTGTTTTCGCTTAAAGTCAAGTTCCGGTTTTTTAACCTTTTTTTTTTTTTTTTTTTTTTACTTTTAGTTTGGGAGCCAGAAAACCTTCACCATTTACCTATGCAGCCTTTGTCATTCCGTGTTTCATTACACTATTTTCACACCATTAAAGAACTGTAAAACGCTTTTGTTGCTGTTGTTCATATAATATGTAAGATAAAGGTTCGATTGACGAGTGGACAGTCGACTGAATGGCCAACGAACAAACTCGAGCCAAGTTTGGAAGAACGATGTTGCCAAAAAAGCACGGGCTTTTAGCAGCGAAATTTATATGGTTTTTTTTTTTTTTTTTTTTTGTTCAGGTATTGCGTCGGCAGAGAGAAGAGGAGGCACGCTTCCTCTCACGCTGTTTCTGTCGTTGATCCTACGGGAAATACACGTAAAGTGGCGAGTTTCCGGGTACGATGTTACCCGGTACACGTATGTATACATATATACGTAGAGGCGAAGCACACGCGGGCGGCAGCTCGAAAATACGAGCTTTGGTCACGAAAAACTAAACGGAGCGGGGTGAAAGCGCTGGCGCGATAGTGGCAACTTCTCCTCGTGTTTTTGCGGATGGAATAGGAGCGCTCTTGCGTTATTGTGAAGCGGCACATAAATTTTCGTGACACCCGGACGCCCCTCCTCACCGTGTGCGTCGCGATGTTCCGTTGCCTCTTCCCCGCTACTCCGGGCACGTAAAACAGCTGCTGACAAATATCTGCCTTCATATTTTATCATCAAAATTTTTTAGCGTCTCGTACACACGTGGACATATTTATACATCTTTGTGCATGTGTATTATTTATGATGACACGTAACTTCACACCTACATCCGTATATCCATGCGATAAACGAACAGCAGTTTAAAACAATTATTTGTATGATTGTAATCTCGATGAATCTTTAGGACAAATCACTTGTCAATTATCTTAGGTATGTATGAAGGACGATAAAAATGATAGAAAACTGTAGTCTCAGAAAGATGGATATGTTACGTACAAACAATATGTATTTGTCGATAGTAAGATGTGGGACACCATCTATACGGTCTAGAAGTTGGGAAGCTCGGTATCGCCACTTGGGAGGAAGAAGGTGTGTGTTAGTAACTTGCTAAAAGTAAATAATTTGTCCATAAGACCAAAGTCTCGATAATTTTAGCAATGCCTTTGATTTATTTGTACTCTATGATAAAAACTGTTTTGTTCAAAAAGTTGGCCAGAAAAACTATAACTGCGCAATATTCTAAGTCATGGTGCTACAAGCAATCCTCATTTTACACATATCGGCCTAGCATATCATTACCAAGCTGTCACCTTTTTTTAAATCACATAATTCTCCGACCGAGCTATTTTTTTTCTTTTTTTTTCCAACGACCCACACAATGCAGCCAAAGAAATTTCTTACCTATCCTGTACATATACATATATAGGATTTAATAAATGTGCATAAAGCAAATACACAAATCACTTGTCCCACTTGAACAACACAATTGTGTATAGGTATAAATAATGTTGCTACGCGTATGGTATGTGCGGACAAACACCCAAAGTAAACAAACTACCGATGCAACGAGCTAAAGATTGCAGAGCAGGAAGTTCATACGACATGTATGCACATTTTTGTCCCCTTACCTGCATTCCCAGCTACCCTCGTGACTTGCATTAGCAAATCGAAATATTACTTTGCATTGCGAGGACTAGGGCGTGTGCGTGGCAGAAGCTCGCGAGGTGAGCTTGAATAATGCATCATGCATATAACGTTAGAAAGAGGAGTAGGTGGGGGGAGGGGGGTGCTTGAGGTGCATCAAACAAACCGAGAATGGAAATTTAATCAAATCTGTCCTACATATGCAACTTTCCACCCACCCCTTTTTCTCATGTATCTCCATCCTCGTTGAGATTTCACGAATTTGAAAGTACATTTACTTCCTCGCTCGCCAGTTTTTGGGATACAAGCTCTATAATTTGTTTATTTGCTTGGGCAACTCGTGGTGAAGGAAAGCAATACAAAAAAAAACCCCGATAGATCCCACAAATAGATTGTATCACGAATAAAGGTGTCATACTAAGCGACGTTATAACATTTTTAATTTTTAAATATATTTTCATCGCACCAAGGTGATTTTACATAAATAAAAAAAGCAGATGCTGCAATACAACTTTGCGTTTTCTCTTGGGGTTCCTAACTTGTCTTCGATACCCTGTACACTTGGGTAAAATTTCAATTCTCAAAGCTAACCGAACAAAATTTGTAGTTCACAATCAATAATCTTTCAAACTCAATCTCAAGCTGATAAAAAGTTAATCGTATTAATCTGCTTGTGCAATATAAACAAAAACACACGCACAGGTGGGCAATCGTAAACTTCTCCCCTTAATGGCCATATTCATATTTATCATACGATAAAATGCGTAAGCAGAGCAGGCCAAAGTTGGACTATAGCGTAATAGATACGTATGATATGATGCACAAGAATGAAACTCGCGTTCAAGGACTTCAACAACCGCGTTCTGGGCGTGTTGCATGGTATACCCAATTACCATGTGCCATGCCTGATGTTACATGCCCAGGTAATACATACGTTTTCGTACGCATGGGTGTATAATAATGGTACGTGTGCATGTATGAGGATGCAGCTGATCTCGTTCGTTATGTAATACCACAACCATTTGCGCCTCTGGAGTTTCACTAGTGGCTGCAGCATGTGCATGTGAATATATATACATACGCGTATAACTAACGACTCGATATCCAGAGAATAAATATCCCTAGGAATGGAAGCGAGACCGGCAGTGGGGCTGTACCGAAACCTGAAAATACGCTATCGTTTGGCTCGCTGTTACAATCTTGAATACATCATGTGGCTTCGTTCGGCTTTTTCTTCGTTTAATTTATCTGTGATCGTCTATCATGAGCAAAACAAAGTAACGAGGGTAAGAATAGAGTTAAGTACTGTCACTTAGAATAAACGAACAAATTCAAGCAATGGAATTGTTTCATCTACTTCAACCGGACAAGCTTTTTTAGTCTTTCTCCTGGTTCTCTCTTACATATGTCCCTTTACTTTTCATTTTCCTTTTCCCGTTCAACTTTATCTTGCTCGAGTGAACTCTTGAAAGATTTGCTCAATAAATGTTTTATTCGATTGACTTCTGACTTATTGACTCTCATGAGATTGACTTGCCGTTGGGATGGTAGTTTCAGGTATAGACGGATGATATAAGAAACAAAATACGAGGATTTGTAAAAAGAGCGAAACTTTTGACTATAGTGATTTAAGTAGTCTTAATCCGCCTATCATAGTTGTTTGTCTGTGCAACGAACTAGAAACGTTTACGCCAAGTAGCGAGTGCAACTTGGACAAATTTACCGTTAAAATGTTCTTTGACTGATAAATGCACCACGTACAAAAAAATATCACCTAACAAATACGCCAAATGTATTTTCGAGGTACAGACTCGAAGACGTGCGCGAGAGATGTCGGATACTCACATAACATACTGTAGCTGTTGGTTGTGCAATCGCACGGAGACCATAAGAAGATGATGGGTGGCCCGAATCGTGGAAAGAGAGGAGGGGCATTGGTGGCATGGGTGTAGAGGCCCTCAGAGCGGAGTACGATGACACGCTATATATATATATATATATATATATATATATATATATATATATCCCTTGGCCGGTTTGGGCCCAACGCTATATACAGTTGATGAAAAGTATCGAGTGCTAAAGGCGCAGTTTTGTAACCTTTGCGTGTAAAAAAACATTTAATGCCCACCGAAGGGTAAGCATATAGGAAGTGCATCATGAAGAAACGAGATATCGCTCGAGCTGGACTTCGGGCTCTTCATTGCTTTTCTAAAGGCAGGAAGGGGAAGCCAATGGGGCGTGAGAGCTTTTCAATTTTATGGGCAAACCCCACATATTGTACTGTTGTTCCTGTATCTATGATTACATACTTATCGTTGAAACTTGCGAAGAAAGGAAGAAGCACGTGCCTGAGGTGATGGTTTAAAAGCGCGAATTTCTTAGTCATTAAACGAGCTTGATCGATCCGCAAACCGCTTTCGTGTTAATTAAATCGATTGGTCTGGAATATTGCAGGTCTGTGTGCATTTAATTGATCTATTCGTTGAAAATAAAGTGAGGAATACAGTGGTCCTTATTTAGACCAAATTTTTTTCAACAAAATTAAGAAACCATGGTACCGAAGAGATCGAACTAAGAGACCAATCCCTAAATTCTCGTGGATGTAAAACTTGGGCTCTGACTGCCTAACGAAAAATAAATTTCAAAGTTTTCGGATCCGTAGATTCCCCCCCCCCCTCCTCTTTTTCCTTCTTCAACTTCGTACTTTTATTACGACGGAAAGAAGTTGGAATGCACTTTTTACCGACGAGCTCAAGAAGAGAGACTGCAACCACCCCTTGAACACAGCTTCGTTCCCCTGATTAAGATTTCCAGGCTCTAATTAAAATTAATTCTCTTGACCGAGTTAAAATGGATTAAGAACTCGGTGGCGGGGTATTAAAAATGGCGCTCAATCAGTTCTCAAATCTAAATAGAAAGTGTTTTTGGTGAGTTTAGACACCAATATTCTTCAGAAACAGTATAGTTAAAGACTCAAAGTATACCGAGTACCCACGATTGAACGACGAATACGCGCAAAAGGCAGGACTGAGTCCTTACATCTCCCGAACGCATGAGCTAAAAGAAAGGTACTCTGCGTGCTCCTTTGACAACTGGTTATTTTCACCCTACGGTTTATTTGCAGATCCAAAGAGGTCGATTAGGGTCGGCAAAGATCCCGGATTGTCACGCGCACTCCGCGCGAGTCGGAAGCGTCCTCTCGATTAAAATTTCAAGAGGGACAGGAGCAATTCCCTGAGCGGGAGGCGAGCTTACCCCCTCGAGCTACAGCTTCTTGCTCAGCGTAGGGTCGTGTCCGGTGAATGCCCTGGAGAGGATAATAGAAGCTGGAAAATATACGGCAGACGGGCTGGTCGGTGGGTGTGCTCCTGAGCTTACCAGACACACGTGGAAGTGGCCTCTGCTCGTAAGGACAACCTACGAGGGTGACAAAGAAAACCGGACAATGAGCCGGAACGAGGGATATGTGGGTGGGCTTTATCCCCACTACTCACTTAATTATTATACACACGCATTGTGGGAAATCCTCTATCAAGGCGCGCTAGACTTCATTTAACCATACAAATAATAAATCTACTAGATGCATCGATCTTCATCGAGGATATAAAAACGTATCCCCTCTCGCCACCCATTGTTTTAATTGTTCCATATGCTCTTCTCCATCGCATCTTCCGCTTTTAAAAATAATTATTATATGGAGACACGGGGGAGGTACTCAGGGCACCTAAATTATTAGCCGTTATTAGGTAATGCTACTTTCAACTAAGTGAGCTACTCCGTACGAAGATTACAAGCAGATTCGACTGATAAATTATTTATGAGCTTGAGCTAGTTGGTGGTGCAAAACAACGATTGAACTTTGTGATTTTGCTGAACGTTGTTGTTACTCCGAGGTTGTTTAAAAGGTATTGTTTCCTGTCTCCAAGATCTGGGGATCACTCAACCGTACTTTATTGAGTCAAAAGTAGTTGACAAAAACTTTGTAAGTCTCATATTGGAGGAGTTGCCAAACACAATAGCTATTATCGCGTGAAACGAGTCCAACCAAGTCGTATGGAGTAGAGATAAGGGCATGAGGAAAAGGTCACACAGTACGGTCTGAGTTGCGCCGTTAGTATTAATCGGGACATGTCCTTTTTCACAAGATCCTCGTTGCACTCGAGAACCAGCGAGACCTTATTTTCTCGCCACCCGCGTCGAGCGTTTGCGTATACATTCCAATTAAAATTTTTTAAATAGCTTTCGACGAGCTTGCACCCATTACCACGTCCATTTGCTATCTCGCTCGTTAAAAAAAAAAAAAAAAAAATTACATTCTGGAGTGTGGTCGGGCAAGCAGTTAGAAGCTGGAGCACAAAGGGATTTCATGTACAGACTCTCGCGTATATGCCGGTGACAATAAGCCCGTACGCGCGAGAACGGGAATAGAAAGAGGGATGAGGGCGAGGATGAGATCCGCGTTCGTGGCATAAAATCCAATATCAAACCCTCATCCGGGATAATTAAATTCGATTGGTTAAGGCTCTCTCTTGGAGCATCGGCGCAATCGATTTACCCGAGGCTGCACGGCTTTATCAATCACAGCTTCGCGCTTTCTCGGTGTAAGAGGACTCGCGTGGATGTAGCGAACGAACGAGAGCAGGAGAGAGCGGAGTTACAAAAAAAATGAAGAGCGAAATGCTACAGTACGCGCAAAAATTTAATACCCGGCGTATTGACTAAATCTCAGCCGTTGAAGGTCTCTTGGCTTCAGCTTTCGGTCCTTTTGTTTATTTTATTTTATTTTTTTATGTATTTATTTTTTTTTTTATTCAATTTACTTTTTTCATTTCGTACACACAAGTGCAAGAAGAGCAGCTTCATTTTCGGCGGAAAAGCCTCTAGAATTATTATTTGCGTGAATAGATGCCACTGTAAGCGTATATTTATGTATTATGCTGCGAAAGTTCAGAGGACGAGAAAAGACCTATATAATGAAATATTTTTTGTACTTAGGTCAACGTTTTTGTCATGTAAATGTGAACTGAAAGTCCCATTGAATCTTATAAATGAAGGGATTATTTGAAAAATTTAATGAGCATGGCTTTTGATTTTTGTCATAAAAGCTCTGTGGGCGCGTGTAATAATAAGCAGAATTCATTTTCATCGATCATTTTCCAATCATATTCTGTATACACATTAAAATGAGAGTTAATTATTATTTTTCTTTTTTTTCTCTCCGTACAAAGATGGGCAATGTACTTCAAATATTGAAGTACAAAATCCAATGAGTTTTTTGTTCATTTTTTTAAGAACCGAATTCATAATTGTGACAATACAATGTAATAAAATAATGCGTCAAATAAACAAACATTGTAAGGCAGCAGCTAACGAGCCTACAATATATGTAATTGCGTTAAATTAATAGAGTATGAAAGGAGAGTACTTCGATTTTGACGGGCGCGCTTTGCCAAGTATACTCGAACCTGCGGGCAATTATACCAACAGGTTGGGCCCCAAATAAAACGAGAGCTCAATATAAAACGAGTGCAGAGTGCAAGTGCGCGAAGAAGGGCTTCGGGGAACTTTACGCGTAATTGAGCTCGTAGAGTACAGGCGCCAGGTACACCGCCCCAATATCGTTTCGCTCAAATGCTACGCGCTACCAATATTCTATAATATCTACATCGTTAGCAAATGAAGAGCTAATAATATAGGTGGGCGCAGAGGGTGAGGAGGGTGGTCTCATTTTTCTGTAATCTTTCTTCCTCACGATTTCATTCAGTTAAATATCATTTTTTGCCACGGTGAGTCACCATATGCGGTTCTTGGTTCGCTTTGTTATACATACATTTTTATGCAGTTTTTCCTACGTCGCACTCACTTTGCAAATCTTTACAAATAGCACAGTACACGGACGTTTGTCTCTTGATGCTTTTATGTAACTATTTTCGCTGATGAAATTATTGAATCCAGCAAAACAGCCGCAGTTGTTCGTATACTTATGGTATCATGGATTTGATTACTTTTGTCAATAGTTTATCACTGTATCCTTACTCGAGCTCAAGCCTTCACCAGCCCTGACACAAGGAATTAACAAATTTCTAGTACCTGTTAAAAAATATTCAATGGTGCAGCAGTACGGCGGACACCACATAAAAAAAGAATGGTTTCCGAGAATGTATGGCAAGCTATTATCATGGCTAAAACAACACCAACGTATAAACGGAACACATCATACTTAACACCATAAGCCCCATCGATCTACAGTTATACATTGAGACGTATACCTTATACGGTATACTGTCCATACTCGGCCACAAAGGGATACCTTTCATGGTTGAACGCCACAGCTGAGGGATGGGGGAAAAAGGGTTAAGAAAGATAACTTATTATTCAAACCAAGCGATAGGTACTCCTGGCCCGACTGTGTACGTATAGGTATATATTACCTATACGTCATGGCGCTCTTACCCTTCCGCATATTATACTGTATACACACTATACCTCGCAAGTTTATGAATTTTATATGTAGGTATACGTTCTTGACTTGTATATTTTATGCTGGTATCAGTATATTATACATATATGTATATAATTGTGCTCGTCGTACCCCATGGTTATACGGTTCGTCGCTTGCTTTGTTCTTATCGGCTTTTATGTCTATTGTTCATGCTCCTATATCAAATTTATGGCTGCTCTATTTTAAAATTAATTCACGAAAAGTCGCCAACAAATGAATCGAAACGATATCATATATACTCTCACAAGGGAATTTCGAGTTGACAGAAATCCAATTATATTCATCATTGTATTCTCATTATATACTTGGTCATTCTAATGACAAGCGGACGGATGTTATAATGTTTTGAATATGAAAATTATAATTGACTCGTCTGTAGCTGTTGAACGAAATTAAATTGATCCGAAGGAAAAGTAGAAAAGTATGTAGAAAAGAAACAAGGTTTTATAAATTACGTTAACTTTATTGCAAGAGTACAAAATGAGGCTCCAAAAATTACTTGCATGTTTTTTTAATAATTCACATGCAAATGAAGCTTCATCCTGAGTGGAAAAAATTTAAGTATTTTATCTTTGCATAAAGTATAAAAAATTTTTCGAGAAATTTATATTATTTTCCCGCAGTGGTGAATAAAAAATTAATTCATCCATTAGTAGAAAAAAAATTTTTTAAATAATTTTTTCAATATCCGAGAACTTGCTCTTGTATACTATACTCTACCATCATAATAACCTTTAAATATCGCTGTTTGCATATCAAGCCCAAAGCTCGATTTTCAGATTCATAAAGTACACGTGGATATTATATAAATTGCGGATAAACAAATATACGTAGCGAGTGCACACAGGGATCAAAAATTTCATTCAACTTGAGAATTTCCTCACGTAAATTTTTGAATTTCCATTTTCGCATATTACTCGACCTATATACACTATGTGCACATGCATCTCGTTGTGCGGCTCATTCCCGCGCTTCAATATGCGTACACATACGCGTGATGTAACGCGGACTTGTAGTAAGATTAACCATCACCAACAAAACCGTGGAAACTAAAAATCGTGTAGATAGGTATCTACAAAAAGAAACGAAAAACGATTTTTTTTTTTTTTTGCATTCGAAGTTGGGGTTACAGTCAATGATGATACTATCGCGATACCAGTTGTACGCCAACACATGTATTATATATAAACTCAGCGAGGCCTAAAGCTCGACAAAAAAAAGCGTAAGTGCCATTAAAAATAGCATTGCACTTGGGCGTGGTTTTTTTGTGTCCCCAAGCAATAGCGGTATATATACATGCACACACGTAAGAACGCAATGACGTAGAAATCCAAATTTATCGTCCCGAATGACTTTCCTCTCCTATATCCATGGCTATAGCCGAGTATAGCCTCCACAGCCGGCTCGTAAGCTCGCTTGGGCTCAACGCAAGCTCTCTCTCTCCACACGTACACCGAAGCATCAGTAATAGCGCACACCCACGCAGCCAAAGTTTCTCATGTATACGAGATGAGCAAGGGAGAAGGAGCGAGGGTAAATGATAGGGGAAAGTGTAGAGGCGACAGGTGTGGAGCGGCGGTGGTAAAAATACAGAGACACACACACGCGCGCTGGCGTTTGCCACCACCCAAGCCCAGCAAAGTGTATTATGCCCTCCTTCTCCACCACCACCAGCGCGTGTCGAGAGCACCAGGCGCGCGCAGCCGCTCCTCCGTCTTTCCTGTACCTCCACCCTCGGCATGGCGCTGCCACTAAACTCGTGCGAGTGGGTATATAGCTGATGGCTCCGTAGGTATAACACACCACATCCGCGGCTAGTCTTGGTCGGGTGCCCGCTCCGCCCGGTCGTGTCCTCCTCGTCCGCGTCCACGAGGCTCTCCGTCGGAAATAACACCGAACGCGCCGCGTGATCAACTACAAGTCGGTTGGCTCGCGCGACAACTTGCGGATGGTACATCCTCGAATGTGTCGTCCGCGTTAAAACGTTGGGTCAGTATATACAGTGTCCTCGAAGGACCGAGTTCTCGCCCGATACGATGCTACGTCACACGAGTGTTTGTCATCCGGTTGAATCGACACAGTGACATTATTGATCCAGGTGTGATTGCCGACAGTGGTCCACTATACGCGGGTACGGCCCAACGGCAATTTCGGGGTCGGGAGGTCGTGTAGAGCACGGGTCACGCACCAGCTCTCGTACTACTACCTGCCCGATCTTTATTTTTCCATGTCTCTCGCAAGTATATTATACTCGAGGAGCCAGTGCCCATGTCGTGTACACATCGGTAGTGCGGTCAATTTACCGATCGATCCACTCCTCGATAAGCATATAATTATGTTGTGCCTATTCCAAATAGCACATTTTAATCCTTTGGTTTATCGCTCCGCGGTCGTTGATTGTTTTTCGCGCTCGTAGATTGATCGAAGGGTGGCCTCTGTGCATACCTGCATACACATAGATTGTAGTACACGTTTATCGTAAACCACGTACGCATGCATATCGGGCCCGGTTGTGTGATCCGCGAGTTGATGCAGCTGCATCGGTTGTTTTTGTTGTTGTTGTTGTTGTTGTTGTTGTTGTTTTTGTTGATGATGTTGTTGTTGGTGTTGTCGTGATCGTTGAGCTGTAAGTGTTCAACGCAAGGGGTGAAGGATAATAGTAACAAGTGGAGGGACAAGGGAGAAGATAGACATGGCCGAGAAGTGGAGGAGGAAAAACAGGGCGGTAGCACTGGGGCTTCCTGGGCTGTGTGCGTTGCTGATGCCGTTGCTCCTTTGCGACCCAGTCGAAGGTGAGTGACACCGGTTCCCGGCTATACATACATATCAACCCCGTACGTGTACACCTTATACCCACCTGCTCACTTATTTACACACCCTTTATACGTGTCCCATGACGTACGACACGCGCCTTCGACGGGGTTGAGGGTTATTTAACATGTATCGGTATAATATGCCCTCTCGTACTCGAAACTGAAACAATGTTGCGTGAAAATCCCATGGCATCGTGTTTGAGGTAAACAGAGTAGAAAGTCTGAGAGAAATCCTGATGGCTATACGTTATAAATGAACGATCGAGGACTCCCGTTTTGTTATTTTCGTTCACAGAGAGCAGCATTGATCGATTCACGCGATCGGGATGACAACGACGGGGTCTCGCAGCTTTCATGGGTACAACATATGTACACCGAGTGCAATGTTTATATATTCATGATGCATGTGCACGTGAATTCAGCACGAGTACACGGGTCGTATCGATTATCGCTGTACGAGCAAATTATTCCACCCGATCGCATCCTTTTCATACAATTGAGATAACATGTAAATGTAATACGCTAATTTAGGTACACGAGTTTTACGATAATTGAATGCGTCATGGATACCGCGATGTGAGAGTACCTGCCCAAATTATTTGATGGAGAACTAATTTTTATGGTATCACTTATCGAGTACTTTTATACAAGCTTATGTGCACGTGATACCGTTAAACAGTGTTATCGGTACCTTTACGAAGTAACCGAAGCGTGGGTTCTCATGCGCTTAACTCAGTCTGTGGAAAAAAAAAGAGCTGACTTTCGCCTTCGTGCTCGTCCAGCGTGATAGACCAACTGTATGCACTCAGTGGTCTGCAATACACGATTGTGCTACTATACGACACTTTGAATTGATAATCGCTTAATTTCGACACTTGTTTACTTCGTTGAAAATTTCGTTCATTTTGGAGCACGTAAACACATTTTTTTTTTTCTCCAAACGGATATGAATAGCTTTGAAACAGAAAAGGTGATTGACGGTATTTTTGTTTCTCCCAGTCGTAGTTTTCTGTGTACAGAAAGCAAGAGATCGATTTCGAGTTTTTTTCGTACAACCTTTTTGAAATCGAATTTGAAATTCAGTTTTCATGTAAGCTTCATAGCAACAGACTCACTTTATCGTTTATTTTATCAATTTACTTGATATTTCCAATACAAAATTACGATAAAATTACTGAAACATACACTAAATTGTTTTAAAAAAATGCTTGAATAGGATACGATAGTATCACAATGTTCAAAAAAGTGTAATCACCTTAATAAACAGTAGTATCAAAAGGAAAAAAGGATGTAGCCCTGTGTTCACGTGGACAACGTGAGGCCTCACAAATAAAATTATTCCATTTTTTCACAAGTCACCGTCCAATATCGAAGTCAATAAATATGCCATTACTAACGAAGATTTCATAAAAATGTCAAAAGCGAAAAAGCTTTTAATCATAGAAATATTTTAAAACAAACGAAAGCACTCGACAACATCTGAGTGCATCCCACAGTTAACTGTACCACCACTCACTTAACTGTCGAATTGGGGGAAAAAAAAATCGTAAAAAATCACCGCATGCCCAGCGACGTGTATAACGAATCTTATGGGAAAAATTAACGAAACATCGTGCGCGGAAAAGGATCAAAAGAAAATACAAGTGCGTGGGTAGAATATACAAAAAAGAGCAGAAAAAAAGCAGTTGGAGCGAGAGCTACAGCGAATGGTGGCTTGCCATGTACAATGGGCTAATCTGATGTTATTTGTTCCCCACGCCTGATGCGTATACACGTACTGTCTAACAACCGAGCTCCCACTGCACATTCTTTTTGTCAGAATATCCTAGTTGTCTCGTGTTTACGTATATGTATATATACATGGGCACTTGCCTCTCAGCCGCAAAGTTAGCTCGTACCTCCACCTGCTCTCACCTGTGTTATCTATATGTGTACATAAAAACGTGACCTCTTTCTCTTTCCCTCTCGAAGGAGCAGCGCGACGCACTTCCGTGCGCCTCTAATGCCCTATGAATTGAATTACCGGTTTACCCTCCGTCCTCATTTTTTTTTTTTTTTTTTTTTTCCACGTGCACGCATGTGTGGTGCGCATTTTTTAGGGCTCACCCCGAGCAGCGCTAATTGAGACGAGCGCGTGTTTATGCAGCCAAGGGAGAAGGCGAGGGCATGGGAAAGACGAGAAGACGTACCGTCACGGCGCGCTGCTCCCACTTCCGCTCTCCTGTGAACGGCTGACGCTGCGTTGCGTATATATACTTTAATACCCCAAGACACCGGCAACAGCCGCTCCGCGTCCTCGCTCGCTCCTTCTACCACCGTGCGCGTACTTATACGAATTTTCACTGGATCCATAAGCTTTTGTCCAACCAACGAGTGCCTATTATACACTACCCAATTTGTGAACTAACGATACTGAAAACATTGCAAACTTTGTCCTCTTTGGGGTGTGACAGATTTTTTATTTCGCGATATCATAATGTGCTCTCGTCGGGGGGTTCATCATTGTTGGAGTGGATTGCACGAGCAATTCATATTCGCTTCGGGTGGGGTTCCGGGATATTTATTTTCGCTCGGTTGCGCATTGATTTTGCGAAATGAAATTTTCAGCAAACAAATTTATCGAGCTTTACCGGAGTTAATGCGCACATCCCGGAGTCATAAAATATACCTACCCAGTTTAGCTTTCGCCGTTTGGTTTATCATTGCATCGAGTGTTTTTCCTCCCTCTCCCCAGCGGGTAAAATGGATACTGAATGGGAATGAAATTTTTAAACCAGATTTGCATCGCGATACGTACAGTTTCTTTTTGGAATATCACAAAAAATCGCAAATGTTTTTATGACTGGAGAGAAAGAGCAAAACATTACGGCAAAATTGCATTTTCGCTCGTCAATTTTCGCGTTTCAAAGCGATTTGTATAAACCAATATACTTATACATCGTGTATATATCTTTACACACCTATATATATATACGCTATTGTACTACGTTCATGCTCTACTCTATAAGCCGATATCCAACGCAGCGGATATCTCAAAGGCAAATAATATCAGGACAAATACGTCGCATTGGAACCCGTCACGTTTCTCGCGCTGATTTTACGTTGAATCTTAAATTCTTCTTCACCCCCACGAACTTGAATCATTGCCTTGGTACTGGATCTGAACTTGGTACTCGTGAAAAAAGTTAACTCTCGTATTTACAAGTTATTCAAAACTAGTATAAAATACGCGAAGATTACGATTACTCATCTCAATTATGGTTTTCAAACTGTACTGTTCATGCACCATGAGTACAATTGTAAATTATGTTTGAATGTTGAAAATCTTTTGAAATGAGCACACTAGAGCTACTAAAACTAAATGTTCAATTAATAAACAGATTTCAAGATTTGCACCATAAAAAGTAACCTATACTGATTTCAAGTACTTGAACCTATACAGTACTGTACTTTCGAGCTTTGTATCAAAAAATTAGCGCGAGCCACTTCTTAATGTACCTAATGATGCGTAAGATTGCTCGAAAAAATGGGGGATAATTTAAGACTTTATCCACATCTCGTATGCATAAGGCGTGTTTGTCTTTTACGAGAGAGATGAAGCACAGTCCCACCTAAATCCTTGGGATTCAAATTTTCCAATAGTTTGGCGTCGATGCATCTGGCATCCGATGCCGCAAGATATACACAAGTACCTATCGAAGTCGAGCCCAAGTTTACTGCGAGCTCAGTTTGCTCTGTCGTTGCTGGAGTATCTACTCCTAAATTTCGTTAACACGTAATCGTCTATGTATACGTCGCTCATGGGTACAATATCTCATTCAAATCAGTGAAAAATACCGCCAAGCCAAATTAGTCGAGTACAGAATACGAAATTTTTTTTCCACCCCGTGTCGCGTCGAAGCCAATGTCTAAGTGACCCAGCAAGTACATAATATTTATGTAAAAACATGCAAAAGTAAGACAATCAACCGATTGTTTTCGTTCGCTAAGATTTCCGAGCTGTTGGTCCCAAAAAAATTTGTCTTAAATATCTCTTAATATTCGCGGAACCAAAAGAGATGAATAATAATTGTTAAGAAAATACTGCTGTATGGTAGCTCTATTCCTTCTAGTCTACAGTACTTAGATGAAAAGAGGATTTGAATGGGCTTTCTCAACTGGTGTCGTATTATTACTTGCCTGCCGAAGCATACTTATTGCTCGTGTGTTTGATGTTGCGAGTCCTTTTCACTCCCTCCCTTTCTCTGATTCGAGGGTAAAAGCCATCTACGCGCACCTCTTCTCTGGCTTGTAGAAATGTGTACCCCAGATATTCGAGAGAGCGCTAGTACTTTTGTTTCAAAGACAGTCACATTCGCTATGGGCCCTTTGTACTTACCCTGCAAACGTGCAGTAAGGGGAAAAACCAATTTGTATGAGTCTACTACAATAGCGTGTCTCAGGTTCGAGAGGTACCTCAACATATCACGATCTAAACTTCAGTCAACTTAAGGTGGCTCCAGTGGCCTCAATGTAAAAATTATAAATAACCCAACCGAGGTTAATAAAATTGAATAATATTCTTTGATTTCCCATCTTTCTATTCGTATAAAAAAAAAGTTAAGGTTGACGATGAAAATTGTAAGAAATCATGCTTACAAAATCGTAGTTTTAAGACGGGTTGGATAGGAAATGCAAGCTTACGTGATATACAACCTACTGCTGCACTTATATAAATAACCCGTAAGGTGTAAAAAATATACTATCTTGTATATATTATTACGCAGTTTTTGATGACATGAGAAAAGTGTCTTGTCATCGAACAAAATCTTTAAATAATCGGAGACTAAGTATACAGTTGCGAGTGCAAGTCAGCTCTCGGCTGTCTGCATTATGCAGAGTACACACATATATATAGGTATAACTACTCTTGAACTTAGGAGCGTACCGTAACAGTTCATCAATTAGGGCACCGTAAAACTTTTTTGTTTTTTTATATTTACTCACCAAAGTAACAGATAAAATGTAGAATATGGCTTACAACAGTCTCTACGATAATTTCATACCATATTTTAAAGAAAATAATGATTAATTTTTAGTATCCCCATTTTGATGCGGCACTAGGCGCTGGAGCCACCTTAAACAATTGGAACAGTACGTTGTACATACTCGGCTGTCTGTGGATTCCCTCGGTGCCTTGCACTGCATCTCGTGCGATGGGTGCAATAAAGAAAGTTCAGTGACAAACACGTTTAAGCATCAATAATTCCAGCACGTTGAGCACCCTGTTTCCCGATCCCATGTACAAACGATACACGGTTCAGCGTTACAAAGTGAAAATATTAATCCTCTCTTTGAAAGCTCGATCATAAACATCAGTGGCAACGGGAGGCAAATGAAAAGAGTAGGTATACAGCGACGATACTGGGGCGGAAGTTTGATTAAGCACGACTATTCGGCTTTCGCACGATAATAACGACAATCATGATAGTAATCATAGGGATTGGAGTCGGGGGATTGGTGGCGTGGTGCTCGGTTTTCCTTTTTCACGAGGGCCTTAATTTCCCAATTCCCGTTTTCGGGACGAAATGCGTATACGCATAGTGCTGGGAAAAAGCCAACTGTTCGCGTTACGAAATGAGTGCACGCAAGCTCGGCTCTCTCTCTCTCTCTTGACTGTCCTCGTTGTGGAAAATCGCGTTGTACTCATGATGCATTACACTCGCTCGTCTGTGGCTGCTTTTTATCAAAAAATGTATCGCAAACGTGCAACGGTAATCATTTTTAGATTCACGCGACAGGAGGCAAACGCCTATGGAGACACCCAAACGATGTCATTGTCAGATGCTGATTTTTCATAATGTTTAATGAAACAAGCACCAACTACACTTTATTTGCAGAATCTCACGTTGGTCGGAGTTTATTGGAAGTTTCGAGGTGTTTTTTTATGTGTTGTCAAATTCATATTCAAAATACTTAGTTTGAACTAAGTTATGATACATCTTCATTATCAAGACTCTGACTGAATAAACGAAATACTGGAAACGGTTTAAAAAATGTTTTCAGGATAACGGGAGTTCTATTGTCGAGACAGAGTTGGAAAATATTTTTAGGATGGAATTTAAAGAAATATAATATGTCCGAACAAAACGAGAGATCCCGGAAAAAATGTTACTCCGGACAAGCATACACCTACACGGGTACACCCAGCCACGAGAGATTAATCTGATTATTCCGCGCGAAGCGAAGAGAATCCAAGCGGAGAAGTTGGAGGAACCCAGTGGGTCGGCAAATAAACGTCTGCCGTGAATTTACTCGCGGCTGGCTATCTCTCTGCTCATTAGGGCGTAAATCAAAGTTGCATCGGTACGTTGCAACTGAAGGTGTTTGATTGGCGATAGGAGCCAGCAAACTGGTTAGCTGCTGCGCTAGCTTTCCCGGTGTTCTGCATATAGACTGATGTGTTTGCGCACGTTAAATGGTAGCCTCTACCACATAGACGCCCGTACACGAACGAACAGGGGGATTGAGTCAACATTTGTATTATTGAGAATCGGCTCGCCAATTTTGGCTTTGGGTGTATGTTATTTCATTTTTTATTTTTTTTTATTTATTTATTTTTTTTTATTTTGGTGTCAGTATAATATACCTACCATTGCGTACTTACGTACTGTGTTTTTAAATACTGTTTTTGAAAATCGAGATTAATTTATATGGACTGTATGAAATATCGTTTTTCGTCTGGATAATTCCGTAAGGTAGCACACGTGTTTCAAATGACCCAGAAAACTTTACCATACTCCGTTAAGGTATTTAAGATTTTTACTTCCCAAGTTGTGGTACAGTGACATTCAGATTAAACCTTAATATGAGCTCTGGTAGTGACAAAAATATTGATTAGGTCGAAATTTGTGGAAGATCTGAAACGGCTATTCGTGCACTGTATTATTTTTCATTATTTTTCCACTTTCAACAGAATTAATATTTTTTTTTACTACTGTAAGTGGAGTTCAAATTGAAACTAGTCCCGTTTCTACTACTTTAAGAACAAAAATTTTGCACTTTGTCCTTAGATGGGCTGTGTTTTAAAAGTATACATGCGATAATTTCGATAATGCGATTAATTTAGTAAAAAAAAAAAAAAAAAAAAAAAAAAAAAAAAAAAAAAACAATTTTGGGTTTTTTAAAAACAAAAAACATTTCGCGAGTAAGCTAGATTTTTCAGACCAAGCCAAAAAAGATAAATTCACACTTATACAGCATAAATAGAAGTGTTTTTTCTTAGTTTTCAGGATGATCATTGAGGATTTCTGAACGTTGTCAAGAACAGGTGAAATTAATATTTCGAGTTGCTCAAGTTAGTATTCTCCGTAAAGTCCAGTCCTTGATGAAGATATAGGGTAATAAAAACTTTGAGCAACAATAACTGTTTACAAGCAGGATCGAAACAACACGAGTGATTAATTATACTTCTAGTGGCAAGCAATATTATTAGGGCCACTTGCTAACGGCTCCCAAAGTTTTAATCCGACCGAATTTAATCTTTCAAAGTTAACGCTCCACCGACTAAGCCACGGGCTACCCTGGGTTGTGTGGCTGCGTATATGTATATTATTAGGTGAGGTGTACTCTCTCGGTAGAGCGTCAAGTAGATATATTCCCCAGGAGTAACTGAGGGTGGAGGTGTTGGGCCAATACAAATTATGACATGAAGCAAGTTTACCGAATCGCCACTTGAAATCAAGCCAACTATTCTGTATATAATACGTACGTCAGAGCCGCACCTGCAGCCTCTAGTGCACATTCCTTCTCTCTGACTCTGCTGTAGCTTTAAAGCCATGGCTATGCCTATAAGCGCATACACACATAAACCACACAGAAGAGATGGGGAAAGGGGTAAGTCACAAGTTTTACAGAGATAGAGAGAGAGAGAGGAACATCGGAACCATGCAAAAAACGGAGGCTGTATATATATATATTTCCCGCAAGTTATCTGTTGACGTCACTCTCTGCTTTTCTCCTGCCAATGGTCCCGCTGCTATTGTTTTTGCCGACCAAGTTGTACTTCGATTGCTCCAATTTTTTGGAAAGTACATAAAACGCAGCTAATATTAACTTTGGCAGGATTTAACAAAAACAAGAACAACAACGTCTTGTCGGAAAACGTTATGAGATCGAAAACTCGTGTACCTACTTCATTTTATATACATATATGTGTGTATGTCAATATAATCTGCATCATCATTAAATCTCAAGTTATCGGTTGTTGCTGGTTACACGACGAGCTCACAAATTAGGGCACAGAGGGTGGAAATGGGGTCGTCCCTCGTTCCGCGCATTAATAAGCTCGCCTCGTTTCCTACATTAGCGAAGTTCCTCAACGAAAACCGTAATTCACCGAAACTGCCTCTCTTTGACTCAATATTATCCTAACGCTCTTGCTCGGAAAGGCTGCACCGTACAGTTCTGAGAGATGCACCACGTCATTATACCAAACTACACACAATACAGTATTTGCGGAAGCAAATCGATTTTCGATCCCCGAATCCACGGAGGCTCTGTACAGACCAAGATTATTCCACTGTAGGGGACACGGTCCAGCTGTACATACACTCGTGCAGTTTCTGCCACTTTTACGAAAACAAGGATCAAAAAGTACAGAGACAAGATAGAGAAAGAGTGTCCCGGTTATTGATAGCGAAATAAAAGGATGTATAAAACTTATGCGAATACCACGGGCTCGCGGTATAATATGTATACACGTACAGGTGCACGTTTCGGATGCCTCCCCCGAGTGCGCTCGGATTCATCCGGCGCGATCGCGTACCCGAGGCACGAAGTCGATTTACCCCTGAACCTGTAGGTCCTCCTCTTCTTTTTTCTCCATAGCAAACTCGTATACTTAGTTACCTACGCCAGGCAAACGAAAACTCTTCCCACCCTCGCCCCGAAAACGTAAGCGCGCACACGTACACGGATTGCAGCTCAAACGCGTGTTTCCCCATCCCCTCCAAACTGTCTTTATCCAAGGGCACGTTGTACCTTTGGCTCCCGCACATAAATATATACGTCCGTCAGCCAAGTCAGTTCTGCAACGGTAGTTTGAATTAGACCTGTGTAGACAACTTGTTACGTCGTTAGGTAGTCCGTGGGATGACGATTATACGTGGAGAGAGGGTGGCCTGGTTCTAAAATCTCCACTGTCGTTGTACATAGGTATATTTTGGCCCGTGGTACCGACCGCGTGGGGATGATAGTACAGGGATAGGGGCTGAAACTCTGTATGCGACGAAGCGGAGTGCTTGAGGGCTCCGTGTTGACTTCATCCTACTTTGCTTAACGGGAAACAGCAATACAACCTACGGCCGTTGGTGTGCAGTTCTCTATCTCTCTCTCTCTCTCTCTCTCTCTGTGTGTGTGTGTGTGTCTAATGTACTGTGGAAATGTCGGATGAATTTTTCATACAAACATACGATCGTCGTGTTGAGGGTAAAAATATTAACTTGAACATCCATACCTTGGCAGTTACACGCTGATTACTTTAATACTTAAAATATAAATAAAACATGTGCCATAACCATTAGTTGACATAGTTTATCGTGTATGTTGAAAAAGTGCGAATTTTGGAAAAAAAATTTTTAATTTAATCAACATCCGCGGTCATAGTCGCAACTTAAAGTCAGAGAAAATTTTAGTGAGGGTATAGGACTATAGGAGGCACGAGTAATACGTACTTGATAAAAACGAATACGTAGTTACGTAAATTATGTACGTATCAGTATATCCATCGAAGAGGTAGTGTAATAAGAAAAGTTTTTCTAACTAAGGATGAGAAGACGTCTTATAATCTTTAACGGTACTTGCTTGAAAAACTTTTCAAACTATTTTGTGTTTATGCTTGGCTCGAGCTCTAACGATGAATCTTGGAGAAGCTTAACTTAACAATTTAATCACAGCAATAATGGGTGAACAATTTATTCGTGCAAATACATTACAATTCAGATTTTTAGGTGCAAAATGGTCAACTTACGGTATTTGTCGGTCGTCCATTCACTGCGGGTTTCAACCAAACGTCCTTGTTTTGACAAGTAGATGAACCTGTATAAGGAGGATTTTTTTTTTTTTTACAAAAATTTTGGTTTCATTGGCAACTTATCGACAATTTTGATTGCAACTGTGGATACAATAACAAAGGGAAAAAGCTGCACAGGCGAACGAGAATCTCCTACAGCCGCGACGTCACGACGTCAGAAACCGAAATAGTCAGCGAAAACTCGCTGGTATCTACTCCATTTTAATCGTCCATCTGGAATGGCAGTCTCCAGGTGTGTGACACGGAACGAAGCGAACAGTCGTCCACTCGTTACATGCCAGCGTCATCGTGTATAGTAAAGCCGCAAGAGAGAAGCTCTCACTTCCGCCGTACTATTCGCGACCGCCGCCCTGAGCCGTCGTCGCTCATTGAGACTGCCGCGTTCTCCTATCTCTTCACTCCGTACCTCCAGGTCCCTTTAGTTAATGTCCATTAGACGTAATTACCTAATGGATAATGGTCCATGGGTTGCCCGTTTCGCGTGCGAATACTTACGTGACAAAAGCTTCGAAGTTGCCGATTTTCTATACTGTACGATCGTTCCCTCGATTACAATGTTTAAATCTAATTACTCTATGGGCTTTCGATTGCATTTGATTGGTTATGCAAAACGGCTGTGCTTTATCAAAGTCTTGTATCGGTAATAAATAATAGTGTTGGACGGTGCCGTAGCGTAACACTGAAATTTTCATAATTTCGAGTCAAAGTGCGCATTTTTTTAGGGTTTTCAAATAATCAATATATGTATGCCAATACCGTTCATTGGTTGTTAAATGTTTATCACATGTAATAAACGGTAACATGATAAACTATAATCGGTGCATAAAATTTGTATACTTTTACATTCAATTTCCAGGTTTTAAAACTCATTAACAAGTGTATGACCAATCAGTAGATTCATTCTTTGATATCCGGACTAAATCGGTATTCCAGGTTTTCGTATTTCATGATTACCAATAACTTTTTAATCTATTTTCCGTTTGAGACTTGGTCAAAGTTTGCATGGAGTGCGATTTCAATCTCATTAAAACTTATTATTCCATTCTCGATACTCCGATGAGCCGTCTATGTCTGTCAAGATGATTAAAAAGTTTATGGGATTTTAGAATGTCATTTCCAAAGTTCAATGATTCGTCGTCATGTACATACACACGTAAAAAGCGCGTACATTTATCGGTATGCAGTTTTTTAAATCACGTTATTTCCATCCACTTGGTGACGTTTTAAATTAGTCAACTTAAGATCCTTTGGTATGGCCAGCTTAACTTGAAAAGAAGAAAAAGCACCTTTGAGGGGCGCTGAAAAAACTAGGAAAATCTTTGATCTCCTTCAGAAGGAAAAAATTGGATCACCTCAACCATCTTGTGGCCTATAGTCTTTGAAGTAACTTAAATTCATTTTTGTTCACTCGCCTTCTTACACATGCAAGTATTATCTAAAAAGGATTTGTTTTCTATTGTTAGATAGTAAGGACTTTTGGTACTAAAACAATATCTTTAACTATAGCATATAAGTGTAGAGCATGCGTATTCAAAGACACATCTTTGCGCAAATCGTGTCACCTCAGTACTAAATTATATGTCACAGCAGGATAGTTGCAATGCTAGTGTTTGCTTTCTTGTTCATAGCGAACGTATCAGAATTATTAATGAATAAAAAAAGGAAGGGACATGTTCTATAAATTCTCCAAGTTTTGGAATTATTCATAAAGTGATGCAAACTATCTAAATTTTCGTCGCGATATTGAAGAAACGTTCGTGAGAAAAAAATCAAGATTTTAAGCAACACTGAAATTTTTCCCATTTAAGTGAAGAGTTATTTTTTAGAGTTTTATGCTTGACCCACAAGGAATTTTTTCTTATAAAATACTTTTATTATTTTTATTTATATCTGTTAAGTAACTTCCACCTTAAGGCCATTACGCTATGACGATTGCATTGTTTTCAAATCATATCACATTTACTGTGGCACCTCTGCTTTGTTGTGAGTAACTCTGTATGCAGAACAGAAAGAGGAGAGATTATGAGGAGAAACGATGAGTAAAATTTAAGCTTCTCAAATTATATAGGTCAAGCTGTTCACCGAAGCATAAATACGTCTTTTTTGCAACACATAAAATGCTACTACCATTGCCACTCTGTAATGGACCAGCATTTTTGTAAAGTGCATTTGAACTTGGGAAAAAAATATAAGTTTTGCAGTTTGCAAATTATGATTGAAGGTGTAAATTATATCAAGATATTTCACTTTAACTGACAAGGTCAATTCACGGATAATTATCTCTGATAATATAAACTAAGAGTAAGTAGCTCACTCAACTGAGTGGAAAAAAATTAATCTAAGAGAAATATCATGAAAGATGTTATGCATTTTTTAAAATCTACTCATCCATTGTTTTTGAAATTAACGTTGCATGGAGTGTATTGATTTCAATCCAGTTAGAAAAATCTTTAAAAGATGGATATGTTGAACAACTGCTCAAAAATTACTCTGTTCCGTGGATCCATCAAATATCTCTTGATTAATGTATCCCGTGAAACCTGTTAGGCTGACGAATATTGGTCTGTTCTTGTAGTTTAATAATCAAGTTCCAATCAATAATGTAATAAGCTACGAAGCTTACCGTGTATTATACACAAGTCGATCACTTTGATGTGCTTTTGTTTCATAAACATAAGCATAACTGGCTTTTTGGTAACGACAAATATTTATTATTATTGTAGTATAATGTAAACTAACGTTATTGAAAGTATTGCTTAACAATAATCGACAAACTGTTTGATTAGTTCGAATTTCAATTAAGCTAAGCTTATTACAGTTAGTTTTATTCATAATCAAGTAGTTACTCAACAAACCATGCATAAATTATACATGTATGCACGGAGCAATGCATCTGTGATGTACGATAAGCGTCTGTGTATGTGTGTTTACTAGAAAAGAGATTTTATCATACGTCATGTACAATGAGCATCACAGTTATTATTATTATTATTATTATTATTATTACTATTAATTTTTTCAAAGACAAAATTTGAACTCTGCAAATTTTAACGTCTTTGAAATCGCATATGAAAAAAAAACGAATGAGAAAAATATCGTGGACAATGGAAGACCGGTTTGCTAAAAGAGGCAACTCCCTGCAGCAGTTACACCAACACTAGCCGTATAGGAGCAGCTGCATCGACGGTAATCGCGGAGCAAATTGATCTCACGGGATCCTGCACCGTTCACTGAATCCGTTTGTCTTTTGACGACAAATTAAGAGAGTACGAAAGTTCTGACGCTACTGTTGAATGAAAAACAATAGCTCAACTATATGGGGGGAAAAAGTGTTCTGTGGACGACGAGGAAACAAAAAGTGATCACGATGACGTAGGGTAAGGGCATTTATTTTTGCAGACTAGCTTTTCATTGCGGACCCTCTGTCCTCCACATTGAACTTTTTTGAACCTGTGTGCGGTTGCCATGATCATTTCTCCTCAGGATTGGCAAGATGGTTTGTCAATTGTAGTTTCATAAATGTTGAAAAGTTTTTTCGAGTCATCGATAAGTCATGACTTTGCCGTGTATATTTAATGTGTGTATAAAAAAAAAAAAATTAGTTGATTGGTTACAGTTGTGAATAACGTGGCTTTCATGTGCATAACATTAGTGAAGATTAAAATAAGAAATCTTTTTAGTTTTTGGTGAAGATATTGTGTCTCATGTTTAATTTGTAATTAAGTAATTTTCTTGTATAAAGTGTGATCCACAGGAAAGTAACTTTGTAGTCTGGTATATGAATAATTCAACTTGAATGTTCTCTAATATTATTGTAACTAAAGTCTAAATAATAATAAAAAAAAAAAATAATAATAATAATAATAATAATGATGATACTCGTAATAATAAACAAAAGCGTACATAGTAATGCGTGAAAGATTTGTGTTGGATAGTTCAGAGTTGGAAATTATTTCCGAGAAATGTCTGGAGTAAGCAGAGAGCGCATATATATACATAAACAAGTGGCACTGCAACAACAGCTCCTCAAGATGCTATTATGATAATTCCTACGCGCGCGAAAACTGTATAGCTTAATGGTAGGAAACGATTCGACCAGTTGAAATATTTCACGACACTATACTGCTATACAGTTGCAGCAAAGTGCGAGTTTTGCTTCTCGGATAAGTTTAATTGATTCAGCGATGGCCCAGCTAAGTTGCGCGATGGCAGAAACTTTTGCTATTTACCTGGCAGACACGTTTAATTTTCGCGGAGCATCGTTGCAACTGTTATCACAACACGTGTTCGATGTAACCAAATGATCGTACGAAAACTGGGATTTGAAAATATACATATTGAAGCCCGCGAACCAAAAAAGGGTTGTTGATATTCTTCACTATCAACGGCAGCATTGCAAAATCGATTAACGAAGCTATACTTACCAACACACCCGTGGTTATTATTAAGAGATCTGACCGGGGAGGCAAATCTACAGAGTAAATATCAATCCATCGGTCGCCAAACGAACCCAATAATCCATACAGTGTTGGTCCAAAACGAAAACGTACTCTCGTAATTGGTGTGTTCTCGTTCACCCCCTACATGGTACGAGTCATGAATTGTACAAGCGTACACTTGTGTATACCTTGCATTACTCGTTCGATTGGGTCACTCGGCTCTACTTCACCTCTAATGTCTGGTTCTGACGCTTGTAACGTCCAATTCAGCTATAGATAGGTACTCCGGAAAATTCCAAAAGCGAACAAACGCAAGCAAACTCCCAATACTCCGCACTCGCAGATCAGCGACGCATACGAGTGACACGAGTATAATTATACGGATTTCAGAGCTAATTATTTATAGGTCAGGTGTACACAAAGCCCCGTTCTACCCTCCCTTCTATAGTTACCTTGTGTGTTAAACAAGACCAAAACTCAGCAGCATCATCCACGCTTTATCGCACATACGTGGTACACACATCAGATACACATACATAGATTCCCCATACGCTTGGACACGTAGAGAGTAAATATAGTAACTATATACAGATTTAGTACACAGTTGTGGAGAAATTCACCCGACGTCGACAATGTAGATGGAAACAGCGGTCGCAGCGTTTCCCGTCTCTCTCTCATTTTCGTGTGATAAAACATACACACACATAGGTGTACATAACGTGCAAACAACAATATCTCAGGTGTGCGTTCGTTGGACGTGTGGTGGTTCTCGATTATACAGATATCGAGCTCGAATTACCCCTCGCGCTTTCGCGCTCCACAATCAACGTTTCGCTTGACAATTGGGCTCACGTGTCTGCGTCTGTGTATTTTAGTACACATTGTACAAGTTGGCCGCGGTCTCGCGATCGTTTTGCGCAAACTATGCTGCGTTGAGCTCTCGCGAACAGCTCATCGGGAATACATCGCATTGCGTATTATTGGCTCGAAAAATTACCTGCCTATGATTTCCCTCCCTCCCCCCTCTGCCCATATCGAAAATGTCGATGGTAATTTTCCGGTAGCGTTGTGCAAATATGGGTCATTTGCAACTTTCTGTTTAATCTTCTCGATCGATGAAAATCATCCCTTTTTTGCCACAACCACCCCATGTGCATACGTGTGCTACTATCATATCGGCTCACTTGCATGGCTTCATCGAAATCACAGAGGATACATTGCAATCGAGGACCAGTTGGTTCTCTTTTCTAATACTGATTGGCCGTTGTAAAATGAGTCACGGTAGTGCAACTACTTGGGTTTTTCCATCGTTTCAATGAAAAATCATCATTTTTTTTTTTCTAAAACGAATTCGATGTATATATAAAAAAAAGAAAAGAAAAAGTGTGACTTTAACAATGCAAACGACGAAGGCATTTGGTAGGCCTTTCTATCAAGGTTTGTACAATATGTAGGTATTTGCTTAAATTTTCCAATACATACAGCTTAAACGTTGATTCTTAAACATCGACCCTCTAAAAGTGAACTAAAAAAAAAAGATTAAAAGAAAAAAAACGAACAAAATTTCAGCTTCGTATTCGTGTGTATAGCTCATGGGCGCCGTACAGGCATGCCCTTCCTTTATCGCACAAGTGCACGACATTGCAAAAACGGAGCGCCCGGCCTCGCGGAAAAATTAGCCGACTGTGCTCCGTCGGCTGACTGGCTCGTGAGTTCCTTTTCTTTTTTTTTCTTTTTTTTTGGATTATTTCCGCTCGTTTATCCTTCTTTCTTTTCTTCGCTGTTCGCTTCGACTGCGGCTGCAGCTGGCGAGAAACGCCCCTATCGACGCGCCCGAACAAAAGGCGCCTTCGGATTTGAGAGTCATCGTTTTGCCGGTGGGTTAAAAGGGCTAGACCCTCGAGTCGAGCGCCGCCGCCGAGCTTTTTACATCTACATACAGAAATAGCCATTCATGCAAAGAAAAAGAGAGAACTGGAATTACCGCTGGAATAACGGAGCTCGTCTAGGTACACCAAACTTGCTATACCATGAATTCAGAGGGAGTAGTATACCCATTATAGGTGTCGTATGTTTTTGCTAGTTATTTGAGAATTTTTTTTTTCTAAAATGAACTCACACGTTGATGCAGTTGTGTTAAAAGGCTACCAATTATTTTGATACATCCATGGTAACATGCATTCAAACACACACTCGCAACTGTATGAGAGTACATCTGATGTGTACAAGTACAATTTGGACTCGCTTTCGTGAATATTAACGACAGTAGAAAAAAAATCATCTCATCCTCTTTGTCGATTGGATAAAAGTTTTATTCACGCTTTAGGTGAGGATCGAGGTGAGAAGTAGTCATTTTAATACACATTAGAAACAACGAATCTATTTTGGAAGCCAATCCGGGCGTACATTATACGAATGGCTCGAATATGCTGTTCCCGCGAAATATTCCAAACGCGTGGTAATATAATTCGCTCGCGTGGCATTAGCGGTTCGCTTTGTACGCAATATTATCATCATCATCGGCGTACGGTTAAGCTGCCTACATATACCACTCTGGTACTTGACACTAAAAATTTTCGTGGATCATAACGTGTATATATACATCATGCGTGAATACTCGCGCAACATTTTCGAGTCTCATACGCTGAAAAAAGCGTCAAAGCATTTCTTTGTCGTAATTTTATTTGTTCGACAAACTAAAAATTACCAGCTCTTTTCAATCAGACGGCTAAGAGGACATAATACTCGCTAGCATCACCGAGCCGAGGAAAAGGAGGTAAATAGCGTGGTATTACTTTTGAGGAGACGGTAATCGCCAATTGAAAACTTGCTTCCCCGTGGGACAACGTAATAGAGCACGGGCAAGGGTTACAGAGCCAACCACTCGAGCAACCCCTTGGCAGTCCAACAATTAGTCAACCAAGTGTGGCTTAGGTATGGGCGTACATATCAATCGATGGTACCCGCGAGGGAGCAAGGCGAACAAAAAAATTAATCCACGTGGGGTGGTGGCTCCGGTGATCGACCGCATGTTCAGGTACGTGTACACACAGGCTCATGGATATCCTTGGTAGGACGCGAGACATACTGTGGGCTTGGGTGTCTACATATACACATACATAATATACTTTTCTGCCGGCTGGATGCAGCCGTGGTATCAAAGTGGGGGGTACTGTGTATGACATTTGATTTAAACTGCAATACAGCTGGCCAATCCGCGTTTTTTTTTTTTTTTTTTTTTCTTGTTGTCTGTCCCTATTTTTTTGCACCCATGTCGATGTGCACTGCGCCACAAACGGGTATACAACGCATTTTATACGATATACAGTCGCCAGCTACGAGAAAAAAAAACCTGATTTATTTATACATTTGGTTTGTTGTATATATCTATACTGTACCTATATGTGTGGAGAGACTTACAACCAAGGGGTTGAAATGTCCACGTGTATAATTATTACGAACAGCTTTGTCGGTTGTACGAGTTTTTTTTACGTGCGTCACTCTGAATGTTTTATACATTTTTTTTTTTTTTTTTTTTTTTCTTCATCTTTTCCACCCCTCATTGAAATCTAATTATAATAGGTACACTACATAAATACTCTGGTCTTCCGTTCCCTTTTACGTTGACACGTATTGGCACTCTCTGATCTATCAGGCCAACAACTAGGAAAGTAATCCATCCGTCACCCCAGTACATCTGCTTAGGTATATTACGACCAAAGCAAATGATTCCTTCGAGGCAAAGGCACGCACGCACACGCACGTACATCGTCCCGATTGCTCGATAAAATCCGCCAAAATTGCCATACTCGAGATACAAAGGGCTTAATTGTACTTTTGTCGATGCAAAGTCATACGTACAGTACGGCCTTTTCATCTAAACTCTTTTGCCAACCAATCTCATCTCACCCCGTACGCGTACGTAAGGTATATAACAGCGATGATTATTGTTACCCAGCGTCATGGATAAGATCCTCACCCCACTTTACCCCTTAGATTCAATTTGCGTCCGAAAGTAGATTAGCTTGGTAATTGATTTAAAAGACCTCCGAAGGGGGAAACGGCCGATCGTTGGCCCAGATATTATAAGCAAGCGTGCAGTCGTAGAGTTTGCGTATCGTGTATGCTCATGTACGTGTTACATCCGCGGCCGCGTGCACCCGCGTACATGAATGTACTACACGGCACGTGTATATGTATACGTGTACACTGTGTACGTATATGGAGCATCGGGGAACCGGAGAGGCGGTGCACGCGATGTAAATATACGCGTTTCAATCCCGAGGCACGCTTTTCATTTAAAAGTTTCCACGGAACGACCACCCGACGGCGTTGGAAAGAGTATGTGTATGTATATGTACGTGGGACTGGCGAGTAAATTACCTGTATATATGCTGTATACCTCATCAACACGTGTATACATGTACGGTAAAAGCGTGTGTGTACCAGCTGCAGCAATTAATGCCAGTAGGAGCGTGCAACGATAGCGGCCCATGGCACCCCTGTACATATAGGGTACAGGTATACATGGTGTGGCCCCGTGTTCGTATCGATCGGGGAAAAAGCGAAGCGCGTGGCTGCTGAGAACTTTGTATCGGGGCACTCCGTAACAATCGGTTTGTTTCGTTGAACGGGACAGTGGGTGGGGGATGGGGGTGAAAGAGCGGAGGTTCATCGGGTCGCGGGGGAGGATGAATTGCCGAAACTCGTGGCCTCTCGATCCTGGCCTTACACTGTACAAGCAACAACAAAAACACCGGTATCGGCTAGAGGCTAGAGGAAGGGAGTCCGGGCACCTGTACGGCTGTGCATTGTGCCGGTTCGGTACCTTATTCCCCGTATACTTGTGAATCGGAATCGAAATTTCGGGCACACGCGCGAAATAAAGAAGCCACGGGAGCGCCTGTTGTGCACGTATATACCACAGGTAGAAAATAATGAGGCAGGAGAAAATTTACTACGCGCGCGTGCGCTTGTGCATGTGTTTGTAAATGTATCGGAGGGAGTCGATGGAAAGTAACCAACGTGTTTCTTGTTTTCGAGTACTCGTTCCTTGATTTTTTTTTCTTTTTTTTTTACATTCAGCCCGACCTCCCTTCTCTATCTTCCTTTCCCTCTTTTCCTTTTTCAAGTTTGTTTTCAGCCGCTCTGATGGCCCGTACAGCTGCCAATTTTTTCGGACGTCGAATTCACGCACGAAAATTTCGTTTCGACAGATTTTGAGGGCACGTTGTAGCTGTTCCTCCGTCTGTACAGCCGGCACGAAAATGAAAAATATTTCGTTCATTCGAACATTTCAAGTTGACCAATCGCACAAACATTAATATAATATATAGAGATTGTGCATCTCCCCCGTCGATTTTTCCCCCTTATCTGGATCCCTTCACTTGGACAGCCATCGGTCGGAATTTCGCATCCTCATCTTTATCATAACGATCGAGGCTTTCCTCTACCCTCTTGGGTTTCGCGGTGCGTCTCGAGAAGCACTTGAGGAGTTGCGTTCTCACGTGCAGATTGTAGGTTTCACGCGGCAATCCTCGTAGTAGTGAGAACATTACAAGTACACACACCCATACCTATACAATATATATACACATACCTGTGTACACGCTCCAGAGTAAGATGCATGTATACTTATACGATGCAGAAGTGAGGATCGAGGCGGTGTACAGTCAACGACACGTCGAGTTGTCTCGGAGTATAGGTATACATATATATATACATACCTCCGTGGTCGTCGGCGGCGCGCTCCCTCATGCGTGATTCCGCGTCTCCTTTCGTTCCCATGCACCCGTGCAGGCGCGAAGGGCCGCCAGAGAGAGAGAGAGAGAGAAAAGAAGAGAATCTGGCTATACACCGTAAACGCACGTAACGCTTGTGTGTACATCATATATCTATAAAGGCGGGGCAACCGCGACCTTGCTGCCTACGCAAGTTTTATTTCTTGCCGACGTTACCTTCCCCCCCGACCCCATCACCCCACAAAGAATATACATATACATACACACGAGATACCTAACCGCTGTATATATGAATATGTACGTGCATCGGTGTTTGCGGTCTGGTCCGTCGAGACTTTACGTGGAACGCGGCAGATCCGCGGTGGATCGTCGTTTTTATAAGGTTTCTCCAGCCCGTCTTGCTCTGTTTTATTTAATTTTGCGTTCTTTCTTTTTTTTTTACCTCGCACCGCTCGGCCATATCCAAAGGAGAGTGTTGTTTATGTATAGGTACACTGTGACCCAACTTATGGGGTGTACGTAATAATAGTACATACTTAAGAATTGCATGTTTACGACGATTGTCGAACGCGATCGGGCCTAAGGAAGTTATACTATTGGGTGTGATTTTTCTCTCTTTTTTTTTTTTTTTTTTTATTTTATTTTATTTGATTTTTTTAAATTTTCTTTCCACGTATCAGAAGACGGTTTCGTGATCTTCGGTCTGCCAATTGTGCTTTAACTTTGTACAAAATTCACGTTGTACAAACATACCTATAAATGATTCCGTTTTGGTGTGTCATCAGTCCCACTTGAAGCTGAAATGTAATTCATTTATTCGTTTATTTTAATTTTATCTCAAAGCCCTACAGGGGGACAAACTCCCTCGAATAAGCACAATTTCATTGAGTATAACGTTTGGCAATCCCTGCGACTTTTCACCCTCTCTTTTTTGTAACATACAATGAGCTTTTCTACTTTTAACTGCTTGTTGGAAAAAATCGCCCCACATTATTCGTACTACTCACACCAAATAGTATCTTTTGAAAAGTCGTGGCAAAAAAAAAAAAAAAAAAAATTCCATCGACACGACGATCGACTGAGCGATAAAATAGTATAAGTACGAAAATCTCAGAAATTCGCAGACAAGCACGCCAACATAAGAGAGAACGTGTGGGGCTCGTGTACTCCGGAAGTGCCAACTCTCTATCGTACCAGTATATACTGCGCGTCTCGCGCGAGTATCGTATTTCGTGTGCTTCATCTTTTTTCTTTTGCATGTACCTACACGTACATACGTGGTATATGGCACATCTCTCACTCGCGCGTATGCTTGGAGCTTCGTTTATCATACGCTCTGGATTTTCTTGGGATTCGGATACGCTGAGTCGGGGTTTTCTTCTCTGCGAAGGGGTGAAGAGAACGAAATCACCGTCTGCAACAAGAAGTGAGAATTTGCGCTCTCGCGAGCTCGCAGGTGGCTCAAATTAAATTCAGACGCGTATATACACTGCATGATCCTCGCTACCTTTCCCTCTCTCTCTCTCTTTCTCTCTAACCGTGTTATCTCGAAAATATAAATTTTATCATAAAATAACTCAATGATATATGTTTACTATGCAGGACCTACGTATCTTCGTAAAAGAGCTGCAACCCCTTTGCCTCACACAACTACTCTACTATACTTTTATTTCTTGGCTATGACCGGCCTCTGGCATGTACTTTCGAAAAACACATAATGTTGTTGAGCTCGAAAATTTTAAATGCATATATTATGCTTTTTACTAAGATCGCTTTTATCGCTTTCTTTATTCTACCTCGAATCAGATTTTTTTACAAACTTTTCTATTTATAAACAAGTACTTGCGATTCTTCATTAAAATGTTTTAAGTTCCGTGTTCTTTTGACACAAACACTTCATTGATATAAGTGTACAATGCATCATTATTGGATACACCTTTAATTAATGTCAACATTGGGAATCGGTTAAAAATGAACTCACGACAATGACATACAATTTCGTTGTTATTACTGTATTTTTTTTTTATTTTTTTTTTTTGTCATAGCACAAATTTATAGCAGCTCAACTCAATTTTTTGCNAGCAGAAAAATGCATTGGTGAAATACATTGTCGGGATATTTCCGTATCAGTCGTCAACATTTTCACTCTTCGTTCATCTCAGTGTAAAATCGTACCCCCCCCGCCCAACCGAATTCCACCAAGTAAAGCCCCTTAATGAATTTGATTCCCAACGTCAAAGGTGGAAGGGATCCTTTGATCTGTTTCCAAGAATGACATGGACGGGAGGTAGAAAAATACAGACATATTACGGTGAATTGAAAAGGAAAAAAAAGAAGGAGGGTTTTTAATACTTACCTTAAGGATGAAAATTAACGTTGTGAAAGAAGGTGCATCAACGAAAAAGCCAACAAACTTTCGCGTGTAATGTAGCGCACAACATGATCAACAGAGCCCTGTATACCGTTATGTACGTATATATTTATGTCTCTCGCCTATTCGTGGAAGAATTGAGCACTTTTTTTCCGGCAGCATAGCTAGAGCAGCTCGCAACCTCATTATACTCTGGGACTTTCGAACAAAGGGGTCCCTCGCAACTCTCGTTTCCGCGTCAAGATCCTCGTGCAGTTATATATATATACACACACTTATGTATGAGCTATACCTCTGTCTCGAGTTTCCCACGGGGTCGAGCGCGCCCCACGCAAGTACACAACATAATGCCTCGTTATTCCTTGGCTGCCTTTTTCTTAATTCGCTTCCCATGCGTACACGACGCCGGCGACGCAATCGCTCTTTGCACCACGTGTGCGTACGTGTATATATATATATATATATATATATGTGTGTGTGTGTGCGTGTTATAGCAGCGCTCGTTTCCCTGACGCCAGATTTCTGCTCGATTATGGCTGGGAGCCAATGTTTCCACGGTGAAAATAGATCGCGTCTTCGAGCCATGCGAATTCGAGCTTTTGTAACTTTGCTCGAGCTGCTGCTCGAGATCAGGCGCTGTGTATATTCATTATAGATGCGGCCCTGGGTCCGTGTCATATAACATGCATACGATGCGCAAAGTTGTGATTGAACGGGGAGCTTTTTTTGACCGCTGGATCGAAATTTATTAATCAATTCGGTGAATGAACGCGGATAATCGCACACGTATCGCACACGACGTATACAGTTTCCTGCAATCATACGAACGACGACATGGCTGTCATTTCTCATTTGGTTGTAGGAGCATTTAATCAGAGCAGAAATTATCAATCCGTAGGTGTATTGACGCGCTATTTTCCAATTTGTTGAGAAGAAAAAGAAAAGTAAAAATAAATTTTAAAAAAACCCACCGCACTCGAATGAGTTTTCGCAAACGCAAGTATGTAATTCGCACACGTTTTACCCACTGAATGTAATATACCATTGCACACAAAGACACAAGATTCCCCGGGCTAAGTACTGTACCATATTACTTAGTGCATATATACCTATGGTTGCACTCAGAGAAGAGGAGAAGGATGCCACGAGCGCAAACAGTCACGTTCGATGAATGGAGCGAGGGGTGGGAAAAGTAGCTCCCACGGGTTGATTATGACACTATTGGTCACAGATGTATGAAAAATTCAGCCAGCGCGCCCAACCGTACTCACTTCACACTGGGTTACACGAGATGCGGAGGTACAACACGCAGAATCCGTCGGCTCGATTCGACCAAAGTATATCGTTTGCGTGAAGCTTTGGCACCTTTGTGTGATACACGAGTCATTTATGGGTGCAATGCATACTCGATTCGTAACTCCACGGGTGGATGGATTATTTAAGCATTTTCAAGTAACAATAAACGCAGACTCGCGGTTATCACACGGTGTGACTTCCATCGGGCGTGTTTATCCGTGCATAACACCTCTATGGAAACCCAATGTTGACGATGCGAGCGTTGGGTTCTTCGTTGACCCAATTACTACCCGGCGTGTGACCCAAAATTCATGCATTATTCGCGGAACAGAGTCCATTTGTGGAAAGTTGAAAAAGTTCTCGTTTTCAGGGTAATATTTCCGTCTCTCTCTCTCTCACTAATCGGTTTTCGACAGCTTCCAAACTATCGGCTCACGGTTAATCCTGATTATCTTGGCTCACGGGCGCTCCTTCTAGCCGTTTCCACGATATTCTTGTCCGATACAAGCCCAGGAAGGGCTTGCTACTGCTACTTTGCCAGCCGTGTATATGTACAAGTACCAGTCTAGGTATACAGTAGTAGTGGTAACCTGGTACACTAATACCAATTTTGCATATATGTGTTTATCTATCTACATGCAGTGGAATGGATGGGAGTATACGTAATCGGGGGTCCGTGCATTATTCGAGATTAGCGGCTAAGAGCCCGGGTACTTATGGCCTATATAGGTAGGTATTCGTGTGTCCGCCTTTGTGCAAAAATATATTGCTGAACGAGATCTCTTTTTTGTGTTTTTTTTTATTTGTTTGCTTGTGTGTGTCGGTTTTTTTTTTTTTTTTTTTTCATCAAAATTCCGTTTAAAGATACTGTGTGAAAAACGTATTTTGTTTATCATCTTTTTCACTAAACTGATCCATGTAAAAGTTAACGAAAAAAAAAAAAAAAAGAAAAAATTGTAAGTATGTATACATTGTCACTTCATCGTAAGGTATTTTTCCGTGTATTAGTGCACAGACATTGGCAAAAAAGCTTACGTAAGGTATATTACACAGGATTTGATCATTTTTGTTGGTTTTAATGCTGTCAAATTAACTTGATATCAAATTAAAAAATTTACAAGCTGTGGCTGATGGGCTTACGGTAACTTTTTCTATTTTTTTTTTTTTTTTTTTTTTTTGGTGAAATTTCTAGTTTGGTGGGATACTCGCACGACAGGTAGCTGGGAAAATGTATTATAGGTATAGAATATGGGGCTTCTGCAAGGCTAAAAAAATATCGATCTTGTCTTGTATTCAAAAGTTAGGGGGATACATCGAGATGATTGATTTACGTAAATTGCAGTAACGGATCACGAAACTCATGATGTAAAACAAACGAAGAAATTACCTTTTTTTTTATTAATTCTCAGTTGACATTATTATTGGAAAGAGTATACAGATCAATATCTTTTCCCGATACTTTTTTTTTATGCGTCTCCGCAATCCTAATTTAATCTTGAAAACGTTAGGACGTAAGGTAGTGCTCGGTTGAGCTCAACCAATTGTTGTACGAATACCATGATTTTTCATTTAACCTCATTATTACGTATCATATATGATACGGGAGACACCCAAGCCCATGTCCTCCGATAAGTAATCAAATGCGTGTGTCTTGGGCACATGTAGAGAAACGAAACTCGGCAATATGGTAACCAATGCCCCCAAGTGCGGTGACAAAAACCGATCAACTTATGGCTGAAAAAGAGCACGAGAGAGGCGATACGTGCAAGGATTTCAGAGGAAAGGAGGAATAGAAGGTCGATAAATGCCCCCCCCCCCCCACACGAGGCAAGGGTGAAATATTAATATTTGCGCCAAACGTGTGTACCCACACAAACGCGCTCTTTCTCTCACTCGGAGCCACAGGTATCTCACAGAGAAAGAGAGAGAGAAACGGAGCATAGGGGTGGCGCGGAAGAAGAGAGATTGCGGCTACGCGCTCTACCGTGCGAGTTTCAACCGTACGAGGAAGGATCCCCTGTAACCCGTGCCCACAATACGGCATTTGCAGGGTACGGGCGCGAGTATAAATAATTAATGGCAGCGGCCACCGGTGCTTCTATCCCTTTATCCGGGGCTTTCTTTTCCTCCGTCGCGGAGCCGCGCTCGCCGGGGTTATAAAAATCCCGTATAAAAGTGATGCACTGCCGGGGACCAATAAATTGTCTCGATTACCGCACCGCTTCCAAATGGCTTAATATCGCGGATGCGCGCGCGAACCTTTTTCCGGACGACTGAGATTTTCGGGTCAAGCTGCGCCGGGTACTGCGAGCCAGGCAGTTCACGGCACAACATTGGCTGTCCCATACAGAAAAGGGGGCTTTTACAGCGAGATAATGCCGATATCAAAAGCTGCCTGGCGCACTTGCTTGCCCCTTTTTCTTCCCCCTTTGGAATTTATATTCGTCGTACCGCGTCTCGACGCATTTTGTTTCAACAACTGCAGTATTCGTGGCGAGCTGTGCACTCGATGACCCGTTTGCTTGTTCACCCCCTTCCGTTTCTGCCTTTTTTTGTCCTTCCCTTCTGATTTTTCGGTTGGTGGCATCTGCCCCTTGAAAAATACCCACGATGCTCTTCGACGACCCGCTTCGAGGCAGTGCATTTGCGGGTATATTGACAATGCAATCGAGTGATAAACGACAATGTACTATTTTTTTTAGCACTGAGGTTCGTGAGGAAATGTACATTTCATTTTTTATTTTAAAGATAGGATTCTCACGTGACACCAAGGACCTTAAAAGAGGAATTTCAGGGTTTTCTTGCGAGAAACTACTTTGAGCTTTTAATTTCGCCACCCTCAGTGTTTGTAGGTGGAAAGTTTTAAAAGCTGCTCCGTGCATTCGATAACACTGTGGGAACTGTTAAAAAAAAAAAAATCCTCAGAAACATGTTTTCATCAAAAAGAGGCGAATATATTTTCTTATTTCAAAGTAAAACAGAGAACACAACATTTTTTAAACTTAAAAAAGATTAGAATCATGAAGTACCGTGAAATTAAAAAAATTTTATGTTCGTGAAGTCTCCCACATTTCTGGAGGATAAAAATCCTTGTCCCAAAGGTGTTTCCCGTTATAAAGAATTTCTCTCGCTCATCCGAGTCATTTTGCTCCCTCCGTCATTTTTTTCCAGTACGGTATCAGAGGGAGGAAGCACATGTGCGAACCAACGGCTATTACAGCTCTCACTTGTATGTGTGTGCATGTACGAGAAGAGATTGAACGCGGCAATTTGTCGATTCGTGACTGTGCACGAAAATAAAGGTCTTCGTCGTCATAGTAATTTGAGGAGAGGTGTTTTTAAAAGGCGCTGCCACTGCTGGAACGGTTTTATGAAAAAAAAAAAAAAAAAACTTGATTCCTTCTCTGCAGTCTTTCTTTACGTTTGGACGTAAAATAGCGCCATCCAAATGCTCTTAAGCTCTTGCGTTACGTTGTTATATTAGATTTATTACTTTCAGTTTTTTACTTTACACGTTCTCTGTAGCGTTTGGCTCTTACTCGCTTTTTCTCCAGTTTCGCCATTTATCGGTAAGACATGTTTGTCTGACCATACCAGGTATTACTCTACTGATTTCGCAATTCGTCCATTCCGCAGCTTTTACAATTCAAATAAAATTGGTAAATTCTACAGACCTCAATTGTAAAAGTTTACCAATCAATCGAATTTTTAAAATGTACAGATAACGGGATAAAAATACTAAATTCAATCACAAGTGATAACTGAATTTGACCCTTCGTACAAACTTATTTCTTGTGTAGTTACGGATCAGTTTGATTCAATTGACTCTACAAGTAAATTGATCGAATAACATGATTTTTCGTCGTTTATTCTTTTTGTAATGGATTGAGATAATCAGGAGATAAAAAGCAATTAAAAAGTTCATAAATATTATTATATTTTATCGTGTACTGTTTAACGACAAATTCTTTATCGACTGAATCTAATTATTAAACGCATCGTAAAAGTACGTGAACTAAAGAAAATAATAAAATAAAATAAGCGCATGGTATATTGCAACGCTTGACCTTTTTATGGCTCTACAGTTGTTTGCGCAACAATGAACCGTTTTACCATCATGATTGCCCTTTTAAGCGCACATTTTCGATAAAACGAAATTATTTTCATCATAACAATACCCATTAAGCGTATACTAATACACGGTCCTCGTAAAAAGCAATTTTCCCAAGTAGTGCAGTCGTGAGTTAATAAAAAGTAAGTACACCAGCCTCAACGATATATTGATCGAAAATTTTATGGCACGTGATGCAAAGCAGACCAATGTCGTCACGTTTAGAAATTAAATTTCAAAATCTTGCAGCTTTTACCAAAAAAGAGTGATAGTATTCTTTTTGCGTTTGTTTTGCTTTCACTTGTATATTATTTTCTCGTTTTTACGTCATTACCTGATTGTTTTTCCCTGCAACGACAAGACGGACGATTACAGACTGCATTTGCATACATTTATTGATAAGTCTTCGCACTATAGACTCTACGATATGTTTTTCTAATTTTTTTTCAAGGTGAGTTTGAGATTTTGTTAGAGATTTGCATACAATTTCTTTGACGGTGGCCACGATTTAGTGGTACCATGCTTACCAGATGATACTTTACATTAGAAAATGTCATAAAATGAATAAAGTCATCCTGTATCTAACCGTGGAAATTTGTACTTTGCGATAAAAAACTAACCAAGGCAGAGAAGTCCTTAGAAATGGTGACATAGTCAATTACTTAACTTGATATTAAATCTCAAAATTCAAGGATCCAGAAGTATAACATGAGTGCAACGAAAAATGCTTTCCCGGGAGAAATAAGGATTTTAAAGAGGACAGAAATCAGTTTGAAAAGCATATACGGAGTGGTGCGTTGCCACCAATCGAAAAATCACTGCGTAACTGCCGCTGATCAAAGGGAATCCGTCAAATAAAAAGGAGAAAACGGAGAGAAAATGAGCAAAAGGTGTGTTAAATCAGTTGTCCGATGGAGCAGTAAAAAGTATGTACTTTTATTCGCGTACGAGTGGTTGGCTCGCGCTCTCGAGTCAATGTACTTTTGTGCGACGCAAGCATATAGATATACACGAACGCTAGAGCCTATTTCTGTCCGGCGCGCGCAGATGAAAACTAAAAAGCGCACGCGTAAGTATATACCCGAGACTCACTCGCATAAACTCGCAACGTATGCCCCTCATCTCCGCTCTCCCCTTACCTACCCCTTCGCTGAAACAAATCCTATGAAAACAAATAAATAATTTTAAATAAAATAAAACAACTACCCACGTGTACATGGTGTACCTCGACCACGACTCGCCAGCTTAAGTTGAAATCCAGTTAACGGAAAGATGACAAAAGCCAGACATTTGGCGTATGTTTCACAAGAGCAACCGTTATCATTGTCGTTGAACCATACACGCAAAGTACCCCCTCACGGATTTCAGAAAGCTATTTTCGAGCCTATTCTATTTACTCCAATGGCTGAACCAAGTGGGAGGGGGGATGAAAATAAACAAACTGCACTCGCTCGTGACGCAGTGAAACAAGTTCTCTGAAAATAACCTCGCGGCGTGCCTGCTCCCGGCACGTTGGTATTTAAATTTTATTTTTCCCCCTTTCTCTCTGTTGCCGAGCCAAATGCCTCCGGTGTCTATAATTGTAATCGGCCCTGAGGAACAATGTTTGGCAAAAGTAAAAAAAAAAAAAACTAGCAATGAGAAAAAAAAAAAATTAACAGTGGAAGAAGCCCAAACAGGAAAAAAGAAAGACTTGGGAAATCGGCCCCTCACGGCAGAGCTGACTTCTCTCAAAATACCCTATCCTCGCGAAACAGAAAAGAAAAGAAAAAAAAAAGAAACCAGTGTCTAATTCGTGACGTGGTCCACCATTGCTGCTGTCCAAACGTGACCTCTCCCCCTCCCCCTGCTCCCGACGAGTCCCCATCGCGCGAGGCTCTCTTTGTCTCTCTACTAATGGGTACAGGTATATTATACAGCCTGGCTGGGGGCTCGCACAAAAGCCAAGAGAGCTAAAAGCGAACGAACGGACTTTCGGCCGCACGAATAGAATTTCACCTCTCGCCCGTCCTCTCTTCTCGCCGGGCAACCCGGACTTTTATTCCTCCCCCTTTCTACCTCTTCCTCGCCAAGCGGCCCTACCTCCCTTCCCGTCGTCGTCGCTACCCCACCGTGCACATATACCCTATAAATACGTGCGACTCGCTACATACCTCTCTCCTCCACTCGCTTGTACGTCGACTCCCTCCCTCCCTCCAGCTACATATCCCTGATTCACTCGTCGCCGTCCTGGCTGATGCTGTGGCTTTTTCCCATCCCCGTGGCACCAGCCTCTCTTTCTTCTTCTTCTCGCGCGTCTACTTCTGTACACTCGAGTTGTCGAAGTTGAGTATGAAATCACCGGTGCTTATAAATACACCCCGCGCGAATGTCGCTCCCTGCCGTGGATGGGAGACGCCGAGGTTAGGCAGACTGTTCAAGACGCGAAAAGGTTCACTCGTACAAAAAAGAGGAGCGCGCTACTTTTTTTTTCCATCCCTCATATCCCGTCGCATTCACGTACTAATACACGCGCCTGGTGCTTTCACGAGACTCGCCTCGCACTTTGGCCCCGTGCCTGCTCTCTCTCTCTCGTCTGCTTCATTTTCGAAAACTCGCGCGTAACTCGCTACTTAGCTAATTAGTTCAACATCCACCGCGTGTATTATGCTGCCTCGGGGAAGGCTCGTTTTTTTTTTTTTTTTTTTTTTTTTTGGTGCTTCCACTACTTTTTTTCTCCCCGGGACTTTACTTTTTCCCGTGCGCTCGAACGCGTGCGGTTTTCCCGCCTACTGTTGTTTTTCTTTTGTTTTCTTCTCTTTTTATGCTCACTTGGTCGCGTTTTGCAAAAGGGGAAACCCGTCCAATGTCGCGTTTGCTTGGTTTTTTCTATTTCAATGGCTCGCTCGAAGTTGATTCATCAATATCGGGGGGATGATTTTTGTCAAAGTAGCTCGCTACTGTCCTGTAGTTCAGTGGGCAGAAAGTGGTCCTTTGAAATATTCACGCGAAAAGGTGCCATCGGTGTTTTAATCAGGACAGAAAGCCCTGCTGACGCGACAATTGAACGGCCCGTGATAAATACATTTAAACCGTTCGCAATCAATATCAGCTCGACTGTAAATACACTCGTGGACAAAAGCTCAAAATTATTCGTCCAACCGAGCGAGAGTGGGCTATTTACAAATAAACGTCCCGCCAGTAGAGAAATATTAATCTGCTCGGGAGGCCCTTTGCGCGTCGTCGGCGCCAAAAACAATACAGAGGCGCCCGCTACCCGCCGGCTAATGAATAGAGCAGTTCGCTCTCGTTTGTTCTCCGCTCGCACTTGCCGAGTCGTTTTTCACCACCGACCACCCCGACACTGTAGCGGTTGGTAACCGACACCCCCGCTATTGGAAAGCCCTCGCTCTGTGAAGGGCACCAACCTTTTACCTAACAAAAAAAAAAATAAATAAATAAAAATTCGAGATACTTTGGTACAACAAGCGTAGCGGAAAAAACGTTTCAAGAATAAATATTCGACATCTTTCTCTGCGAGGCTCGAGCTGTATTTTGAGAGTAATAGAGTCGTTTTGATCGAGGGGACGGCCTAGACGGGATTCCGCGAAAGCAAGGATCAAAATAGACTGGAATGTAGGTTTCGAGCGTAGTAGCAGTGCACGAGCGACGAAATACAAGCTGAAAGAGCGCGGGGGGGGGGAGAGGAACGAGGAAAAACAAAAATCCAATTTTACACAGCAAAATACGATTTACTATTTTTTTTTTTCTCCTTCTTTTTTTAACGAACAGAGTAACTAGTAGGAACTGAAAATAGTGGTTAACACCAGGGAAAACTAGAGATTAACACCAGGATCCTCGATTAGTCAATAGGCTCGTTTAACCGTATGTCAGTGGTCATGGCCACTTCTTTGTAGGGACCAGTAAAAGATCATCGTCGTCGGGATTTAACACCAGCGAGACTATATTCGGTAAGCGAGTAAGTATAAACGCTGACGTGAGGAGGAAAGCCGCTCCGGGGGTACCAATTTGGACGTGGGCCAAGGTTGTAATTTATTTACGCGGACCAACAGAGTCGGTCGGTTTCCCTGCTCTCTCACGTCTCTCTTGGCTATTCTTCTCTTCCCCCTGGATTCGTATGAATTAATTGAGCAGAGCCGCGAAATATCAAATTATGAAGCCCATCTGGGTACGTAACCCTCGTAAGTTTGAGGTTAAATGACGGTAGCTCACAACCAATAGATCGATGATTTTTGTGTCAAATAGTCCGGGGATTAGTGCACAAGCTCAAAGTTTTAGCGAAAAAGAACCCCATATATTGCCCTTTCGAACTGTTTGTTGCAGCTTACAAAAGTAATATATCCTCCGGCTTACTTTGAACGGAATATCTACGTACTTTCACGATTTTTTTTCTTTTCCAATTAAAGTTTTTAGTAAACCGTATGCGTCTCTATACCGAAACAAATTTTGCGTGCCCTCATAAGTAGCTTTAATGATCCTGTATGATCGACATTAGTAAGATCGCCCCCTACAAATTACCTCAAAACTCGATTATACGTCTGTTTGACAGTGGCTGTTGAAAAAACTTGTAATTGTAGCCTCGCCGGGCCTCTTGAACATACACCGTTTGCGACGAATGAGATACATTTGGGAACACCTACACACAGTCGTAAGTTAGGGACGTAAGGATCTATAAAAAAAATAAATAAAAAAAACGACGTCTCTTCCGAACGCGTGTCGCGAAATCTCAGACGTAAATTCATCGATTAATCATGCACCGACACATGGAATTGCTGGAAGTCCGTGAATAAACGCTTCATACGCCGTAATCCGCACGTGCGACCAGACACAAACAGGAGCACGACCCCGTGTGTATTTGCGGTTCGACGATGGAGGAAACACGTGTAGTATTCCAGACAGAACAGAAAAGGGGCTGTGGGGAAAAGCAGGTCATGAGGGACAACGAGGAGACGAACGCGGAACGAGGATGGCTCTCGTCGCGGGGCTAATCGCGCGTGTATGCTCCAATCTCCCTCTCTCTCTCTCTTAGTCTGCGTTTATTGCCCCGCAGCAGCAACAACAACAACAACAAGAGCATCCCAGTAGTTGTATATGTATGTAGCTGATGGTGTTGCAGCACCCCAAACACAGGGTCCCCCGTGTTTATGCACTCGAGAGACGAGCAACAACGAAGCGAGTCTGGGATTTAACCGGCTGGGAATTGTCGCCACCTATGGTCGCTGACGGTGCTTTAAAACCAGGGGGGAGACAGAGAGGCATTCATTAGCCCGGCTACTGCTTTTCCACCCACTCTGCATTATCCGGTCACTTCCGTTAAACAACAGCCGCGCGTGTGCCTCGCTTACCGAGGATCGATGCGCGAAATGCACCCTGGATACTCGTGTGCCATTAGCTGGCTCGCCCCCCGGTGCGCCGATCGTTTTTAACTACCGGTGACCGGGAAAAGGCAAAAAAGGGTAGGTATGGGGGGGGTTACTGGTTCGTCGCCTGCCATTCTCTCTCTCTCTCTCCCTGTACGTGGATATTGATTTTTTAGACCCCCATTCCCCACGGGTGGTACAATAGCGACACTCTCTTCGGCTGACTAAACTCGCACCTGTTCTACTTGACGTCGTGTAACTCCAGGGTCTCTGCTCTCTCGGTTCGCTGATTCGTAACGTTACCCTGAGCTATTTCTTCCACCACGGCCTTGATGTGGATTGATAGTTCATTTATTATTATTTTAATTTTTNTTTTTTTTTTTTTTTTTTTTTTTTTTTTTTTTTTTTTTTTTTTTTTTTGCTAACTACATGCCGAAACCCATTATAGTGGGACGAAATGAGGATAAAACAGTCTGGCATGCAATATCGTCGACCAGCCGAAGTACAAATAAAATACCACGACACGACAATTAGGTCTGTAAGTATGAAGTAAACTACGCTTTGATAATCCAAGCAAAGCAGGTTCTCGACGGTTCGCAGCGCAATTTCATTTCAAGTACTATACTCTTGTTGCTGTAGTAATTCCACTCCTCGTTTGAGGCCAAGTGTCATTAATTACGACACGTTCTTACTAAAGTCAGCTCAGTGGTGTACACATTTCACAGCTCTAGTTTATCCCTGAAAAGTCTTTGGATTACGTATGCACAAGAGAGTGCCAGTGTGTGCTCGAGTACACCTAAGAGAGCGGAGAGCAGAGGCGAGATGATAAACGAAACAAAAGTCGAGTCAATCGGCCGATCCACCGATCGATAAATCACGCGACGCTCTCCATTTTTTCTCAAAGTCAAGTATATATATATATATATATATATATATATATATATATATATATATATATATATGTATAAGTGTACACATGTATACACATAGTACACGGGGCACCCGCAAACATCGGTGGAACGCTCTCTGCGGTGGCTGAGCTGCTACTCTACTGCTCCAGCGAGTCTGGTGAGAAATTGCCAGCTGTAGGGGGGGGGGGGGGCTGCCACTGGAAATTGGAGCAATTGGCAGGGTACAGAGGAGGAAAATGAACGTTCGCGACGAGCCAGGGTGTAATGTATACACACATACACACAGCGAGGCTCGTTCAGATTTGTCGATATTGTCAGAAATGCGGTCGTCCGTTCGCTCGCTGGAGTTGCGATTATGCGACGTTATTACTCAACAAATCGCACGTTTTATCGCGCGCATATGAAATGCCAATGATCTTTCAACACCGAGTTGTGCAAGCTTTTACCTGTAGCCCGGTGGCCTTGAGCTATCGCTTGCCCCAACGAAACAAGATGATGTAAAAATGCACAAGCGGTAAAACAACGAGGTCAAGATACGAGTCGTATGCGACGGAGCCAGATAACAATGTGCATGCTGGAAGCATCGGTGAAGAGAGACAGCGACCAATCTTGCATTGAAAAAAAAAAAAAAAAAAAAAAAAAACAATAAAGAGGACAAAAGCGAGAGGGCGGCTTTTGTGTAAAAAAAAGAAGAAAAAAACGAGGGTACCGGTGCATACGACAATTAGATGGAATAAGCTTTTTTTCGCGCACCGGCAAAGCTGGGCAAAGGTTCACGTGTGCTCGCGGTGGAAAAGCACAACGATATACTCCACAGAGAGTCTCAGGCTTGATATAAAAGACAAGAGCAATTCGAGAAAGAAAGTGGCGAAGGGGTAGGTGGGAGGGTGGGAGGGAAAGCGCTCGAAACAAGGGAGATCAGAACAATCGCGCTGCGCACGCCACGATGCACAGACAGAGAGAGAGAGAGAGAGAGAGAGAGAGTGGAGTTTGCTCGAGAGTTTAAGCCGGTGAAGGGGGAGGGCTGTATCGGGGACAAGTGGCCAGTGCACCTCAAAGAGCCTTAGCCCCATCCTCGAGAACGACCATCCTGCACGGGAAAGAGATGAGAAACCGACTACACGGTTATCTTCTTTTCCACGTTATCTCTACGTAAGTGCCAGTGTGTGTCCGGGTGCGGTTGACGCGTAGCTCAACGCCACCAGGACGACCTCTCTCGATCTCGGAGTTATATTGTTTGCCGTTTGACATATAGCGGAAAATCGTTGGATACAAATGTATAGATGGTTATTAATTAGTTGTACGCTTTTAAGAGCCAACTAAATCAACCCTTGGATGCAAGCTATCTCTCTCTCTCTCTCTCTCTCTCTCTCTCTCTCTGGGTCGCTCGAGCCCTGAAATCATTGAGCTGTATGTATAAGTGTAGGTATATATATATGATCGGGGCTCGGTCCACGGAGCTAATTACCGATGCTCTATTTGCTTGTCTGATCAAGGCCGGCGATTTACCGTGTCGATACGGGTGAATCGTGTTATATTGACATTACCAAAGTGAGTGTACAAACACGCGTACACGACGCAAAGAGGATAAAGAGCCGTGGCTCCTTTCTCCGTGGCTTCGTCGGGGCGACTCTGCTTTTAAATGTCCTCGAAATGCAAATGCGACGAGAGCTCGATACATATATAGGACGACGCGACACCCAACTTCAGCTCTCTGGTAATCCCCTCGAGCTGTATTTCTCTCGTTCCGTGTCTCTCTTGGTTATTCAGCTTATATACGTGCCGTAGTTCATGCGAAACTCGTTCGCACACGTAGTGCCCCATTGTGCGCGGTGAATTGGACACTCGACTTTACCCCGAATCGCTTAATAAACGGACGCTTTTCAACGAAGGTGCTGTTTGCATACACCCCCTCCCCCCACCCCCAACCGTTCTCTATATACTACTGTGCGCGGCTGCGTTACCCGCAGCGTCTGCAATATACCCGTGTGGTTGAGTTTTGAGTTTGGAGAAAGTTTTGGATGTGTGTGTGTGTATAGGCGGGATTTCGCTCTCGTTGCCGCTGATGTTGGCGGCGTTGTAAGGGATAATCGCAGGTAAACGACAACAATCTGACTTCCCTTGTGCAATCGACGGGTACATCCAGTAACTGTGGAGTATGCGTGTGTACGGTTGTTTGGCATTTCTTAAGAGTGATAATATAAGTGTTCGTGTGATGCTCAACGATTCAAAAGATAATTGTGAAAAAAAAAAAAATCTACGTTTGTTTGGAAAAGTTTCAATCGGAAGCGTTGCACACCGAGAGCTTTCGTTTCCCGATACCAATTATAATATAATATAACACATACAATGGGTTGAGAGAATCCGGATGTAAAGGAGATACCGAATCCCCGTCGAAATCGTTTTGCTCACGCCCCCGCTCCCTCCCTCCTTGGCATCCGAGTTCGTAATTGAAGTTCGACTCCAAGGCGTAATTAAAATTAAGCTGGGACAATTTTATCAAAGTTCCATCGACAAAGTCGCAAGTTTGTATGAATCACCGCTAAAGCGAAAAAGAGAGGAGAATCCTTGTGGCAGTGCGGCTTTTTTTTGTACAGTGGATAAGTACCTACGTTACGCGTCACAGACATGTACGATTCTCTAATCGATATATCATCAGTTCAATACCACTATATTCCGATGGCCCATGTACGTATACGTATTTATATGTAAGTGTGTATACACGACAGAAAATGTTCCACTGTGCGAGGAATGAAGAAACCTTTTGGAGGTATTACTAATCTACATGTTCAACTCTCTGCTTCCGAATAAAACCCGCTACATTCCGAGTCACACATACTCATACCTATGTACAAAATTATGTCAATCTTACGGTTGATTTGCTGAAACACACACACACAAAAAAAACACTTGGACTTAGAACAACGCATCGACGCACGTAGAGCCGCATACTGCACCTCTGCGTCCTGGTGCAATGCACCAAGCGCAATATTTCACGGGACGACGCATAAATCCTTGACACGAGCTCGGCGCAACAACGACAACAATAACAACAACATAACTCTATTTTCAAAAGCTCCACTTTTTGCTGTAGGTTTTGCTCAAAAGGGCCACGACAAAATGCACCGTTTGTCACACTCGACGCGAGAGCTTTGGGTTCCGTGTAAAGAGTCATACTCCACCAAAATGCGGGAGAAAAAGATAACGCGAGGCCATTTCATCGGTCGAGTATTGGATTCAGCCGAGGTATGAAAAAACCCGTACAGACATGGCAACGTCCGTGCAAAGTGAAACGTAAGCAAGGTAGGGAAGAGACACTCTCTCAGCCAATACTTACATCCAATTTACGCACAAAGAGTTTCACGTGTTATATGTTGCTTTATGATCATGAGGTAAAGTACAAAAATGGCATATCGGCCGTGAGGGGGGGGAGGAGGGAAGGTTATAGTTATACACGTCGCTTTGTCAACGGTAAAAGCTTTTACGCGCCAAAGTGCAATTCGTTCCTGGGAAGCGTGCTCTGATGTGTGTACGATTGGCCGATCGGGCAATAGCTTACACGGCTCCCTTTGGACTCTAATTGGGAGGCTATACATGTGTATACACGTTGGCGTATACCCACCCATCACCCGAGACACGGCAGACGACCGAGAGATCGGCTAATACATCTACTCCGGAGCTCCAGTACCAGCATATATATACAGGTACTCGTGTTGCTGTGGACAGCGGTGGTGGTGGTAAGCTCATTTTGCACCACCAAGATTTAGCTCTCGCGCTACCTTTACTACCAATACGCGTTGCGTGACGAGGGTTAATACCCTACTGTGTATACCTCCTTGGCCCCTCCGTCTGGGAAACTACCTAGTTGTGGGATGTCGTTAATGTATACTCTACGTTTTTCCTAGTGCGCCCACCCCCCACCCCATCCCCCGGTGCAGTTGTTACTGTTTTACGTGCTTGTTGTGCGATTTAACGTTTATTGGATTACCAGGACCCATCATTTCATGTATTCATTTTCCGTTGAATCCATATATGATAACGTGGATTTATGCTCGTTAACGCAAGCTCCTCGGGGGATAGACGACATATAGAGGAGGTAGAAAAACAGGCTGATGCTTAATTCGCTTGGACTTTGTTGGATGATAATGATGCCGAGTGCTTTTTAACGTACCTCCCCGCGGATAGTAAAGATGATGCTTATGTACGGAGCTCTCCGTGAGAATCATCAATACGCACAGGTGTACGTGTATTGCGCTGACACGAATATAGCTAAAATGAGCGTAGCTCTGAAAACAAGTCGTATCGAGAAAGAGGCTTCCGGGTATTGTAATTAAAAGAATCAACGGGATTTGCTCGTGTGATAAAACACACCCCGACTGGCGGAGGGAAATAAAACGGGTATGAAGTTTTTCGTGAAAATTCCGTCCTGCCGTCGTTGGTGGCAGATTGCGTATATATTCCTCTTCCCCTGGGGAAGGAAGAATAAAATTGACAAGGACGGTCGGGTCGAGCGATCGCTCGATTTCACACAAATTGCACGTATACGCGAGCGCTCGACTCGGCTAGCAGTGAGGCGAAAGCCCGCACGCACACGCTCAGTTACCACTTTTCACTTTGCTCTAAGCTTTTATAACCCCCCCCCCTTCCATCCCCTGGTCACGAACTCTTGGGAAGGGTGGCTGTGTACTTGCGCATGCACCCGCGAGAAGCGAATTGTTTCTCTATCGTTTTTTCCTACAAAGAGAGCTTTGAGTTTCGATGTACCTGCTTCATACGAGATCGAGGGGGGATGCGCTGAAAAATCATACATTTATGAATATACACGCTTTTCATTATTAATTTTTTTCGTTATGAATCCACAATCGAGTTTAACAGAGCCACGAATCTCTGATTGCGGTGTTGCGGTGGTTTTTTTGTACGCGTTATCTGAAACGTCAAGTAGAAACAGTCGGGTGAGGTAAGACGCAAGCCCCAAATTACCAACTGACGGATAAATTGAATTGACTTGAATACGATATGCACTTAAAATTTGTCATTTTTGATGGACAAAAAGTACATAAAAGCATAAACAATTCAATCCACGTTGAATTGACATTCGTGATAAAAATGTTTGCCGGAACAAATCGCGTTACGGATGTATACGGGCTGTGCGAGGTTAAATAAAATCGTGTAAAAAAGAAGGTCGGGCGCGAGGAAAATCGACTGCGGAGGGTACGCGTCGCTAGTGCCAAAAAATGTATCCAGTGGTGGCAGGCAGGCAGCCGTATAGATATTACACAGCCGTCGCGCGATAAGCGATCTTTAGGATTTGTTTCGACGGCCTCTTTATACGCGTTAAGAGCAGCATTGTAACTGTACACGCGCGTGTGTAGAGAGGGTAGAGAGGTGGGAGAGCAGCAAGATACGAGAGCCTCGAGAATAATTCCAGCGACTTATCTCCAGGGATGATCGCCCACTTTTCCGATAGGACTCCGTATAATAGCTCCCAGCTTGGCGTTAGCGCCGGAGAATTCACGGGATCTCCTTTAGCTGGAAAAAAGCTTGAAAATCATGATAAATAATGCCCACGATGGGTAGATGTGTATACATATACGTCTGTACTCGAAACAGCCAGGCCCGCCTGTGCTCTTTCGTAAGAATGAATTAGGGATATTCCGCGCTGCCGCCTTATGATCGGAAATTTATGCCAGGCTCTTGCTTCGGCGCTTTTTCATCCCCGAGCGACGTACGTATTTTCCTTTTTCATCCTCCCTCTCTCTCCTCTCCCCCGAAAGCTGTGCCACATTTTTTTCTTCCTTTCTCTTGCTCACCCGAATGAAAATCCCACCGGTGCCCATACCCAGGACACATACTTTTTTCTCCTCCCCTCTGTGAGCTCCTGTTGAGCGGACGAACGAGAGCTGGATCGATCCCGTATAGGCACAGTGTGTTTTCAGTTCGAATTTGGACCGCTTTTCGTTCCGTGAGAGCCCCTCAGCCACCAACGAAGGCACGTCCCTCCTAGGATTTAATTTATTGGATGAAAGCGTTCGCCCACGTGCTTCGTCGCTCTTGAATTTAAAAACGAAATGTACACGGGATCGAAAAATCGTTTTGGGTGGTAGAGGGTTGCGTTTAACGGCTGATGATAAAATTACTTCCCCACCGACTCCAGGAGATGCAGCCTAGTTACGGGGCTTCCCACTGTCTTTGACAACCGCAGCTTGATCCTGAAGGAACAGTGGACGAAAGAGAAAAAAAAAATCAAAGTAAAATCCGCGCACAAGTGGACGGAAAAAAGAAACACTAGCTATGTATGTTATCAGCGTTTTTACATCATGACAGTTGGACATGGGAAATTTTTCACACCGTGAATTAGAGCAAATTCCTGGTACAAGCTTTTCAAGCCCGCGTGCATTTAATTTCGTAATAGCTGCGCGTCCGACGTCCTACACAGCCGGAGTTACGAGCACTATCTACCACTGACTTTTTGCCAACAGCGTGCGCGCGGATTTACGGTCACCGCTCAGATAGCTAGGCTATACCGGCGCTCTGGATATTTTTGAATGAGACGCCTCTGCCCGCGCTCTACTCGGTAATACAAAACTTTGGGTACATAATGCATTGTACCCGGCGAACGAAGAAAAATGTCATCGATACGCCCCAGTTTGGTCTGGTATTTATTTTTTTTCCTTCTTCTTTCGTTGTCACAACAGTTGGGGATAAAAAGACTGACGGAGGGCGAAGCTTTCCATCCACCGCAGTGCTTTTCAGGCCCTGCACTCTCTGTGCTTACTGTCTCATTGAGCACTTTCGACCAAAGTGAATTCACGTACTCGAACTTTGTGCCGGTAGTTGTACGGCAAATCGGTGATGGTTATACCTATACCCGTGTCTGTTGAGCCTGTACGTGTACACGGTTGGGTACGTCGGTGAGAGGGGGCGGGGAGATTTCTGTGAAACTTTTGCACCATACGGAGTCGACGATTTTCACAAAATTTAAATAACAAATTGCAGCCATTTAAATTTCAACCATCCAAACTTTTTGAAACGCGATACAATGCAAATTGATCATTCCCGTGTAAATATCGAAACTGCGTGGGCGTATAATATGTTCGGCGTGCGAGCGATAACTTTTCTCGCTCCAACTCACCTCTCGTTCGAGACTTTGGAAATTTCATTACTTTAAAAAAAATTTTTTTTTTAATTTTTATTCCCATCAGTCGCCACAGTGAACGTGGAGTTTAAAACAAAGTTGTCAGTAATTTGGTAAAAGCTCGCGTATAACAACAATATCACGAAAACTATGCCCACCAGTTGCTTTATCGAATGAGGAAACTAACTAATTAATTACTTTAGCCTTCTCTTTTTCAATGACCAATGGGATAAAATCCATAGGGCATCGTTTTTCGAAAGGAAAAAAGAATAAAAAGTTCTGTCCAGTTCAGTCAGAGAGCCAGAATTTAAGTATCTCAAGAAAGAGCTTTGTCCAAATAAGTTCTCATCCTTGCTTCCTTTCTTCATTTCGAAACCCGAATCTCTTTTCAAGCAAGTAATTGGATTCCCTCTTTAGTTTTTTTTTTTTTTTTTTTTTTTCATACATCTCCTATTTTTCCGCACCCCTGCTCAATCAGACATGCCATTGAAAGGAAGAGAGTCGTAAATTTTTAACAAACTGCAGCGCTTCGAGCGCGCGGATCGATATCTTTTTGCTTCCTATGTGAAAAAAAAAAAAGCTGCCGTGATACGCCAATTTAAAGTTCTTTTAAGCTCCCCTCACACTGGATATTCGCGCGGATAAAAACTCGAGGACGTGTATATACATACATGTGCCTACCTTCGCAAATTGCAAAGATGAAAGCAACGATGGATAAAACATAAAAACAACACGGCGGAAAATTAAGAAAAAGCGCAAGAGAAGCGTGGCATCATCAACAAAGTTCTTGATTACGTAACGAATACCTGATGAGGTTGGCCGCATTTTTGCCACAACTGACGCACCTTGGGTCGCTCGACTCTTCGACGGAGCCCATCTCGAGTCCTAACGAAGGGGGTTGGGAAAAAGAATCATTAATACGTAACGAAGAGACCAGATCCGAGAGAGAGAGAAGGGAAGCGAGTGGAAGNGTGTGTGTGTGTGTGTGTGTGTGTGTGTATCTGTGTATTGATCCCAAACGCTCATCACATACCTTCGAGCTTGTTATCTCTAAACGTTATATTTTTTGCTCATACGAATGAAAAATCCTCGCATGAGTGTCCGAAAGCTACGTGTAATGCAGCTCATTTGACCGAGGGCATATTGTATTGATTTTACCCAACCCACACTCGGATTGTCGCGTGTCAGTGGAGAAAATCGCCCGTCCACTATCGGAGAAACGCCCCATCAAGTTGCCCACAAGTATTTCTATTGGGAATCGGAAATTCGTATCCATTTTTCCCATGCAGTCTCGGATTCGACTCGATTTGCGGTTCAACGTGCGTATAGCTGCCCTTTTGTTTTCGAATCAAAGGATTAATACGGTTCGTTAATTGTAATGCGTCACCGCACGACATCGAGGCCAAATCGACCAGCCTTTTGGAGCGACTGTCCAACGCTCGGATACTAATTTCTTTTTTTTTTTTTTTTTTTTTTTTTTTTTTTTGCTAACTACATGCCGAAACCCATTATAGTGGGACGAAATGAGGATAAAACAGTCTGGCATGCAATATCGTCGACCAGCCGAAGTACAAATAAAATACCACGACACGACAATTAGGTCTGTAAGTATNTTTTTTTTTTTTTTTTTTTTTTTTTTTTTTTTTTTTTTTTTTTTTTTTTTTCTTATCAAAATGACGAATAAGCGATCCAAAATACTTATTTTTCCCAAATTCGACAGCACACGTACATGTACCCGGCCGATTAACCGTCCCCAATAACCATCCAATTCTGCATATTGAGCTGGATCGCAGTGTATAGTCTGCAATGCAGATGTATACGACGCCCTGATCCCTCGCTCAAACGCGCCCATAAATCACAATACGGGGCTATATTGGAACCCCATTCCACCTCCCATCCTCGGACCATCGAAGCATTAATAGTTGCAGCTCTGGAGGCGCGGGGGCCACTCCAAATCGATATTACGTACACCTGTGCGACTCCGTTCAACGGGGGAGAGGAAGGGGGTGGGAAAAAAAAGCATCTTTACGTCGAGTGTCCCTCTGCGTTCCTAGAGCCGGTGAATCCCAGCCAAGAGTTACAAACTAGGAAACAAAGACGACGATGTCGAGTGATAACGGGGAGGGAGGGAGAGGGAGCCGATCCGATGAACAGAAACCTCTGCCTCGTCGGATATCTATGTACTGCGACTCGCTTGGGGACTTGTTCCTTCGTGTAGCGCCTTTGTCGCTCGTTGCTGCCGAGCGCGACGTAACGATGGGGCAGCACAACTTCCTTTGTACTGAAGGAGAAGGGGGGTGGCTTGGTATCGGAAAAATGCGACCTAGAAAACTCCCTCGTTTAAGATTGACAACGCCGAGGGATTCCAGAGTTTTTTCTCTCAAATTAATAATGACGTTCCGTTGAGGTTGTTCAATCTGTTATTGTTGTTTATCTTTCTTTATCCGCACTGATTCGAACTATCGAGAAAGAAATGGGATTAAAGAAATATGAAAAAATCAGGCGGGCGAGAGCGGCTGCCGAGACTTTCAGGGATGAGGTGCCAAATTCGCACCGAGGATCCTTTGCTCAATGACGGAACTGTATCTCCTTTCAAAAGGACTTGGTGACACTGTGTTTAACATTTTTGCTGAAATTCCACCCGGATGCAATCATGTACAAGCTATCTCGGTTATATGGACTACAATTTATTCTCGGTCAATAAAAGTACACGCAATGTCGATACCAACATTAGTTCTAAACGCAGTTCCGGCCAGCTCGAAAGGCAAAAGGTGTTCCAGTGCACGGACGTGGTGATGTAGAAGAGTATGGAGAAAAAAAAAAAAAACGCGAAAGAGCTCGTCGCGTCCTGAGGAATTAGATAAAAGTCGAGTGCCGGGTGTGGGAGCAGCGTGTACACGTACACGAGCTTCCGGACTCCGGACGCAGCCTCACGGACGGCAACTGCGGAAGTACGGGACGGTGCGACGCAGTGCACGGTGTAGCGCATCTCGTGCCCGTGCCAAAGTTCCCCCGCTGCTGCGTAACGCTCGGGCGCCCCGAAAGGACAAACTTTCGGCTCACTCCCCCCCCCTTCCCTCGAATGTCTCCGTCGACTCTTTGGTTCTTACAGCACGAACGTGTACGTTTCGTTTGTTCATCTCCGCGTTCAAGTTGGTGCTGTTGTTGCCGGCCACGAGTCTCTATGCCCCGTGGCATTATTTCTGCACGAACTGTTTACCCCCTCGCGTGTTTTCACCAAACTGCTCCGTGTGCGGGTGTGTACCATGTACACGTGTATATTAGGTTTGGGGTGCCGTGGGTGCTCGAAAACGAGCACTTACACGCTGGCACGAAATATGCATTCAATCCACCGTTGGGTGGTACATGGTTCCTATGTCGGAGGTTTTACGAGGCCCGGGGTTATTTTCGCGATGTTTTTGCATCGTGCAAAATTCACGGTTGGCACCTCGTAACTACGGACAGCATTAAAACGCTTCTCTTCCGAGTACATCATCACCTTGTACTTGTCGACGAACGACCAAAAGACTCCTTTTCGCGAATCAAAAGTAAAAATCTGCAAGAATTTTGTAAAAACTAAAATTGGTTTTTTTTTTCATTTGTAGTTTAGAGTGCTCCTTTTCTGGTTATATACGTGGGAAATCTTGTATTTTTTCAAGATTTCATCTCAAAGCTCGAACGATGAGTCACACACTTGGTGTATAGGGTCGAGCAAAGTTCATGCTCGGCTGACCCGCGGTTGACTCGTACTACTTGGAAAAAAAACGTCAGCAGCTCTTTGCTAGCACTTTCATGCCCCTCCCCCCCCAGCTTCTTTTTCATGGCGTTTCAACAGGTTTCCGTTGAATCAAATCGCATTTTCATCGGTGAATGCCGTCATTCGCGAAACGCCATTAAACGCCACGCTCCTTTGACTCCCCGAGTGCTCCACCCCCTCCACTCAAGCTGCGCACAATTCCTTTTGGACACCTCCTTTGAATCATTCGCCAAACTCTCGCTCGACGCGGCCAAACACACGGACCTGGAGGATAAAAAAATGGCAGTGCTAAACCCCCCCTCTGCCCCTTCCAACCTCGCAAGCTCCAACGCTATACATCTGGTGGAATTTCGCCGGAGCGTCGGCAATGCGTTTCTTGCGCCACTGCGTATTAGCGCGAGTAGGTAAATTCCATGGCACGAGGCAAACGGAAGGGAGAAAGAAAACGTTGGCCAACTGCCAGGGCTGGCGGGAGGGGCTGGGAAAGGTTACTGCAGTCGAAGAGAAAAGAAAAATTTGAAACAACGCGCGATAGGGGAGAGCTGCGTTCATCGATCCGAACGAGCGACGAGCTGTGTCCCCCCTAAAGCTGCTCGTCATTGACGTTCGCATCGGGTTATGGTATATATATATGCCTATATACGAGTGCCCTCTGTCGATCTAGCCCCTAATTGTTTTCATTTAAGGAGTAATAAACAGCGACAAACTCGGTTTTGTTTGGCTGCGACGAGTATACAGGTATACACCTCGACACAGAGCGGATTGTAAATGGCCACCAGAGATGTTCAGTGGATGTTAGTCGAGTGGATAAAGATACTGTTTTTTTTTGTTTTTGTTTTTTTCAACACACACGTTTTAATGTGCCCTTCAACGTGATGATATGCTCATCGGCAAACTCAGAGCCGAGACCCATTTAAATGTCGTTAGCGCGATGGGATTATTCGATTCGTGTTCCGAGAGGCACACGAACGTGCATCGGTGCGCTCGTATTCCGACAATAAAGTGCGTTATAACGAGAAACTCGCGCATACATGTGTCCTATAACTGTTGCCTATGTGAATATTGTCGCGAGGAGAGATAGCATAGCACGCAAGCTATGGTGAACCGTGAAACCTCCGTCAAGTCAGGTAAACGCTGAAAAATGGGGGTGTGGCCTTATTTGATGTGGAAACGTGAAAGTAAATCATCGCATGGAGACGTACGGGTGAATTCGAGTCTCGGATGATGACAAAATTGCTCTGCCTCCGAATCAAATGACTGCCATTATATTCGGGCCGCACCTACGGTATATATACGGTATGTACGCCACACGATACCGTGAGAATACATATATATATACACACACCCACACGGTGGAGGCAGGGACGGAGCATCGAATCATCTATTCGTCATATATATAAGGGTGGTGTGTATGTACCTATAGACACACGTATAAGTGCTCGGCAAAGGGATGAGAGAGGGAGGGACCAGAAGCGAAGCTAGCTCTCGGTAATGAGCACTAATGCAAGGGACGATAAATTCACCCGGACGCGTGTATTATAGCTGTGCCGGGCAATACGTACGCGCACATGTATACACATATATATACACGTGTGCACTTGTCCCAGCGGCAGCGTATGGCTATTATTATTTGTTACGGTGGCTTCTTCGGAACGAGATTGCTCCGAAACGAGGACGTGCGCGTTGTGTGACGTGCAATAGTTGGCTCTGATGGACATTTTGACGCACTGGACGAACGAACCGGAGATTATATATACAGAGGAAAAATAGAAACCAGTCGGCCACATACCGTGCATTACTCTGTACTTTATTTATAACCGTTAAAAGTACCAGCTACACTGATGAAGATAGTATTTGATCAGCGAAGCTGTGATGCACTTAAAATAGGTATGTAGTCGTGTCTGATTGAGCCACAGAGTTGCAATAAAATTACGAGGGTGAAAAAAAAAGGAGCAAAATGAATGCCTTTTTTTCATACAATTTTAATTAGAGTCGTGAAAATGGCATAGGCCACAGAATCTTGAAAGTCAAAGTATCGCGTAGTTTATATTTTGTTTACACGCGCAACGTACCGAGTAATATGGAAAACAGAAGCTCAGCCAAGCGCAACACTGGTAAAGCAACAAAACAAATATTATTACAAAAGCAAACGATGCGCAAAAGAAAAAAAAAAAAAACAAAAAAAAAACAAAAAAAAAGACGCAAACAAATAAAGGTACGAAACCCAGAGGGAAGAGAAATCGCGAAAATGAAAAAATAGAGAGAGAGAGAGAGAGAGCGACAAACAAAATAGAAGCGTATATACGCGAGCCTGAAAAAAAGGGCCACAGGGAGGACGAGGGTTACACGTTTCATTGCTGCGATTCAGTCTGTTGGGGGTGATAAGCTCGAAGCAATGAAAGGCATGTTACGTATACGTACACCCCCAGCAGAGTGTCAATGCGATGAAATTGCATTTCTCGGAGCTATGGATGTATTTATATACATGCAGCTGTACCATGTGCCGTCACGCTTGCTTTTACTTTAAATAAAAGGGAGAAAAAACATCATCAACAAACAAACAGTGCTCGTTGCGGTGATGGCCGGCATTATCTAAATTAATCGGTTGGCTGCGATGCTAATGGCCACATAATGGATGATAAACATGGGTCATTGGCTCAATAACTTTGTTGAACACCGCAAGACTGATGAATCAGAGAAATACAACAATATGCTCCCAGTGCCAGTTACCCTTGGTTTTTTTTTTTTTTTTTTTTCATACGCTACTAGAAGATGATCCTAACGATACGCGTATACCGATGAAACTTTAGCCCGAGTACATATCTAATATTCATTCCTTCATTCATTATTCGGTATTTACTCAATGAAATTGCGGGTGATGTAAAATCTGGTCTATGGGTTAGCACAATATTATCATCGTTGTCAGAGTCTACGATATTTATGCGATTGAACGAATGTAACACTCGTTACGCTTCTCTGATGAATAAAAAATTCGTGATGCGGGATCCAGTTGAGATGAGCCAAGGTGGGAATATAGTATACTTAGCACCCTGAGACTATTCCCCGGAGAAGTTTCCACGTTTCTACACTCGGATATTCGTTACCTACTCGCCTATAATAGCTATAGGCACGAGGAAGCGCGCGCTCGTGCATAAATGAAGGAGATCGGCATACGCGTGCATCTACTCTTATTCCCATTCCCAGATCGGATTCGCACCACCTACAAATATTACACTTGTGTATATTTATATATACGTATATATGTATTATATAGATAGAAATACGCCAGGGAGGTACGTCGAAAGCTGTTGCGCACCTTATACAATAAAGCCACACGTCGTTGTAGTGGCTGTATACGCCCCCGACAATATACCCACGCTAGATCACTTGACTTGAATTTCACTTTGAAATCACATCCTATACGGACGCATAGATTTTACATAGATGTGCCTTTCCCTGCGTATATGCGTGTGCATATGTATACACGTGCATCATCTCAATCTCACCTCTGACCAGGTCATCGATACTGTACGGGTGTGTACATGTAGAGGCATGTATACACACGATTGCAGTGACGCGTGCAACCCGAGCCTACATCACATATCTATACGTGATATCCAATCGGTGCATCGGGAGTATAGTAGCGAGGGAGGAAGATATAGTGACATGTAGCCGGATTTGTCCGCGATGTGTGCATGTTCCCTGATGGTCGAGTGCAACTCACCGATTTCGTATTCGTCCATCGAGTACGATAAATCGTAAAATTTATACTATATTTATAACATCGCGTTACCTATACGTTTACAAATAACTGTTTACCATCACGTTCATTATTTTCATGAATTGACAAAATTATAAGGCAGTCCTGGTTCGATGTAACTTTGAGTACTTGGTTTAGAATACGAAAATTTACTGAAAATCGCATAATTTAATTTAATTTCCTTGGCTCTGGCATCTCGTATATATGTATGATACCAAACATCCAACTCAATCAAGATATATTGCCATCATTGGGAAGAAAGGATGCCAATCGTGTAATTGCTCAACTCGTCGTTCTGGTTTAAAACAAGTACATACGTGTACACAATATACAAAGACCACAAACGTGCAGGTACATCTTGGTAAATTACGGGTAACTTTATTTCAGCAGCTCGTGAGCTCGGCTGTTTGTCTTACCACAAGGAGCCGTAAAGAGTTTGATTGACTTGCAGAACAATGAAAATACGCGTCACTCGATTAATCTCACAGCTGATGGATGATTTAGTTTTATAATACTTCCCACGAAACATTGTCCCAACTGTTTGACTTCGACTGAGGGTGCCTGTACATGGAAGACCTGCTGTTTGGCAACTTCCCGTCAAAACTCTCTGGTCTCATGAGAGTGAGAGAGAGGTTAAATGTGGTCACGTGATAAACCTCTCCCTCTCACTCTCATGAGACCAGAGAGTTTTGACGGGAAGTTGCCAAACAGCAGGTCTTCCATGTACAGGCATCCTGACACTCCGAGTACATGTACATATACAAGGGATGTGACAAAGGTTATCTGGGGTCTAATTTAGTGCTTCGAGTTCGAGTTGTGTGATGGTTAATTTTGTACTCTATCGCGCACATACATCAAATCACTGAATCAGATACACCTACCTGCGAAAAACGCCTACTCTAATGCTTTTTGCTTGAGTTTGGCGAAAAATGAATGAATAAATAAATAAAAAAAACTCCCATGATTGTGTTACAATGTATACGTGTATTAATGGGTCCATTTGTTTTGGCTTGGTTGCAGGAAGCAGCGAGGCATGGCTAAAGAGCGAGAAACACGCAGAAATCGGTACTGAAGTCCAGCTGCCGTGTGTACTGAAGCTGCGCCAGTGCATCGGCCTGCACAGCATCAAGTGGTACCAAGGCAACGAGCGCATCTTCGTTTACAGCGCTGAAGGCGACGTGACTCTGGCAAACGACGACATGGCTGCTAGGTACGATCCTTTTTTTTTTTTTTTTTTCGTCGCATGTTTTTATTTTTAGGCATTTTACGCAAGAGTGATCCATACGAAGTATATTCCATTACACGTCGTGAATGGTATGAAACATTTAATTGAAAAAAGCTGTGGATAAAAGGTTGTTTTGTAACTATGTTTGTTTGATGGAAAAAAAAAAAAGTTTTTAATACCTACTATATTTTCAATGTAATTTTTTATTGTTACACAATGCCATTACTTTTGTACTTTTTTACTATTGTTTTTCGTGAATTTTTCGTAAAATTTGATTTTTACGAACCAAAAATTCTTAACTTTCTCAACTCAAAATTTTGAATAAAACTTTTTTAGGAATTCAGTTGTTGTGTAATGTTATAAGTACACTTTAAACTTTGTTCATCAATGTGAGTAAATTTTCGTTTACTGCTTCAATTATACCATTGAAGTTAAAATCTTTCCTAGCAATCTTAGACAAATAAAATGTTTTTTGAACGTTTACAGTTGAAATGAAGTGCTACGCGAATAATCGGAAAAATATTCAATCGAGTACACAAATTCATTGATAAAATACACACACACACTCGCCGCTGCGCAGCTTTTGTAAACTCAGAAAATTCGGTTCAGCGTTTCATAAAGTTGCAAGAGAATTAATTTTTTTTACCAATATCAATACACAACATTGTTTTCAAAGTTACCGTACACTGCTATATTTTATACTGTTATTCACGTGCAATATTCAAAATCAAACCCGGTCTCTTGTAGCGTGCATGGCTACATGGCTAAACAACCCGTAAACCCCACGTAAAATGATTCCAAGTTCGCACGATCTCTGTAGTTATCACACTTCGTCTAACTGTACACATATAATACTTATCTATGTGACTTTGGAAACTAATTTTTCAATGCGAGCACCTATAGCACGTATCATCGAGCACACCTTTGGCGTATCCGTGTACAGCGAAACTGCTTGGTAATTTTTCGCAACTCGATTAATAAACAAAGTGCCACGCTTAATTAACCCGGGAGGGGAAACAAAAAAAAAAAACCATCGAGTGAAAGGATCGTTAATGAAAATTCGATAGTCGAGTGGCTTGGCAGGCGCGAGCGCCGTAAGAGTTGATTAATTGAGAAGAGACGTGGAGCGACACGGAATGAATCGATCGAGGGTAGCAAGAGAGGAAGAGCATTTTGCGTATACCCTTGTTTTAAAACCAAATTCATCATTAAACTTTGTCACAAAGAAGCCAGGGCAATAGTAATATCCAGCTGTACTATATACGGGTACGACTAGTCAGAAGTTGAAACTTCAGACGAGGACGTAATGTTAAGAAGAGAGAGAGATGGAGGGAGCACAAGTGATATGAACATATATACGCAGGAGTAATAACATGGTTTGTCGGCTGACTGCTTTGGACGTACCTACGTGTTACGGAATACCTGCAAGTTCGTAAGCGTGGACGCGTATAGGTAGGAAGGTATACATATATTATATACCCACGAAACTTGTGCACAAGGCAACAAGCAACGCGATGGTTTGTGTGTACTTTAGGCGGTACGGGAGACCGCAGCAGAGAGAAGGCAGATCGAGACACGTTATAAGTGCATTTGATTAGTAATTAGCATTAAATGCCAGACGCAGTTTCCCACATCTGAATGTATTAATTTGCGGCCGAGCTCGCAAAGTAGCGCGTCGGACCGTGGCCGTATACACACGTGTTATATGTGACTGGCGCGGCATCACGTGGATTCGCGTTTGTCTCCGCAGAGCTGCGCCCAACTGGCCGGTCTCCAGCTTTTGGACAACCTGCAGTTTCTATGGTATCCGGGGGGCCGACCAACTACATGCTTATTTTCCCGACGTTGCTCGCCTTGACACTGATATACACGCCATGCTCGATTATTTATCGATCGATGATTTTTGACTTGTGCTTCGTTCAGCGTCTGCTTCACGTGATTTTACACACTTTGACATTTCATCGTTTATTACTAAGTGTATACACGGCGCACTGGTATAGAGTGTCAAAGTGTAGCTGTACGCGTACCTATAGCCAAAGGTGCCGTAGCTTACGGGTGATTCATCGGCCAAGAGGAGCCACCGATCTCGCGAAATGGTCTCTTCGGCTCCGCGGAGGACGTGAATGAAAATGGCTTAAAAACCTCGGGGGAGGAAGGAAAGAGAGATAGATACAAGCGAATGGGAGACAAAAAGAGAAAGGGGGGGCACTTGGGATTTAAGCGGCCATAAAAACATCGGCTAAATCACCTTGAGATGAAATTCAGCGATACTTGAAGCACGGAAGGAGAAAGGGGAGGATCAAGAGAGAGAAAACGAGGTAGGGGAAGGGAAAACTTTTACATCCTCGGCTCGGAAAAGTCTATCCGCTGCTGGTCCTTTTTCCGCCTCTCTCTCTCCCCCTCCCTCGTTTTCTGGTATATATTTATATACACGAACGGCTAGCTAGCTCGTGAAGTGTCCAAAGTGACTTAAGAGCTTCATTTTCTGCGCCCAACAATACCAAAGGGAAACAGAGTCAATTGCAAGTCCATGGTTGCTCCGTTGTTTCGTTTGGGAGGGGAAAAAAAAACAACGGTAGACAAACTCTAGCGTGTACGATGTATTTTTATACACGTGTAAAAAGGACTGTGACCCATGCCAATGATTTGTGTATACCACCTTTGTAGTTTTTATATCAAAACTGCCATCAATCTTATGTAATCTTTTTCGGATAAACTTTTCATCAATTTATCGGGAATGAGGGGTTGTTTTTCCCATCACATCGTTTTAATTAATTCCAAGCATCACCCAGCATCATCATTGTTTTTCTCGATAAACTAAATTTCTGTTCGGTCGTTCGATCAATGAATAAATTTCTTCATTTCCCCCGTAAAATTGGTTGGCTAGGCAAAAGACCCTTGTACAATGCATATTACAACACAGGTAATGGCAGCACTGCAGAGAGAGAGAGAGAGAGGAAATTTTGCCTGCAGTATAATGTACGTATAACACTGCAGTGCTCGAATTTCACGATTTCAAAGTACATCGGAAATTTACAATGACATGAATTTACAATCCCTACAACAGCAAGCGTGTACGCCAAGACACAGGAGTACCTACACCCATGCATACATACACACAGAGAGAGAGAGAGAGAGCACAGTGGAGTAAGGGTGGAGGGAGTAACTCGCATTCGCAATATTTAGCGCGAGTCAGCGAGATTTGTTGGTTACGTTGAATGCAAAATTTAATGTCTCCCGCTCTCTCTGGCAACAGGAGCAGTCGTAATTGCTCCCCGCGTTTCCGACATTGCGTGCAGTATATACACATATACACGTGTGTGCGTAGCCGCACACGATCTCATACCCGCCCCCCATACCCCTTGCGCAAGTACAATGGTGCATATACGCTACAATAGACTATAAGATCCGCGATCGTTCATCAATTTTCTTTTTTCCAATGAGGTGCTATGCTCTCCTTTCAACGTGGTCGCACCCACGCAGCTACACTAAAAGTAAAGAAAAAAAATATATATATAAACTATACAGAGAAATTCCAGCAAAAATTACCATTCCGCACAGTAAATCGAATGCAAGGTGATGGCAAAAAAGGAAAAGATTATTATTTTTAACAGTCAAGATTATAGTTTGAACAGTTAGAATTATGGTTCGAAAAGAAAAAATTATGGTTAGAACAGTAAAACATTTCTATGCGGGAAAGTAAAATTTATCAATCGATCCTTTTAAGGTTGACTGTTCTTACATGGTATTTTTTACTGCTCTAACCGTGATTTTTACCATTAATACCACAATTTTTACTGTTTAAACAATAACTTTTCACTTTTTTGCCATCACCTTGCATTCGATTTACTGTGCGGAATGGTAATTTTAGCTATGATTTCTCTGTAATTTTAATTATTTTTTTTTCTCCAAGTGTAGCTATGTCTCTTGGACTCTCAATCGACTAGAAATTCATACAGGATTTACCAACTCGCGAATAAGTCAACCGTCAATGGGAAAGGGGGTGGGTAGAAAGTATCCCAAAATCCGGAGTTAACGACGAAGGCAGCCATCGACCAAAGGGATAAGCTAAAGGAGATTACCAATAACAAGGTTTTTTAAATGCACCGCTGTACAGGTGTACCCATGAATATTTAGGTATGCGTGCATCGGTGGTGGATGGTCTCCCAAGGGACTTTTTTTTCCACAAAGGTGGGGTACACAACAACCACCGAAAGTGTCTCCGGAGGACGCTTCGTTTTCGTCCCTTCTTTTTTGGCCCGTACACCCCTGCACTTAACTTATAACTAGAAACACGAAATGACTACTGAAAGTTTCAACCGGCCGGCCGGTCGGGGGCCCGAGCGCTGCCCCGTTTTATTTGGACACGGAGTCGCTCTTTCGAGTTGGCTTCATTATCGGAAACGAAAAGCAATCAATGATTCAGCTGCCGCTGGACGACCACTGGGAGGAGACGCAACTCTGGGGCGAAAAAAAAAAAAAAAAAAAAAAAATTGGAAGGGAAGAAGCAGCGGGCTACCGGCTAAAAGGCTCGCCCCAACTTAATGTGACGTCCAGTTATGTCGGAAGCGAGTTAACAAGTACAAAGTTTCGAGGCCGGTGGATCAAAACGGCGCGGGGGAGGGGCGAAGAGAGAGAAAGAGAAAACATATAGAACAATGTGCCTTTTACTCGGTGACTCGAAAAATAAAAGCCAATAGTTGGCGCTGGAGTTTTTTTATTTGCGATATCAGGACGCTTGTCGTCCACCCACGCACACCCACGAGGGGACAGAGGTAAGGGGGTGGGGGGTGGAAATAAGTGGCGCAACTTTGCAGTTGCAGACGGGGGTCGGGCGGTAAATCTCGAGGCTTCCTCAATGCATACGAATGCACGTGCCGTTTCTACTATTGTCGCTGCGATGTGTATATATATATATATATATATATA